>JAPDNY010000008.1:144931074-145313574 GCA_029375565.1 Gekko gecko | reverse complement strand
CTGAACTTCTCAGAACCAAAACGGTGTCGGGGCTCGAGTGATGGATTCCAGTTGGCGGCAGAGGATAGGACCCGAAGCAACGGGTTGAAATTACATGCAGAAAGGTATTGGCTGGATATTAGGCAGGGCTCTTTTGGTACCAGGAACTCCTTTGCATATTAGGCCGCACACCCCTAATGTAGCCAATCCTCCAAGAGCTTACGGAGCTCTTCTTACAGGGGGCTACTGTAAGCTCTTGGAGCTGCGGTGGCTCAAGTGGTTAAGATGCTGAACTGCAGGCTGTGGAAGGTCAGTAGTTCAGCAGTTCAAGACCCGTGAGTGCCGCATGACGGGGTGAGCTCCCGTCTCTAGTTCCAGCTCCTGCCAACCTAGCAGTTCGAAAGCAAGAAATTGCAAGTAGATAAATAGGTACCACTTCGGTGGGAAGGTAACAGCGTTCCGTGCACCTTGGTGTTTAGTCATGCCGGCCACATGACCATGGAAATGTCTTCGGACAGCGCTGGCTCTTCGGCTTGGAAACAGAGATGAGCACCGCAACCCTAGAGTCGGATTCGACTGGCTTTCGAGCAAGGGAACCTTTACCTTACTGTAAGGTCTTGGAGGATTGGCTACATCAGGGGCGTGTGGCCTAATATGCAAAGGAGTTCCTGCTACAAAAAGAGCCCTGAATTTTATTAGGAAAAATCTTTTTCACGGGCAGAGTGGTTCAGAGGTAGAATCAGCTGCCCAGGCAGGTGGTGAGCTCCCCTTCGCTGACAGCTTTCAAGAAGACGCTGGATGGATATTTGTCAGGCTGGTCCTAGGCTGGTCCTGCATCGGGCAGGGGGTTGGACTAGGTGGTCTGTATGGCCCCTTTCCAACTCTACGGTTCTATCTGGGAGACCCAGGTTCAAAATGCCCACTTGTGTCATGGAAGCTTGCTGAATGATCTTGGGTCGGTCGGGGACGGGACATGAGAGAGGTTGATAAAATGATGCATGGGGGTGGAGACAATTGGCCAAGAGGAATTTCCCTCCTTCGTTTTGAATGTGCCCCGTAGACGATTAGCAAGCAGCTCACGGAACACCTGGCCTTTGTCCTCTGTGACCCATTCCCCCCCCCCAGAGGGGGTCTGCTGATTCACGAACCAGTGACCCATTTCTGCCTGGCGCCCGCCTCTCCCTGCCCCATACAGAGTTGCTGATAAGGACTCCCCCCGGGACTTCGGGACGGGACTCACCTCCCACAGGCTTCTAGGAGCTCTCCCGTCGCTCTGAGCCACGGAGGGTTGCCAACTCTAGATCACAGATCCCCCCCTCCAAACCAGTCATTTGAATCATAGAATCATAAGACTGTTAGAGCCGGAAGGGACCTTGCAGGTCATCCAGTCCAACCCCCTGCACTCTGCAGGAACACAGCCGAAAGAGAACCCTACAACGTACCCAAAAGATGGTCGTCCAGCCTCCACTTGGAAACGTCCAGCGAAGAAGAAGAAGAAGAAGAAGAAGAAGAAGAAGAAGAAGAGGAGGAGGAGGAGGAGGAGGAGGAGGAGGAGGAGGAGGAGGAGGAGGAGGAGGTGGAGATTGGATTTATACCCCACCCTTCACTGCCCAAAGGCGTCTCAGAACAGCTTACAAACTCCTTTCCCTTCCCCTCCCCACAACAGACGCCCTGTGAGGTAGAAGAAGAAGAAGAGATTGGATTTATACCCCGCCCTTCACTGCGGTGGTTCAAGTGGTTAAGACGCTGAACTGCAGGCTGTGGAAGGTCAGTAGTTCAGCAGTTCGAGACCCGAGAGTGCCGCATGACGGGGTGAGCTCCCGTCTCTAGTTCCAGCTCCTGCCAACCTAGCAGTTCGAAAGCAAGAAATTGCAAGTCGATAAATAGGTACCACTTTGGTGGGAAGGTAACAGCGTTCCGTGCGCCTTGGTGTTTAGTCATGCCGGCCACATGACCACGGAAATGTCTTCGGACAGCGCTGGCTCTTCGGCTTTGAAACGGAGATGAGCACCGCAACCCTAGAGTCGGATTCGACTGGCTTCCGAGCAAGGGCAACCTTTACCTTTACCTTTACTTCACTGCCCAAAGGCGTCTCAGAGCGGCTTACAAACTCCTTTCCCTTCCCCTCCCCACAACAGACACCCTGTGAGGTAGGCGGGGCTGAGAGAACTTCTGACAGAAACTGTCCTTGAGAGAACAGCTGTGCCAGAGCTTGTGACTGACCCAAGGTCACATCAGCAGCTGCAAGTGGAGGAGTGGGGGAATCAAACCCGGTTCTCCCAGATAAGAGTCCGCGCACTTAACCACTACACCAAACTGGGTCTCCAAGGAGAGCATCGAAGGAGCATTCACTGCCTCCCAAGGCAGTCTGTCCCACTGCTCAGCCACTCTGACAGTTAGGAAGTTTCTCCTGATATTGAGCCGGTATTGTCTCCCTTGAAATTTCCACCCATTAGATCCAGTCTTGCAGTCCGGAGCAAGAGAGAAGAGATCTGCTCCATCTTCTACAGGTAAAGTAAAGGTTCCCTTGCTCGAAAGCCAGTCGAATCCGACTCTAGGGTTGCGGTGCTCATCTCCGTTTCAAAGCCGAAGAGCCAGCGCTGTCCGAAGACGTTTCCGTGGTCATGTGGCCGGCATGACTAAACACCAAGGTGCACAGACAGCCCTTCAAATACTTGAAGACTGCAATCACGTCCCCTCTAAGCCTTCTCTTTCCCAGGCTAAACAGACCCAACTCTTTCAGCCTTTCCTCGTAAGACTTGGATTCCAACCCTCTCACCATCCTGGTTGCCCTCTTCTGGACACGCTCGAGCTTGTCGACCTCCTTCCTAAAATGTGGTGCCCAGAACTGGACACAGGACTCCAGGTGAGGTCTGACCATAGCAGAACAGAGCGGGACCACCACCTCCCGTGATCTGGCCACAATGCTTCTGTTAACGCGTCCTAAGATTGCACTTGCTTTCTTCGCAGTCACATCGCACAGCATTTGCTCCGGGAACTGATCTCTGTAGCCAGGAGATGGGTTGTGATTCCGGGAAAGCTCCTGTTCCCGCCTGGAGGCTGGTAACCTTGAGCCTCGAGCTTATTTTCTCTTTCCAGATATTGGAATATTTCCAGTTCTGGCCTTCCCGAGCACTCCATTCCGGGCGTTTTCTTGGCTTTGGTGGTGTTACTGTTAGGTAAGGCCCTTAAGGGAGTTATCAAATTCAGGTTGGGATCGGAACCTGGGGACGGCTCAGTTTGGGGAGGGGAGGGGGGTCCCCCAAAGCAGCTCTTTTCTCCGGGGGAACTGGTCTCTGTAAGCCTGGAGATCGGGTTGCCAGTTTCCAGGAGATGGCTGGAGATCCCCTGGGATTCGAACTGCTCTCCAAGTGACAGAGATCTGTTTCCCCGGGGGAAATGGCTGCTTGGAAGGTGGACTCTGTGGCCTTGTACCCCCACTGAAGCCCCTCCCCTTCCCAAACCCCGCCCACCCAGGCTCCGCCCCCCGAAACCTCCAGGTATTTCCCAACTCAGAGCAGGCGACCCTCTTCGGAGATCACTTACAATTCCAGGAGATCTCCTGGTCCCAGCTGGAGGTTGGCAACCTTAGCCTCTCTCCCACTAGTTTCTGGTTTTTAATAGAGTCTGCTGGGTCCGCTTCTCTCTCTCTTTGGATCACAAAGTCCGAGCTCTGCAGCCTTCCAGAGCACAACACAGTCAGGCTGGGATTTCTGACTGTCATCCACCAACTAAATGCACAGATGGGAAGAAGATTAGGGCACAGCCTCCTAATCTGGGAGAACCAGGTTTGATTCCACATGCCTCCACTTGCAGCTGCTGGATGACCTTGGACAAGTCATAGTTCTGTCAGAGCTGTTTTCTCAAGGACAATTCTGGAAAGAGCTCTCTCGGCCCCACCGACCTCACAGGGTGTCTGAACATAAGGACATAAGAGAAGCCAATTTTGGATCAGGCCAGTGGCCCATCCAGTCCAACACTCTGTGTCACACAGTGGCCAAGAATACCAGGGGCCATCAGGAGGTCCACCAGTGGGGCCAGGACACTAGAAGCCCTCCCACTGTTGACCCCTCCAAGCACCAAGAATACAGAGCATCCCTTGCCCCAGGAAAAATATGTCTGCGTGAAGAAGAATGTGTCGAAATATACGATTTTTGCCTGGGAGGCGTGTTCCTTGCTTTGATGCTTGCTGTTTTGTTCTAACACGGTGTTTCTTTATGTTTGCCCACCTGGAGGTTGGCAACCCTACCTTTTTCTTATCTAGCCCCTTTTCCCAACAGGGCCCAGCCCCATGTCTCCAAGAAGCCCACAGCCAAGCTGTGGGAATGCTGGCCCTTACTCTTTTGTCTGTCTATCCCATGTTTCTGACATCGAGAGAGACTGCCGCTGAACATGGAGGTTCTCCCTTGCTCACGTGGCTAGCAGGCATCGTTCCCCTGATCCACCGTGGCAAATTTCTCCTCTGCTGTCTGTCCCCAAAGCTTGCGCTATTGGGTTCCACGCCTTAATTACACCCCACGCAAGGCCATAACTTCCTTCTCTTCCTAACACTTCCAGAGGATGAAAAAGATCCACAGTATTGGAACGAGAGAGCCGGGCAGACGCTGCGATCCGCACTCAAGTTGACTCCGGTGGCCAATCGAGCAAAGAACGTTATTCTTTTCCTGGGAGATGGTGAGTCGGCGCGTACCCAGAGGCACACAAGGTGGAACAGTGGCCAGGTGGCCATTTGGGATTGGGACTGATAGGATTTGAGTTTGGAAAGTGGTTATTCTGGAGCCCCCCACTGCAGGTGGGGCTGGGGTGGCTGATGACATCACAGTCCATGCACAGTCCCAAGAAAGAAGGGAGGGATGGCGGGCCATCTTTTTCTCCACCACGGCCCACCTGTTTCTGATCTGCACCAGGACCCGAAAGCGACTGTGGTGCAGCCCGCCAAACTGTTTTCCATCCGTCACAGGAATGTGAGCATCGTGCTTTCCAGGGAGATGTGATGGAGCTCTTTGTACGCTATCCCAGCTGCAATCGAGGGGATTGAAAATTTAGATATTAGTGTTAAGGGGGATTGCCCGATGGGTCTGCATACCCATTATATATCAACTTGGCTACATATTTTATATAGTTATAGACTTCCTGTGTGTAACTCTGCCATATGATAAATAATAAATAATGTGCTCGGTCACATCTTTTCCCCACCCTAAGGACATCCCCTGTGATTCTCCTCTCCTCCATTTTATCCCCGCAACCATAGGCGTCAACTACAGGGGGGCTCGGGGGCTGAGGCCTTCCCCAATTTTCCTGGGGGGGGTTAAGCCTCCCCCGGGGCAACCAGTGCCAGCTGGTGTCCACCCTAAACTGACTCCTGCTCCTCCAGCCATGCATTCCAAGAAGACGGCACGCCAAAGGGCCCGGTCCACTCGCCCCTCGTCTTGGCCTGGGCCAGGCAGCCTGGCTGGCTTTCTCCCCTTCCACTCCGCTCCCGCCCGTCCCCACCTCTTCCTCCTCTGGCCGGGGCTCCAGGGCAAAAAGGACCCGCAGCAAACTTGGGCGGCTTGGCAGAGTGTGTGCCAGAGCCACAGGGTCACCCGCCTCCTCTGCCTAGCAGCAGGTTGTCCTTGTAGCCACCGCTGTCCATCTCAGGTAACTGTGATGCCACTGCCGATGCCTCTCACAGAGCCGGCTCACCTCAAGTGCCTGCCGGCCAGAGGGACACTCTGTTCTCCAGTCCCCACATTGTGCGCTGACAGCTGCCGTAGGCATCGTGGGAGGCAGCTCAGCCCTGCTCCTGCCAGTGCCCATTTGGGCCCCTGGAGCCAGCTCTGCCTGCCGGCAGCCCTGCAGCTAGCAATTTTTTTCTCGGGGTGGGGGCAATGTTTTTCTCAGGGGGCCTGCCATCAGGAGAAATAAAGCCGCTTAATAAGATTTTATTGAGCCAACTTCAGCGGACAGCGGAAGACAGGAGGGTCCAGCGTAATCTGGCCCATGGGGTTGCAAAGAGTCGGACTCAACTGTGCGACTGAACAACAACAACGATAAGATTTTAGAAGGGAGAAAGCTTTGTGTTCCCGAAGTGAAAAAGCCGGGTGGGGGGTTGTATGTGGGGGGCAGAGGACAGCGAGAACTGCTGAAGTTGACAGTCCATTCATGCCTTAATGGGATCAGGGCTGCCCGCCTCGGGCTGCAGGCTTCTGCAGGCGAAAGGCTGGAGATGGCACCAAAGGACTGGATGGGGCGGGCGGGCTGGTGGAGGATTTCAAACGCCCCCTCCCTTTCTCCCTGCTCCTCCTCTTCCCCTGCTGCTTCGGGCACGATCCTCTCTGCTCCTTTGCAGAAAACCAGCACTACGTCTGGGGGGGGGGTCAAATATCTATAACTCTCCCCCCCCGCCGCCCAGATTCTTGCTGATTACAAGGGGACAGGGAGGCAGGCCCGTAACTACAGCGGGGCATCTCGGGGCCAGGCCCCCCGACTTGCTAGGAAGGCCCCCTGACTTTCCATCCGGTCCAGGGTGTCATGGCCTTCTCCCCTGGATTAAATTGATTAGCCAGTGCCCCCTGAGAAATTGAAATGCTCCCTGACTTTAAAAATCCTGGCTAGGGGCCTGCAGTTAAGGAAACCTGAAGCCACGAAGGCCTGCGGGGTCGGGGAGAGAGAGAAGCACAACGGGAGTCTCCCGAACCTGCCGACGCCATCAGGGCGCCGAGCAGCCTGCAGGGAGGTTGTGAAGCCGACAGGGGGCGGGCAGCGGTTGCGGGGCAGGCGGCTGGAGTGCGGGGGGGGCAGCACTGTCCTCCCAGGTCGCGGGAGGGGGAGGCGGCCCCGGGCAGGAGCAGAGAGACGGCGGGTGAGTGGCCGGCTGCATTGGCCGCCACCTGCGGTTCTCGGCCCAGGCTCCTGGACGCCGGTGGGGAGGAAGTCCCACGGAAGTCGGTGGGGCTGAGCTCTCAGCTAAGCAGGCGTTGGGCTCTTCGGGCCAGAGGAGCGGCGGATGCTTCACAGCCGGCTGGGGAAGCTCACAGGTCCCCCTGGAAGCTTGCAACGCCTCCGCCCGGCCGCCCTCACCCCACACTAATTAACCAGGCCTGTAGCCAGGATTTTTAAATTCCTGGGGCCTTTAAATAAGTCAGGGGGCATCCTACACACATTCTGCACATACCCCCCAAGGGAGTGCCTGGGCTGGATGGGAAGTCGGGGGGGGGTTGGCAGTAAGTCAGGGGGCCAGGCCCCGAGATGCCCCACTGTACCTACAGGCCCGTGATAAACCCTTTCTGTGTGGCAATCGATCGGGGGTGAGGGGGCCGGGGGGAGGGAAGGGGAGTCGAAGATCGGGGGTAAAGGTAAAGGTTCCCTTGCTCGAAAGCCAGTCGAATCCGACTCTAGGGTTGCGGTGCTCATCTCCGTTTCCAAGCCGAAGAGCCAGCGCTGTCCGAAGACGTTTCCGTGGTCATGTGGCCGGCATGACTAAACACTGAGGTGCACGGAACGCTGTTAAAGATCGGGGCTAAAAGATCGGGGGAGGGGCCCATAAAAACCACAGGGGGTGGGCCCCGTGGGCTCCCTGGTAGCTATGGGCCTGCCTGCAGGTCTCATGGCCGGGCTGTGGAGAGGGGAGTGCCTCGGAGGTGCCCATGAAGACCCCCGGGCGTGGAGGGGGGGGCGGCGGCAGCTCTGGCCCAGCCCCCCCATGGGAAATTGGAAAGTCTACACCCTTGCCCTCAACAACCCCTCGAAGTGGGTTAGGCTGGGAGAGAGGACGACCGAACCAAGGTCATCTGGTGAGATGCGTGATGGAGTGGGAACTGGAATCCCCGCCGCCTGCTCTAGCCCCTGCACCACACGGCCTCTCCGCCGCTGCCCTGTTTTTCCAAGCTGCCTGCACGTTTTCGCTCCAGCTCTCCCCTGTGACATGGGTGATTCGGGAAAGAAGAGGGTCTCTTGGGCAATTAAGCTGGGAGCCCGAAAGGCTGGGGGGGGGGAATACAGAGGACGGAGACCCAGACAATCGGGGGGGGGATTGGACCCCTTCCCTGGGAGGAAAGGCTGAAAAGTCTGGGACTTTTCCGTTTAAGAAAGAGACGACTAAGGAGGGGGGACAGGATCAATGCTCCCTCTAAGCTGTGGAGTCCTGTGAGCAAAAAATTCTACCTTGTGGGCTACGGGCATTAAAGTTGTGAGCGAGCGATTGGCTGCTGCATCAATTAGTTTGCTCTGCAGCCCTTCTTCCTGAGCAAAGACAAAAATCTAGGAGCCGGAGGCTAAAAGACTGTGAGCTAGCTCACACTCACTCAGCTTAGAGGGAACCCTCAATGCTCCCTCTAAGCTGTGGAGTCTTGTGAGCCAAAATTCTACTTCGTGAGCTACGGGCATTAAAGTTGTGAGCAAGCAGTTTGGCTGCTGCATCAATTAGTTTGCTCTGTGGCCATCCTTCCTGAGCTGAGACAGAAAATGGGTGAATCGGAGGCTAAAAAACGGTGAGCTAGCTCACGCTACCTCTGCTTAGCGGGAACACTGCAATGCCTCCCTCTAAGCTGTGGAGTCTTGTGAGCAAGAATTCTACTTTGTGAGTTCCCGGCATTAAAGTTGTGAGCCGGCGATTTGGCTACTGCATCAATCAGTTTGCTCTGGAGCCATCCTTCCTGAGCGAAGACAAAAGTCTGTGAGCTGGAGGCTAAAGGACTGTGAGCTAGCTCACACTAACTCAGCTTAGAGGGAACACTGGACAGGACTGAGGTCTATGAAATTATGCAAGGGGTCGGAGAGGGTTGACAGAGAGAAATTTTCCTCCCTCTCTCAAAAGACTGGAACTGGAGGGCATCCAGTGAAGCTGCTGGGCAGTAGGTTCAGGGTGGATAAAAGGAAAGACTACTTTACACAGCGGAGTGATTAAAATGTGGAATTCAGTGCCAGAGATTGTACTTACTTTATTTATATCCCGCTTTTCACCCCAATGGGGACCCAAAGCGGTTCACATCAATCTCCTCTCTGCCTTATCCTGGCCCAAGGTCACCCAGCAAGTTTCCCATGGCAGAGTGGGGATATTCACACCCAGGACTTCCAGGTGTTAGTCCATCCCTTTAACCACTACAGCACACTACAGCAGGCCGTCACATACGCCCACACACGCATTTTGCAGAAATGAACCAGAACAATTTAGGTAATACAATATGCAGTCAAGTGTTCAGATGGTCCTAATGAAAGGTATTACGCAGATTGTGTTCCGGGAGTTGGGATTTTTGTTTTCGATCGGCGCGGCCGACGAGAACGACATGCGAGAAGAGGGCCTCCTCTAAAGCAATCTCTAAGAACAGGGGGCGTGGCGGCGTTATGGATCGCCGTATTCGAAATCTCTACGAGAGAGACGGTGTCTGCGATTACAGAAACCAGAGTTGAAGCGCTCCAACGATGCACAATTTAACAGATCGACGCTACCCTGCTCTCCAAAAGAGGACACGTCCCGTTTGACTCAGATGCACATTTGTTTAACTCAGCTCAGTCATTCTGGCTGGATTGAAATGGGATGCTGACAGTGTTCCCTCTAAGCTGAGTTAGTGCAAGCTGGCTCACAGTTTTTTAGCCTCCGGCTCACTCATTTTTGTCTCCACTCCAGAGCAAAAGTAACTTTTCTTCCCACCATTGAGAACAATGGAGGGAATCGGGGCAACCTGTTTGGGGGCCCATAGAATTGGACCCCCTGGTCCAATGTTCTTGAAACTTGGTGGGTATCTTGGGGAGAGGCTCCAACAGCTGCCCTGTGAGTTTGGAGCCTCTCCCTCAAATCCCCTCCCCTCCAGCCCCCAGAATATACCCTATGTTTTCACCATTGATGCCAATGGCCCATAGGATATAATGGGGCCGAATTGCCACCAAATTTATTTCATTCCCTTCTTTCCTTCTCTCTTTTTCCTCTTTCCCTCCTTCTTCCCTTCTCTCTTTCTTTATTTCCCACCTTCTTCTCTTCTCTTTTTCCTCCTTTCCCTGTTTCCCTCCTTCTTCCCTCTCTTTCTTTCCCTCCTTTTTTCCTTCTTTTTCTTTCCCTCTTTCCTTCTCTCTACTCTCTCTCTTTCCTTCCCTCTTTCCTCCTTCTGTGGCCCAACTCTCATGAGAAGGAGTTTAAAATTTAAACCCCTTCTCTGTTCACTCCCCCACCCAGGCCAGCTGAGGAAGGGAAGGGGAGGCTTTGAAGATGCCCCCCCTTTTGCTTCCCCTTCTGACATCACTTCCGGTGATGTCAGGGGGCGTGGCATATGCTAATGGCCTAATAGCTCATTAGAATACCATATGCTAATGAGCTCCTACAGCTGTTTTTCTACTAAAAGACCCCTGGCCGTAGCCAAATCGCTCACAACTTTAATGCCAGGAGCTCACAAAGTAGAATCTTTTCTCACAAGACTCCACAGCTTAGAGGGAACATTGGATGCTGGCAAGGCGAAAGGACTCCACCTCTCCCTGCTCTGGTGTGCCTTAGCACCTGATCAGCACCTGATTTATCCTGGGCTGACACACCTGCAAAGCGACTGTGCATTGGGCGTGCTGCCGTTTTGCACAGGTGGCGTCCCCATTTAAAAGGGACACCATGTGAATGGATAAATATATGGCACAGAGGACCACCGGTGACTATTAGCCACAAGGTATAGACCCGAGTGCCGCGTGACGGAGTGAGCTCCCGTCTCTGGCCCCAGCTTCTGCCAACTGAGCAGTTCGAAAGCAAGAAATTGCAAGTAGATAAATAGGTACCACTTCGGTGGAAAGGTGACAGCGTTCCGTGCGCCTCGGTGTCTAGTCATGCTGGCCACATGACCACGGAAATGTCTTCGGACAGCGCTGGCTCTTTGGCTTGGAAATGGAGATGAGCACCGCATCCCTAGAGTCGGATTCGACTGGCTTTCGAGCAAGGGCAACCTTTACCTTTTATAGATAGGGTCTCTCAGTGTAGGGCAAAGGATGCTCTGTATTCTTGGTGCTTGGAGGGGAGGGCAACAGTGGGAGGGCTTCTAGTGTCCTGGCCCCACTGCTGGGCCTCCTGATGGCACCTGGTGTTTTTGGCCGCTGTGTGACAGAGTGTTGGACTGGATGGGCCATTGGCCTGATCCAACACTGGCTTCTCTTTATGTTCTTATAGGAACTCTCGGTTTGGGGCAAGGGATGCTCTGTATTCTTGGTACTTGTGGAGTCAACAGTGGGAGGGCTTCTGGTGTCCTGGCCCCACTGCTGGACCTCCTGATGGCACCTGGTGTTTTTGGCCACTGTGTGACACAGCATGTAACGTTGCCAACACCAGGCTGGAAAATTCCTGGAGATTTCGGGGCGGAGCCTGGAGAGGACAGCGTTGGTGGAGGGAAGGGAGATCAGCAGTGATCAGTGATCTTTTCTCCCCCAGGGATTTCCCAAGGCAGAGTTGGCCACTCTAGAAGAGAGCCAGCGTAGCATAGTGGTTAGAGGGCAGGATTAGAAACTGGGAGACCCAGATTCATAAGAACATAAGAGAAGCCAATGTTGGGTCAGGCCAATGGCCCATCCAGTCCAACACTCTGTGTCACACAGTGGCCAAAAACACCAGGAGCCGGCAGGAGGTCCACCAGTGGGGCCAGGACACCAGAAGCCCTCCCATTGTTGACCCCCACCCCAGGCACCGAGAATACAGAGCCTCACTTGCCCCAGACTGAGAGTCCCTCTCTGTACCTTGTGGCTAATAGCCACTGATGGACCAATCGGGGGTCAGTCACCAGAGGTCGCTGTAACTTCCAGATGCACGCACATATCATAATGCGCAAACGCGCATATGCACATAGGAAAAAAAATACCAAAAAAAGGAGGCGTGTGAATGTATCCCTCTGAATTGTGGAGTGCCAGGAGTAATTAACGGGAGACCCCCGTTGTGACCCTCTGTCCATCTCCTCTCGATGGAGCGTGACAACAGGGTCTCGGTTAACCAGACAGCACCATGGCTGAGTGGCTGAAGCAGCTTGCAAGGCCGGAAGAACAAACAAAAGTTTGCTGTTTTTTAAACAAAAGAAGATGGGTGCAGAAAGGCGCACACCTGGGAAAAGACAGGCAAAGGGCAACCCAAGGAGCTCCTTACAGGGAAATCTCAGGAGCTCTCTGGCTGCACTGGTCTCTCAGGGGGAGGCAGGAAGATTACTGGGAGTGGGCTCCCTCTCCCCCCCCAGATGGAAAATGCAATAAATTCCCTGCCTCCAGGGATTGTGGGAAGAGGAGCCCAAGCATATCAGAGCGTCCCCCTCGCCTTCAAGGAAAACAAATCTTCATGGTAAATCCAATGTTCCCTTTTCTCCAGGGGAAATGACCTCCATAGTCTAGGGCTTGGTGGTAATTCTGGGGGGGGGGATCTCCAGGACCCACCTGGAGGTTGGCAACTGGGGAGATGGAGTGCTTCCCCCCCCCAAGGTAAAGGTAAAGGTTCCCTTGCTTGAAAGCCAGTCGAATCTGACTCTAGGGTTGCGGTGCTCATCTCCGTTTCAAAGCCAAAGAGCCAGCGCTGTCCAAAGACGTTTCCGTGGTCATGTGGCCGGCATGACTAAACACCAAGGCACACGGAACGCTGTTACCTTCCCACCGAAGTGGTACCTATTTATCGACTTGCAATTTCTTGCTTTCGAACTGCTAGGTTGGCAGGAGCTGGAACTAGAGACGGGAGCTCACTCCGTCTTGCGGCACTCGGGTCTTGAACTGCTGAACTACTGACCTTCCATAGCCTGCAGTTCAGCGTCTTAACCACTTGAGCCACTGCAGCTTACCAGTGCCATATTGAAAAGAAGCCTTCGAAGGAAATGAGAAGGCGATCCTCGTAACCTTCTGACAGCTCTAACCGGGGGGGGGGCGCTGCTGTGTGTTTCAGGCATGGGCGTCCCCACCATCTCCGCCGCCCGCATCTTTAAGGGCCAGATGGACGGAGGACCCGGCGAGGAGGCTGTGCTGGCGATGGAGAAATTCCCCTACGTTGCCCTGTCTAAGGTGGGAGTCCCGGCTCACCCCTGGAGCCAGTGCCCGGGAAGGGAGTGTCTCTGTCTGCTGCTGTGTTCACCCTGAGCTAGATCAGGGGCATGTGTTCTTTAGGAGAGCACAGCTTTCAAAGGAAGACCTGGAGATTTGAGGGAGGTGGAGGGGAAGGGAGGGACCTCCTCTGGGCACAATGCCATAGAGTCCTCCCTCTAAAGCAGTTTCTTCCTCCAGGGAAACTGGTCTCTTTCATCGGGAGATCAGCTGTGCTTCCTGGAGGAAAAGAAGAAAAGAGATTCGATGTGTACCCTGCCCTTCATTACCCAAAGGAGTCTCAGAGCAGCTTACAATCCCCTTTCCCTTCCCCTCCACACAACAGACACCCTGGGAGGTCAATGGGGCCGAGAGAGCTCTTTCAAGGACTGCTCTTGAGAGAACAGCTCTGAGAGAATTTGTGACTGGCCCAAGGTCACACCAGCAGCTGCATGTGGAGGAGTGGAGAAACAAATCTGGTTCTCTCACTACACCAAACTGGCTCTCTGGACCCCAACCTGGAGCCTGGCAACCCCCACCTACGCAGTGATAAAAGACAAAATGTTTAATTTTCTCCCCCAGAAATGGCCCAAGCAGACCATAGCATGGTAAAGGGCTTTCGAGCCTTGCGGTGAAGTTTTTACTGCTTAAACTGCTGTCCTAAGGGAGACATGACCATCTCAGCGACAGCAGAAAGGCGAATTCAGTTTGGAACAGAAATGAATAAACTGCCCCCCCCCCCCCCGGGTTGAGGTGCCTGGCTAGGGTGTATTCATACACACACACCTCCAACACAGAAGCTTCAAGGGGAAACTACAATGTGAGATTGCTGGAATTTTAAGTTCATTCACAAGTTCAGAACAATGGAGCCCTCCAGGGCTGAACAGGGACAGTGGGTTCTTATCTCACTACAGATGCTAATTTTCTTGCGCGCGCCCCCAACATTTCCCCTCTGTTCTATCATGCCAATTATAATACGCACAGCACCTTGGTATCTTTTACTAGCATTCTTTACAATACCCCTCCACCTCCTGACTAGGATAAAAGGACTCAGAGATAGACATTTCTGTCATACTCATGTCTTGACTCCAATGTAGTGTAGTCGCTAAGAGACAGCGTGGTGCAGTGGTTAAGAGCAGTGGACTCTAATCTGGAGAACTGGGTTTGATTCCCTGCTTCTTTTCCACCTGAAGCCAGCTGGGTGACCTTGGGCTGGTCACAGTTCTCTCAGAACTCTCTCAGCCCCACCTTCCTCACAAGTTACCTGTTTTGGGGAGAGGAAGGGAAGGCGCCTTAAGGTAGAGAAAAGTGGTATATAAAAGCCAAATTCTCTTCCACTTCGTCTCCGCCTCATCCTCTTCTTCTCCTCCTTGTCCTCCTCCTCCTCCTTCTCTTCTCCAGTTTGGCGTAGTGGTTAAGTGTGTGGACTCTAATCTGGGAGAACCGGGTTTGATTCCCCACTTCTCCACTTGCACCTGCTGGATGACCTTGGGCAAGCTATAGTTCTGTCCGAGCTGTTCTCTCAAGAGCAGTTGCTGTCAGAGCTCTCTCAGCCCCACCTACCTCACAGGACGTCTGTTGTGGGGAGGGGAAGGGAAAGGAGTTTGTAAGCCACTCTGAGACACCTTTGGGTAGTGAAGGGCGGGGTATAAATCCAATCTCCTCCCCCTCCTCCTCCTCCCCCTCCCCTTCTTCTCCTTCTTCTTCTTCTCCTCCTCCTCCCCTTCTTCTTCTTCTCCTCCTCCTCCTCCTCCTCCTTCTTCTTCTCCTCCTCCTCCTCCTCCCCTTCTTCTTCTTCTCCTCCTCCTCTTCCCCTCCTCCTCCTCCTCCCCTTCTTCTTCTTCTCCTCCTCCTCCCCTTCTTCTTCTCCTCCTCCTCCTCCTCCCCTTCTTCTTCTTCTCCTCCTCCTCCTCCCCTTCTCCTCCTCCTCCTCCTCCTCCCCTTCTTCTTCTCCTCCTCCTCCTCCCCTTCTTCTTCTCCTCCTCCTCCTCCTCCCCTTCTTCTTCTCCTCCTCCTCCTCCTCCTCCCCTTCTCCTCCTCCCCTCCTCCTCCTCCCTTCTTCTTCTTCTTCTCCTCCTCCTCCTCCCCTTCTTCTTCTCCTCCTCCTCCTCCCCTTCTTCTTCTCCTCCTCCTCCTCCTCCCCTTCTTCTTCTTCTCCTCCCCTTCTCCTCCTCCTCTTCCCCTTCTCCTCCTCCTCCTCCTCCTCCCCTTCTTCTTCTTCTCCTCCTCCTCCTCCCCTTCTTCTTCTCCTCCTCCTCCTCCCCTTCTTCTTCTCCTCCTCCTCCTCCTCCCCTTCTCCTCCTCCTCTTCTTCTTCTTCTCCTCCTCCTCCTCCCCTTCTTCTCCTCCTCCTCCTCCTCCTCCCCTTCTTCTTCTCCTCCTCCTCCTCCCCTTCTTCTTCTTCTCCTCCCCTTCTCCTCCTCCTCTTCCCCTTCTCCTCCTCCTCCTCCTCCTCCCCTTCTTCTTCTTCTCCTCCTCCTCCTCCCCTTCTTCTTCTCCTCCTCCTCCTCCTCCCCTTCTTCTTCTCCTCCTCCTCCTCCTCCTCCCCTTCTCCTCCTCCTCTTCTTCTTCTTCTCCTCCTCCTCCTCCCCTTCTTCTTCTCCTCCTCCTCCTCCTCCCCTTCTTCTTCTCCTCCTCCTCCTCCTCCCCTTCTTCTTCTTCTCCTCCTCCTCCTCCACCTCCTCCCCCTTCCCTGCTTCTTCTTCTTCTCCTCCTCCTCCTCCTCTTGAAAACTTAACCCCTGAAACTCTTGTTGATCTCTAAGGTGCTACTGAATTTGATTCAGGAGCTCAGAGAAAGTGTCACTGCTGGGGGTCATTGTAGTTACATGTACAGGAGCAGGGACTCAGTAAGAAGCTGGCAACGCTATTTGCTATTTACTGCCAATAGCAAAGGAAATCCAACAGGTGCAGCTTCGGCCAGGTAGGGGGAGAAGAGACAAAGCCGTAGCTGCCGGGATTTCCTCTTCGGCTTCTAGCCGAGGTCCCCACCCTCATTCTGTCCTTGCCGATTTCTCATGCCAACGTGCGGCAGTGCCCTGGGCCATGCAGCTGCCCTGCGGCTGCCCGCCCACGTTGTGCCCAAGCTCTGAACCACGCGGCCTCTTTATTTCCTTTGCCAGACTTACAACGTTGACCGGCAGGTGGCGGACAGTGCCGGAACGGGCACCGCCTATCTGTGTGGGGTGAAAGCCAACGCCAAGACCTTGGGCGTGAGTGCTGCGGCCGTCTACGACCAGTGCAATACCACCTTTGGCAACGAGGTGTACTCCATCCTGCATCGGGCAAAGTCCGGAGGTAGGAGCCGGGCAGGGGGAATCGGAAAGCTGGGGTGGGCGGGGCAGAACCGATTCCCCCCTTGCTTTGGTCTGCCCCAATCAAGGATGGAGCAGGAGAGACCCCAGATGGAGCAGGGGAGACCCCGGGAGGGGGGTGTATTACACTGGAAATGCAGAAAGGAGGGATAGCAATAGAGGCCATGAAATCATCTCCCCACTCTGTTTGTAGATTCTTTTGGGCTGCAGTCTGGCCATTTGAGAGACTTTCCTCTTGGGAAAGGTGCCAGGGTTAGGTGGAAGAGCCTCTGCCTGGCATGCAGGAGGTCCCGGGTTCAGTCCCCGGCATCTCCAGTTCAAAGGACCAGGCAGGAGGTGATGGGAAAGACCTCCACCTGAGACCCTGGAGAGCTGTAAAGAGGGGCTGTGGCTCAGTGGCAGAGCCTGTGCCTGGCATGCAGAAAGTCCCGGGTTCAGTCCCCAGCACCTCCTGTTAAAAGGACCAGGCAGGAGATGATGGGAAAGACCTCAGCCTGAGACCCTGGAGAGCTGTAAAGAGGGGCTGTGGCTCAGTGGAAGAGCCTCTGCTTGGCATGCAGAAGGTCCCGGGTTCAGTCCCCGGCATCTCCTGTTAAAAGGACCAGGCAGGAGGTGATGGGAAAGACCTCAGCCTGAGACCCTGGAGAGCTGTAAGGAGGGGCTGTGGCTCAGTGGAAGAGCCTCTGCTTGGCATGCAGAAGGTCCCGGGTTCAGTCCCCGGCATCTCCTGTTAAAAGGACCAGGCAGGAGGTGATGTGAAAGACCTCGGCCTGAGACCCTGGAGAGCTGTAAAGAGGGGCTGTGGCTCAGTGGAAGAGCCTCTGCCGGGCATGCAGAAGGTCCCAGGTTCAGTCCCCGGCATCTCCAGTTAAAAGGACCAGGCAGGAGGTCATGTGGAAGATCTCAGCCTGAGACCCTGGAGAGCTGCTGGCAGCCTGAGTAGACAATACTAACCTTGATGGACCGAGAGTGATCCAGTAAGAGGCAAATTCCTGTGTTCACTCATCTTCTGGCGAACTCCAGTATGAAAAGCGGACTTGGATGGCAGCAGAATATTGGGGAGGGGGGTGAAATGTAGGAAAACAAGTACTGGGCCGGGGAGGGGGAATTCTGTGGTTCTCACTAGCTCAGGGTCTCCCAGAGGGTTTAAGGGGCCAAAGCTAGGTAGGTTGCCAACTCGTTTGTGGGAAATTCCTGGAGATTTGGGGGGTGGAGCCTGGGGAGGGGAGGGTTTCGGGAGGGGAGGGACCTCAACGGGGTATAATTCCATAGAGTCCACCCTCCGAAGCAATCTTTTCTTCTAGAGGAACAGACCCATGCAGTTTGGAGGTCGGTTGCAATTCCAGGAGAACGTCTGGCCCAGTTGGATGGTAGCAACCATTAGGGACTCTGCTGCGACCCCCGATGGGACATAAAAATAATTAACTTGATATGTACTAATTGCATACCATCTACATTAATTTCATTTAGACTGTATAAGGACATAAGAACAGCCCTGCTGGATCAAAACTAGTAGTCCACCTGATCTCTGTCATCTGGCAATCAGTCGTGGTGGAGAGCTGAGTAGAAGTGTCAGTCCAATGTACTGCAGCGCTGAAAAAGGCAAACTCTACCTTAGGGATGATTAGGAAAAGGACTGGGAATAAAACGGCCAGTATTGTAACATCCCTGTGTAGGTCCTTGGTGTGGCCTTACTTGGAATGCTGTGTACAGTTCTGGTCACCGTCATCTTCGAGAGGACAATGCACAGTTGGGAAAAAGACACAGGAGGGCAACCCAGATGATGAGGGGGTTGGAGCACCTTCCCTCGGCCTCTCCGTCCTGTTGTTGGACCTCCAGAGGAACTGGTTGGCCACTGTGTGAGATGGGATGCTGGACTAGAGGGACCCCTGGTCTGATCCAGCAGGGCTCTCCTAATGTTCTCATGAAGGCCTTGGCCTCTATGCCCTGTTGTTGGACCTCCAGAGGAACTGGTTGGCCACTGTGTGAGACGGGATGCTGGACTAGAGGGACCCCTGGTCTGATCCAGCAGGGCTCTCCTAATGTTCTCATGAAGGCCTTGGCCTCTATGCCCTGTTGTTGGACCTCCAGAGGAACTGGCTGGCCACTGTGTGAGGCAGGATGCTGGACTAGAGGGACCACTGGTCTGACCTGGCAGGGCTCTTCGGAGGTCCTTTTAGTGATTAATCTGTGGAATTCGATGCCAGAGAATTCTGGTGGCCACGGAAGTAAATGGGTATAAAAGGCTGATGGAGGATAAGTCTATCAATGACTACTAGCCATGGTGACTGAGAGGAACCTCCACATTCAGAGGCTCTAATCCTCTGAATACCAGAGCCAGGAGGCAACATCAGTGGAAGGCCTCGGCCTCTATGCCCCATTGTTGGCCATCTAGCAGAATTGGTTGACCGCTGTGTGAGGCATAATGTTGGACTGGATGGACCCCTGGTTTGACCAGCAGGGCTCTTCTGACATTCTTATGAAGGTCTTGGCCTCTCTGCCCTGTTGTTAGCCCTATAGAGGAACTGGTTGGCCACTGTGTGAGACAGGATGCTGGACGAGATGGACCCTCACTGGTCTGACCCAGCAGGGCTCTTCTGATGTTCTTATGAAGGCCTCGGCCTCTCTGCCCTGTTGTTGGCCCTCCAGAGGAACTGGTTGGCCACTGTGTGAGACAGGATGCTGGGCTAGATGGACCCTCACTGGTCTGACCCAGCAGGGCTCTTCTGATGTTCTTATGAAGGCCTCAGCCTCTCTGCCCTGTTGTTCGCCCTCCAGAGGAACTGGTTGGCCACTGTGTGAGACAGGATGCTGGGCTAGATGGACCCTCACTGGTCTGACCCAGCAGGGCTCTTCTGAGGTTCTTATGAAGGCCTCGGCCTCTGTGCCCTGTTGTTCGCCCTCCGGAGAACCTAGTTGGCCCCTGTGTGAGCCAGGATGCTGGACTGGATGGACCACATGATGGATTGACACTTACAATGTCCGAGCAAGATGTCTTTATTGTCATCCCCCAAAGAGCCTTTGCCATCAGTGTCCCCTCCCCCTGCCGCCTTTACAAAGCTTGCTCCTCTTTTCTCAATGGCCTGTTCCCCCCGGTTCCTTGACCCTCATCTGTCCTCCCTCCCTTCTCCCAGGCAAGGCTGTGGGGATTGTGACGACCACCCGCATCCAGCACGCCTCTCCGGGGGCCTCCTACGCCCACTCGGTCAACCGGGACTGGTACACTGATGACGACTTGCCGGAAGAGGCCATCCGGGAGGGCTGCAAAGACATCGCTTACCAGCTGGTCCATAATACAGACATCAACGTGAGTGCCAGTTGTGTGGGCGGGCCCATAGGGCTGGGGTTCAGAGAGAGGCACAGCCTTTAGAGGTAAGGGTCGCCAAACTCCAGGTGGAGTCTGGAGATCTCCCAGAACCACCACTGATCTCCAGACCACAAAAACCCAGTTCCTCTGGAGACATTGGCATCTTTGGAAGGAGGACTGTATGGCAGTCTACCCCATCAAGGTGCCTCCGCTCTCCAAGTTCTTGTTGGAGGGAGCAACTCAGTGCCAGGACACTGGAGGGGCGCTACATCACTCTTAAGGGTGTATAGGTGTTCTCTCCTGAGACCGAAAGTCTTGTACAAAGGACAGGAGGGACAGAAGGAAAGACTGCCAAACTGAGAGCCAGTTTGTGAAGCGGGGAGAAGAGAGCTTTCATCCAGTCAGTGAAACCACACCAGGTCAGTAAGAGGAGTACTTTATTGACGCCAGGTCAGCTTGCTTCAAGAGCAAAAAGGGCTGACCCCTTTCAGATGCATTTAGTTTTCTGATATACCTTTACAATGTGTGCGTCAGAAGCAGGACAATGAAAACTTTCCTTTACACAGTCTCTCTTCCTGTTACAAGAAGACGTTTCAATCCGGAAGCACCATTTCTTATTTTGCATTACAAGCTAGCTCTAAGATCTAAGCATCTTCTGCACCTGGGCATCTTTGAAGCTCAACCGCAGCCTCGTTTCCGACCACATTCGATAACAGTTTTGCTAAACAGAAATGTTATGCCCTTTGCAATGAAACTTGTGGGTGGGGGAAATTCAGGATGGAAGGTTTGAGGCCTGAATTTAGGCCAATTTTTAATTTTTTTAATTCAGTTTTATTGCTATAATTGGTGTAGTGGTTAAGTGTGCCAGACTCTAATCTGGGAGAACAAGGTTTGATTCCCCACTCCTCCAGTTGCACCTGCTGATGTGACCTTGGGTCAGTCACAAGTTCTAGCACAGCTGTCCTTGAGAAAGAGCCGTTTCTGTCAGAGCTCCCTCAGCCCCGCCTGCCTCACAGGGTGTCTGTGGTGGGGAGGAGAAGGGAAAGGAGTTTGTAAGCCGCTCTGAGCCTCCTTCGGGTAGTGAAGGGCGGGGTATAAATCCAATCTCTTCTTCTTCTTCTACCTCACAAGATGTCTGTTGTGGGGAGGAGAAGGGAAAGGAGTTTGTAAGCCGCTCTGAGCCTCCTTCGGGTAGTGAAGGGCGGGGTATAAATCCAATCTCTTCTTCTTCTTCTACCTCACAGGGTGTCTGTTGTGGGGAGGGGAAGGGAAAGGAGTTTGTAAGCCGCTCTGAGACTCCCTTGGGTAGTGAAGGGCGGGGTATAAATCTAATATCTTCTTCTTCTTCTACACAGAGAGTGATTATAATGTGGAATTCGCTGCCAGGGGATGTAGCGATGGCCACAGGAATACACAGCTTATAAAGGGGATTAGATAGATTCATGGAGGATAAGTCTATCAATGGCTGCTAGCCATGGTAACTGAGGGAAACCCCAACGTTCAGAGGCACAAATCCCAGAGCCAAAAGGCAACATAAGTGGAAGGCCTCAGCCTCTCTGCCCTGTGGCTGGCCCTCCAGAGGAACTGGCTGGCCCCTGTGTGAGACAGGAGGCTGGACTGGATGGACTATTGTCTGATCCAGCAGGGCTCTTCTGATGTCCTTATGAAGGCCTCGGCCTCTCTGCCCTGTTGCTGGCCCTCCAGAGGAACTGGTTGGCCACTGTGTGAGGCAGGATGCTGGACTAGATGGACCCTCACTGGTCTGATCCAGCAGGGCTCTTCTGATGTTCTTATGAAGGCCTTGGCTTCTCTGCCCTGTTGTTGGCCCTTCAGAGGAACTGGATGGTCCCTGTGTGAGATGCTGGACCAGATGGACCCTCACTGGTCTGATCCAGCAGGGCTCTTTTTGTGTTCGTGTGTTGTGTGAACAGCCCATTTTTTAAAAATGACATTTCAAGCTAAACCATTGTGTGTGTCTTTTGGCAGGTGATCCTGGGAGGGGGCCGGAAGTACATGACGCCCCGGCAGACACCCGACCCTGAATATCCAGAGGATCCCAGGCAGAATGGGACCCGGAACGACGGCCTGAACCTCATTGAAATGTGGACGAGCGCCAAGGAGGTATTTGAAGGGGGCCGGCCTGTGGATCAAGTGGAGGGATAGGTCCAGAGGGTCAGGAGAAAGAACTGATGTCTTGAGTGTAACGAGATAATGTGCTCCGGCATCCAGTCAGAGAATCTGGACCAATCCCTCCTCTAAGAGAGTAATCCGAAGCAGGTCTATGCAGAAGTAAGCCCCATTGTGTTCAATGGGACTTACTCCCAGAATAGTGCTCTTAGGATTTCAGCCTAAGAATTGTTCTTTAAACTCTTTGGCCCAGATATCTCCAGGATCTATCAGGTCAGGTCATCTGCAAGCCGTAATTTTGATCAGGGCTATTTCTGGGCAGGAATGCACAGGAACGGCGTTCTGGCGGGCTTCAGAGTCGGCCACGCCCACTACAGCCAAAACCTTTGCATACGTGGCTACAGAGGGAAGGCCTGGAGAGTGACCCCCCTGGCGACTCTGTGGTGGGTGGGCCAGGAGGGGCCCTGGAAGGATCAGGGAGGCATTTAAACGCCTCCCCATGCCTTCCCTGGCCTGTCCAAGGGCCGGCTTGCCTGGGCAAGCCAAAGGAATGCATAGGGGTGTGGCCCAATATGCTAATGAGGTTCTGCTGTTGGGTGTGGCCTATTATGCTAATGAGTTCCTGGTGGGCTTTTTCTACAAAAAAAAGCCCTGATTTTGATAGTGCAAATGCATTAGTTGTTAGTTCTGTTCTTTGAACTATTACCAGCAAACCAGGCAGAGAGGTAACTACCTTGTACTGGGTGGGAGGGGAAGAAGAATTTATTCTCTTTGGCTACGGTCACACGCACTAGGTAATCCACTTTCAATCCACTTTCAATTCACTTTCCAATTAGATTTTACTGTGTGAACTGGCAAAATCCGATTTTAAAGAGCATTGAAAGTGGATTATCTAGCGTGTGTGACCGCAGCCTTTATTAGACAAGTCATTAGCAAATACGATCATGTGAAGATTAACCTCACAGCTGCGGTGAAACAAGTGCCGACAAAATGAAATCTCCTAGCATTTCTCAACCGTACTTGAATAAGTAATTGAAGACAAACCAGGTTTCAGATTATTGTCCAAAACGGCTTTTAGGGAATTTTACATAAACCCAAGTCACACATACCAACCCAAATCTCACATAATAGCTTCTGGAAGTTCTGTCCAGAGAAATCTGATTTGCTTTTCGCATCCAACACATCTGTACAGAAAAATATCCCTGAATGCTCCCTCTAAGCTGTGGAATCTTTTGAGCGAAAATCCGACTCTGTGAACTACTGGCATTACATTTGTGAGCAAGAGATTTGGCTACTGCATAAATTAGGCCAATGGTCCATCCAGTCCAACACCCTGTCACACAGCGGCCAAAATATACCAGGTGCCATCAGGAGGTCCAGCAGTGGGGCCAGGACTCCAGAAGCTCTCCCACTGCTGCCCCCCAGCACCAAGAATAGAGTGCATCACCTGCCCCAGACTAAGAGTTCCCATCTATACCCTGTGGCTAATAGCCACGGATGGACTTCTGCTCCATATGTTTATCTAATTCCCTCTTCAAACTGTCCATGCTTGTAGCTGCCACCACCTCCTGTGGCAGTGAATTCCACGGGTTAGTCACTCTTTGGGTGAAGAAGTATTTCCTTTTATCTGTCCTAACCCAACTGCTCAGCAATTTCATGGAGTGCCCACGAGTTCTTGTCTTGTGAGAAAGGGAGAAAAGTACTTCTTTCTCAACCTGCTCAATCCCATTCATAATCTTATCAACCTCGATCATGTCACCCCTCAGCCGTCGTTTCTTCAAGCTAAAGAGCCCCAAGCGTTTTAAGCTTTCTTCATAGGGAAAGTGTTCCAACCCTTTTATTATCCTACTTGCCCTTCTCTGCACTTTTTCCAATGCTATAATATCCTTTTTGAGATATTCCTGTGTGTTCGCTGCCATTCCACCCTCTGCTTTTTTTCCAGGGCGCCCAATACGTCTGGAATAAGACCGGCCTCGAAGCCGTGGACGAAAACTCCACCAACTATCTCCTGGGTAAGGCTGTGACATGGCTCTGGGGGAGGAGAGAAGCTGGGGCCCCCTTTTCTGCGCTCTGCCGCGACCCCTCGGAGGCCGCTAAGAATGTGCTGGTCAGTTTGTTTCGGAACCTACAGTGGCCTTCTCGGATTGGATCGAGGCACAGTTGCCAATCTCCAGGGGGAGCCTGGAGGTCTCTTGGAGCCACAACTGATCCCCTGGGGGAAATGGCTGCTTAGGAGGGTGGACACTACGGCGTTAAACCCCGAGGGACTTCCCCTCCCCAAATCCCACCCCCTCAGGCTCCAGCCCCCCAAATATCCAGGTATTTCCTAAGTGGGAGTTGGTAACCCTAAGCCTCCAGAGGTAAAAGCCCCGCACACTTCCTAACAACACTTGGTGGGTGCCAGGAAAGGTGTTGGCAGGAGCTGTGGCTTAGGGACCCCTGGGCCAAATATCAACAGAGCAGAAGGCAATTTTGGTGTAGTGGTTAGGAACGCGGACTCTAATCTGGGAGAGCCGGGTTTGATTCCCCACGCCTCCACAGGCAGCTGCTGGAATGACCTTGGGTCAGCCACAAGTTCTCCCAGAGCTGTGAGTTCCTGGCATTAAAGTTGTGAGCGAGCGATTTGGCTGCGGCGTGAATTAGTTTGCTCCGGAGCCATGTGTGCGCCGGAGGCTAAAAAAAACTGTGCGCTAGCTCACACTCACTCAGCTTAGAGGGAACACTGCCAAGAAGGCCTACGAGCAGGGCTCAGAGTAATATCTGAGTATACTGATAGGAATCCTTTATTATAAGGATGAGAGCCAATTGGGTGTAGTGGTTAAGAATGCGGCCTCTAAGCTGGGAGAGGCGGGTTTGATTCCGCACACCTCCACATGCAGCTGCTGGAGTGACCTTGGGTCAGTCACAAGTTCTCTCAGAGCTGTACTCTCAGGAGCAGTCCTCGAAAAGGGCTCTGTCAGCCCCACCTGCCTCACAGGTTGTCTCTTGTGGAAAGGGGAAGGAGATTGTAAGCTGTTCTGAGACTCCTTCGGGTTGCGAAGGGTGGAGTACAAACCCAATCTCCTCCTCCTCCTCCTGTTCTTCTATAATTGTAAGCTGCCAGGCCCCCATCCTTGTGACTGTCAGACCCCTGGGTAAATCAGTTCCCAACAACATTCACTTTCAGGAAGGATAAGTTTATTGAGACACTGATAGGATCCAGCCTGTACAATGGCTGTGTTAGAACTGAGGTTAAAGGCACGAAAGTAACAGATATACAGGGTTCAAGCAAGGGCCCTAAAAGGTTCAGAACCAATCACCCCCTTAGATTTCTCCCACCAAATATAACTGCCAGCCGTCCCCCTCCAGTGCCATCCCCCCAACATTTAAGACAAAAGCCAGCACAGAAAGATGAGACTCAAGGCCACTAAAGTTCTCAGGAAAGATAAAGCATCTGGCACATCAAAAGTCTCCAAAGCGAAAGTGTTTTGGCTCTGCCTTCTCCCACTCCCCCCTTCCCGGTTACTATGGCGAACCAGCTGTAAAATGCAAAACGAACAGCGAGTTTGACAGTGGCTCTCTCCTCTTCTTCTTTTGAAATCTCGTAGGCCTCTTCGAGCCCAAGGACATGGCGTACGAGCTGGACCGGGACAACGCCACGGACCCGTCCATTGTGGAGATGACCGAGGCGGCCATTCGCATCTTGAGCAAGAACCCTAATGGCTTCTTCCTCTTTGTAGAAGATGAGTATCACCATCACCCCTCTGCCGCAAGGAGGCTTTCCTTCTCAGAAACAGATATGGCCAGTCCGCAGTGTGAAAGGGAGAACCCTGTTCGTGCTGTGGGAACTTGGGGTCATTCAAGACCACCTCCCGTCTAGGAGAAGGGTAGGCTATTTCAGGTGAGGGCTCTGTCAACCAAATTCTCCACCATTTTTTTTTTTAATCTTGTGTATAGAAAACTAGCATTGGTAGGGAAATCCTATATTCCTTGGCATGCTAGCTTTCTAAGTGCAGGAGTATTTTTGATATGTAGAAGCATATGGTCATGATGGATAGACAAGACCCTTTTACCCTGGCATGCTAGCTTTCTAACTGCAGGGAAATTTTGGTATGTAGAAGCACGCAGCCACGATGGATAGACAAGATCCTTTTACCTTGGGATGCTAGCTTTCTAACTGCAGGGAAATTTTTGGTATGTAGAAGCACGCAGCCATGATGGATAGACAAGACCCTTTTACCTTGGCATGCTAGCTTTCTAAGTGCAGGGGAAATTTTGGTATGTAGAGGCATTGCAGTCATGTACTAGCATGGATAGGCAAGATTCTTTTACCTTGGCATGCTAACTTTCTAAGTGCAGGGAAAATTTTGGTATGTGAAAGCATGCAGTCGCAAACTAGCATGGATAAGCAAAACCCTTTTACCTTGGCATGCTAGCTTTCTAAGTGCAGGGAATTTTGGGGTATGTAGAGGCATGCAGTCACGTACCAGCATGGACAGGCAAGATTCTTTTACTTTGGCATGCTAGCTTTCTAAGTGCAGGGGAAATTTTGGTATGTGGAAGCCCTAGCATGGATAGAAGAGCCCCTTTTCTTTGGCATGCTAGTTTTCTAAGTGTGGTGATATTTGGGGGGGGTACACGTGAACATGCATTCGTATACGTAGACCTAACATCAATAGCACGTGGCAACGCCCGTCCCAACTCAAACTGGGAACCAAGGGGAGCATCTTATTGCAGCCGTCTTCCTCTCGCTGTCCTCCTTTCCGCATTCTGCATCCAAACCTTGTCCTAAGCCGTCTCGCGTTGGTGGCAGCGCAGTCACTATGTGCAGAATCCAGCACCGCCTCCTGGGGAGCTGGATGTCCCTTTTTCAAATTATTTCTGAGCCACAAAGGACCCAAAAGCTTTCTGGTGCGCCCCCGGCTTCAACACTCCCCTGCTGCGCATGACGGCGCGAGATTCCCGTGCCGACACTGGCTAACGAGTTCAGTGAGAATGGAGGCGGAGGCCTCCTGAGAAGGACGGAGGCTCGACGTTGTCTTTCTCTCCCCCACGAGGTAAAATCGACCACGGACATCACCAAGGCAAAGCCAAGCAAGCCCTGATGGAGGCCGTGATGCTGGACCGGGCCGTGGAGCGGGCCGGAGAGCTGACCAACGCCTCGGAGACCCTGATGGTGGTGACGGCTGACCATTCTCACGTCTTCACCTTTGGGGGCAAAACACCTCGCGGCAACAACATCTTTGGTGAGTGGGGGGAAGGGACCGGATGGAAAAGGTGGCAGATCTTTGGGGCGAGGAGTGGCAGGGCAGAGAATCACAGAATCATAGGGTTGGAAGGGACCTTCAAGGGTCATCTAGTCCAACCCCCTGCACAATGCAGAAAATTCACAAATACCTCCCTGTTCCACACCCAGAAAATGACCAAAAACCTCCAGGATCTCCAGCCAAATTGGCCTGGAGAACAATTGCTTCCGGACCTCAAATTGGCGATCAGCCTTTCCCTGGGCTTGTAAGAAAGGGCCACAAGAACTAAGCACTGATGAGGCAACCCTTCCTGCTCTCCCCCTCATGGTCTGCCTAAGCTTTTCTGTATCTTTTTGGGAGCACATCCAACCTGCACTGGGCCTGTAATTCTGTCCTGACAGACAGCTTCCCCACAGTTTGCGTTCGCGCTAGTCAGTTTCAGTTTCTCCGGAAGGGTCTCCTCCTTGCAAGCAGGTGCACATGTCCCTTTATAACTCCACAACGAAAAGGGCTAGCAATGTACTTTTTCAGAACGTGGAAGCTGGCAAGTTGTAAATTGTGGCAGTAGGTCATTCTCACGTGTTAGCAATCTGCCAATTACTGGACGGGGGAACGGTGGTCGTGTGGAACTGGGGCAATGAAAGTGTGAAGAAAGCTGTAGGTTAGATGCTTGGTTGCCACCACAAATATCTCTGCAATTGCAGCAGCGACAAGATCTTTGCAAGAGAGTCGTCATCACTGTTTCCATTGCAAAGACCTCCCCCAGTTATACCTGAACTGGATATCATGAGAGCCAGTGTGATGAAGCAGATAGAGAGGCAGACTAGGACCCAGGTCAACCCGGGTTCGAATCCTCACTTCTACCATGGAAGCTCACTGGGCAACCTTGGACCCATCACATGCTCTCAGCCTGGCCTACCTCACAGTAATGTTGTTCTGAGAGAAGAAGAAGAAGAAGAGATTCGATTTGTACTTCACTCGGAGTCTCAGAGCGGCTTACAAACTCCTTTCCCTTCCCATAACAGACACCCTGTGAGGTAGGTGGGGCTGAGAGAGCTCTTTCGAGGACTGCTCCTGAGAGAACAGCTCTGAGAGAACTCGTGACTGACCCAAGGCCACACCAGCAGCTGCATGCGGAGAAGTGGGGAATCAATCCCGGTTCTCCCAGGTTAGAGTCTGCGCTCCTAACCACTCCACCAAACT
The DNA here is from genome assembly GCA_029375565.1 of Gekko gecko. Classification (NCBI taxonomy): domain Eukaryota; kingdom Metazoa; phylum Chordata; class Lepidosauria; order Squamata; family Gekkonidae; genus Gekko; species Gekko gecko. The sequence goes on along the minus strand of JAPDNY010000008.1, from coordinate 145,285,431 downwards.
GGCTGTCCTAAGCTGGAGACAATTGGGATATTAATAAATAAATAAGGTGGGGCTGAGAGAGCTTTTTCGAGGACTGCTCCTGAGAGAACAGCTCTGAGAGAACTTGTGACTGACCCAAGGCCACACCAGCAGCTGCATGCGGAGGAGTGGGGAATCAATCCCAGTTCTCCCAGATTAGAGTCCTATCTTCCAGATTAGAGCTCCTATCCACTACACCAAACTGGCTCTCCTAATCCGCAGACAATTGGGATATTAATAAATAAATAAGGATTCTGTCAGGGTTTAGGACCACAGGGAGGTTTGGAGCTCAGAACTTGTGCAACATCGGGCTTCCACGATGGCCCCCGGAGTAACCGGAAAGGATGCCGTAGGATGGCCAGTTTGTGCTGCGTCCCCAGAAGGCGTCAGTTGGTTGCGCTGTGCCCGCGTTTGTGACTTGCTCTCGGGCGAAGAGTGCAGGAAAACCTCCTTACAGGAATCTTCCTTGGTTCCCAGCCAAGAAAAGATTACAACTGAAATTGGGTACGCGACGATCTCATCAGCAATTTACTTTCCCCGGTCCCAGTGTTTACGAGCACGGAACATGAAGTGCCAGGAGAGAGAGAGGGTGCCATGAATAGCCGCCATATAAACCGTCGGGAGAACAGAGGGAGATACTCTGGTGCATGGGGGGGAAAAAATCCGTAAGCAAAATGTTGTGGCGTGCCTTTTATTAGGACAGTCTGAGATATCACGTGGTTAATGGGCAAGCTTCCAAGGCCTCCGGAACTCTTCATCAGGCCGAATGGTAAAAAGGAGGAGGAGGAAATGTTTTAAGCCCCGATGAATGTTTTCGTTCTGGCGCTGCTTTGGAGGGTAGACTCTACGGCATTGTGCTCTGTTGAGGTCCTTTCCCTCCTGGAACACCACCCTCCCTGGCCACGACCTGGAAGTTAACTTAAACAAGGTTACACTCAAACCCAAATGTCTTCTAGGACTATGTGGGCCGATCTGGAAAATGCTTTCCCCACATTCAGGGCAAATGTGCAATTTCTCTCCTGTAAGGTAAAGGTAAAGGTTCCCTTGCTCGAAAGCCAGTCGAATCCGACTCTAGGGTTGCGGTGCTCATCTCCGTTTCCAAGCCGAAGAGCCAGCGCTGTCCGAAGACATTTCCGTGGTCATGTGGCTGGCATGATTAAACACCAAGGCGCACGGAACACTGTTACCTTCCCACTGAAGTGGTCCCTATGTATCTACTTGCAATTTCTTGCTTTCGAACTGCTAGGTTGGCAGGAGCTGCAACTAGAGACGGGAGCTCACCCCGTCATGCGGCACTCACGGGTCTTGAACTGCTGAACTACTGACCTTCCACAGTCTGCAGTTCAGAGTCTCAACCACTTGAGCCACCGCAGCTCCCTCCTGTAGCAAGCCCTGAAAATGCAGTTCTATGGGCAATCATTCCTGGGGGCACCTACTTTGGGGGACTGTAACTCGTAACCCATAAACCCACTCCTTGCCAGACTTAGAGGGGAGGTCAAGAAGAGTCAGCCGAAGATCCCCCTTGCAGGTTTGGTTTCTCCAGCTCGCATCGGGTCCGTTCTACTGGGCCACAAACCTCATGAACTGAACTGGCTCGTTCGACTGCTAAAAGTTTGTGATGGTTCGCGGTTCGCCACGAACCACGAATCGTACCGCATTTTCCCAGTTTGTGCCCATCCCTAGACCTGACCGCCCTAGCTGACCATGAGTACCTGAACCAGGTCTTCCATTCACGTTTGCCTGTTCTTTTAATATGCCGAGTGACACACAAATAAAAGTCCATGAAGTACAGACAACCAGGAATCTCCGGGTAAGTTGAGAAAGAGATCAGAGAGAGATTGGGTTTATACCCCGCCCTTCACTCGGAGTCTCAGAGCAGCTTACAAATGCCATTCCCTCCCTCTCCCCACAACAGGCACCCTGTGAGGTAGGTGGGGCTGAGAGACCTCTGACAGAAACTCTCCTTGAGAGAACAGCTCTGACAGAACCATGGCTTGCCCAAGGTCATCCAGCAGCTGCAAGTGGAGCTGAAGCTGTCCCTTTGTGTCTCTCGGCAGGTCTGGCGCCCAGAAGTGCAAAGGACAAGCAGCCATACACCAGCATCCTCTACGGGAACGGGCCTGGCTACACCCTCAAGAATGGCAAACGGCAAGATGTTCGCTCAGTGGACTTTGGTGAGAATTTCCTCCCCCCTCCTTTTTTTTTTGAGATATTCCCCTCCCCCTGCCCTGCTGGTTTAATGTATAACGAGCTTGTGATGGATAATAGCTAGAAATAGTCTCGGCCCTTGACCCACATTTTCCTCCGGTAAACAGGTCCAGCAGGTTTTTATAGTTGCTCAAAAACATGCCACACCTGTTTGACAAAAAGAAAAGGCACATGTACCCTGAAATTAGGGCCTGGAGAAAAAACCGTCCTGTCAGAGGCTCAGTGTGTGGAAACGGGAAGTTGGAGTATTTCAAGGTGATAGATTCAGCTGGGTAGCTGTGTCGGTCTGAACCAAGAGAACAAAGTTTTGAATCCACCTTTAAGACCAACAGTTTGGTGTAGTGGTTAAGTGCACGGACTCTAATCTGGGAGAACCAGGTTTGATTCCCCACTCCTCCACTTGCACCTGCTGGATGACCTTGGGCAAGCCATAGTAATGACACAGCTGTTCTTGAAAAAGAGCAGTTTCTTGTCAGTGCTCTCTCAGCCCCACCTACCTAACAGGGTGTCTGTTGTGGGGAGAGGAAGGGAAGGGAGTTTGTAAGCCGCTCTGAGACTCCTTTGGGTAGTGAAGGGTGGGGTATAAATCCAATCTCTTCTTCTTCAACAAAGTTTAATTCTGGGTACAAGATTTCCTGTGCCTGCACGCTTCCTCAGATACAAGGTGAGGAGGTATATATAACATCATCTGTAAATAATGTCTCATTAAGTCTCTGTTAAAAGGACAGGACGGTGTTTCTCCAGGTCAGTTGGTTTGGCATCCCTACAACGGAATACAGTATCTGTTGGAGAGAGCCATGGGCTCTAGAAAGTTCACACCCCGAAAATCTTGTTGGTCTCTGGACTCGAATCAAGCTCTTCTACATGGAACAAAATTTCATTGTCAAATTCTGTCATAAATCCCTGTCTTTCTCCACTGTGGTTTTTTTTTGTTCTGCCACAGTGCAGGCACATGAGCCGTGCCCCCAATAATGGCAGGCAAAATGATGTCAAGCCTACACAGCGGTTGAGATGACTGGCACTGTTTGGTAGGTCAGCAGCAGTTTCTACAGGCTGTGAGCTACAGCAACATGGCTTCCATATGGGAAGATTAGGGGGCTCTAATCTGGGAGAACCGGGTTTGGTTCCCCATTGTTCCACATGCAGCTGCCGGTGTGACCTTGGGTCAGTCACAAGTTCTCTCAAGGGCAGTCCTTGAAAGAGCTCTCTCAGCCCCACCTGCCTCACAGGGTGTCTGTTGTGGGGAGAGGAAGAGAAAGGGGTTTGTAAGCCTCTCCGAGTGAAGGGTGGGGTATAAATCCAATCTCTTCTTCTTCTTCTTCTTCCCAGTTTAGTGTAGGGGTTAAGTGCGCGGACTCTAATCTTGGAGAACTGGGTTTGATTCCCCACTCCTCCACTTGCACCTGGCTGGATGACCTTGGGCAAGAGGTAGTTCTGTCAGAGCTGTTCTTGAAAAAGAGCCGTTTCTGTCAGAGCTCTCTCAGCCCCACCTACCTCACAGGGTGTCTGTTGTGGGGAGGGGAAGGGAAGGGAAAGGAGTTTGTAAGCCACTCTGGGACTCCCTTGGGTAGTGAAGGGTAGGGTATAAATCCAATCTCCTCCTCCTCTTCCCTATGAGGAAAGGCTGCAGGATCCGGGACTTTTCAGTTTAGAAAAGAGGCATGATAAAGGGGGAGGTGATGGAGGTTTATAAAATGATGCATGGGATGGAGAGAGTCGACCAAGAGAACTTTTTCTCACTCTCCCAAAAGGCTAGAACTCAAGGGAATCCAGTGAAGTTGATGGGCAGGAGGTTCAGGATGGAAAAAAGGAAATACTACTTTACACAGAGAGGGATTAAAATGGAGAATTTGCTGCTGGAGGAGGTAGTGATGGCCACAGGAAGCAACAGCTTGGAAAGGGGATTAGATAGATTCATGGAGGAGAGGGTCATCGGTGGCTATTGGCTATGTTGACTGAGGGGAACCTCCATGTCCAGAGGCAATCAGCCTCAGAATTCCAGAGCCAGGAGGCAACCTCAGGGGAAGGCCTCGGCCTCTCTGCCCTGCTGTTGGGCCTCCAGAGGAACTGGTTGGCCCCTGTGTGAGACAGGATGCTGGACTAGATGGACCACTGGTCTGATCCAACAGGGCTCTTCTCATGTTTTTATGAAGGCCTCGGCCTCTATGCCCTGTTGTGGGCCTTCCAGAGGAACTGGTTGGCCATTGTGTGAGACAGACGCTGGACTGGATGGACCACTGCTCTGATCCAGCAGGACTCCTCTGATGTTCTTATGAAGGCCTCGGCCATTATACTCTGTTGTTGGCCATCCAGAGGAACCAGTCAGCCACTGCATGAGGCAGGATACTGGACTAGATGGACCTCTGGTCTGAGCCAGCAGGGATCTCCTTATGTTCTTATGGGGTGGACCTGAGAAAGGGAGAGACCTCAGTAGGGTACTAATGCCACAAAGCCCACCCTGCAAAGCATCCATTTTCTCCAGGGGAACTCCTCTCTGTTGCCTGTTTCATGTTTTCACCTGGGTCCCAGACTCTCTGAGCCTGAGATTTCTGCGGTGAATGTCAATAAATCAAAAGTAGGTTTGCAGCTTACAGAGCTAATGTTTTAAGCATGTTTTTAGTTTAAGTTTAAAAAAAACAACCCAACCCTTTGTGTTTGTGTCCTTTATAAAGTTTATATCTCCGCTACCTGGCATTGCAGTTTATGACAGACGTTGCCCGTCCCAACAAGGTCTCATTTATGTCAGATCCAGCCCTCGTAACAAATGAGTTCAATACCCCTGGACTCAGTGGCCTTCCAACTTCTGTGATGCTATGATTCTAAGTTTCTCACTTCTTTGGGCTTTTCTGCAGACAGGGCACACATTCTGCCAAGGTCTTAACAAGAATCTGGGCTCTCTTAGCCACTGCTGGTGTTAATCTGCTTGGCAAACCTAAGGAGACGGGGTTATCAGCCATTACTGCTGTTTGTCATCTCTGTAGGGTCATTGAGTTTTGCGCCATTACATCTCGGCCCGCCCTCCGGCCTTGCGTGGACTTTCCACCCTCCTGCTTACATTTGTATTTCTTCGTAACCTGGCATTATGAATGCCAGCCTAGAGAGGGGCCCACGGCACGGAACAGACGACGTTGACTCTAGTTATGGTTGCCAATCTCCAGGGGGTACCCGGAGACCTTCCGCTAACACAATTGATCTCCGGGTGACCGAGAACGGTTCCCCTGGAGAAAATGGCTGCTTTGGAAGGTGAACTTTTGGCATTCGACCCTCCTGGGGTCCCTCCCCTCTCCAAACCCCGCCCTCCCCGGGCTCCACGTCCAAAATCTCCAGGTATCTCCCAACCCAGAGTGGGCAACCCTCATTCCAGTCCAGGAAAGCGTCGGCCAGAATATAGACTTTGTAGAAAAAGCCCAGCAGGAACTCATTAGCATAACAGGCCACACCCATCAGCAGGAACTCGTCAGCATATTAGGCCACACCCCTGACAGCACAGCTCATTAGCATATTAGGCCACACACCCCATGTCGCCAGAAGTGTGGTCATCCAGCCACACCCACCTTTTGCTTCTTATCCTGTTGACCTTGTTTGTTGTCGAAACCCAGGGCTTCTTTTGGAGCAGGAACTCCTTTGCATGTTAGGCCACACGCCCCCTAATGTAGCCAATCCTAATGAGTTTCTGCTGTTGGGTGTGGCCTGTTATGCTAATGAGTTCCTGCTGGGCGTGGCCAACTCGGGAGCCAGCCGGAACTCCGCTCCTGTGCGTTCCCACCCCGAAATACCCCTGGACTTGCTAGTCTTTAAGGTGTCACAGGACTCCTGTTTAGTGTTGATAGGCAAGGAGTTCAGGTGAGGGGTGGGGGACCACAACTGTGCCCACTCCCACTCCCCAAAACCACCAGTTCATCAGTTGCCAATCTCCAGGCGCAGTCTGGAGGTGTCCTAGAAATACTGCTGCTCTTCAGACTACAGAGTTCAGTCCCCCTGGAGAAAATAGCTCCTTTGGGGGGAAGACTCTGTGGCATTGTACCCTGCCGAGGCCTCGCCCCTCCCTGAACCTCCCCTCTCCAGAGAGTACTACTTTACACAGGGAGTGATTAGAATGTGGCGTTCGCTGCCAGAGGTTGTTGTGATGGCCACAGGAATAAATAGCTTTCAAAGGGGAGACTTGTGGAGGATGGGTCTATCAATGGCTACTAGCCATGGTGGCGGAGGAGAACCTCCACATTCAGAGGTACTAAGCCTCTGAATCCCAGAGCAACATCAGGGGAAGGCCTCAGACTCTCTGCCCTGTTGCTGGCCCTCCAGAGGAACTGGTTGGCCCCTGTGTGAGACAGGAGGCTGGACTAGATGAACCCCTGGTCTGATCCAGCAGGGCTCTTCTGATGTTCTTATGAAGGCCTCGGCCTCTATACCCTGTTGGCCATCCAAAGGAACTGGTTGACTAGTGTGTGAGACTGGATGCACTAGATGGACTATTAGTCTGATACAGCAGGGATCTTCTGATGTTCTTATGAAGGCCTTGGCCTCTATGCTCTGATGTTGGCCATCCAGAGGAACTGGTTGGCTGCTGTGTGAGACAGGATGCTGGGCTAGATGGACCACTGGTCTGACCCAGCAGGGCTCTTCTGGTGTTCTTATGAAAGCTTTAGCTTGGAGAAATGACGGCTGAGGGGTGACATGAGCAAGGCTTATAAGGTTATGCATGGGATTGAGCAGGATGAGAAAGAAGTACTTTTCTCCCTTTCTCGCAATACAAGAACTCGTGGGCACTCCATGAAATTGCTGAGCAGTCGGGTTAGAACAGATAAAAGGAAGTCCTTCTTCACCCAAAGAGTGATTCACACATGGAATTCACTGCCACAGGAGGTGGTGGCATGGACAGTTTCAAGAGAGAATTAGATAAACATACGGAGCAGAAGCCCATCAGTGGCTATTAGCCACAAGGTATAGACAGGAACTCTCAGTCTGGGGCAGGTGATGCATCTATTCTTGGTGCTGGGGGCAGGCAGCAGTGGAACGGCTTCTAATGTCCTGGCCCCACTGCTGGACCTCCTGATGGCACCTGGGCACTGTGTGACAGAGTGTTGGACTAGATGGGCCATTGGCCTGATTCAACATGGGCTTCTCTTATGTTATTATGTTCTTAAGGCTTCAGCCTCTCTGCCCTGTTGTTGGCCCTCCAGAGGAACTGGTTGGCCACTGTGTGAGACAGGATGCTGGACTAGATGGACCACTGGCCTGATCCAACAGGGCTCTCCTGATGTTCTTATGAAGGCTTCAGCCTCTCTGCCCTGTTGTTGGCCCTCCAGAGAAACTGGTTGGCCACTGTGTGAGGCAGGATGCTGGACTAGATGGATCCCTGGTCTGATCCAACAGGGCTCTCCTGATGTCCTTATGAAGGCCTCAGCCTCTCTGCCCTGTTGTTGGCCCTCCAGAGAAACTGGCTGGCCTCTGTGTGAGACAGGATGCTGGGCTAGATGGACCACTGGTCTGACCCAGCAGGGCTCTTCTGATGTCCTTATGTTCCACCACACCCAGTCTCCAGGTATTACCCAACTCAGAGCCGGCATGCCTAACAGTGCCCTTGACTAAACATCTCCCTCTCCCCCCCCCACCCCAGATGACAAGGACTACCGGCAGCAAGCAGCCGTCCCCCTGGAATCCGAGACTCACGGCGGTGAAGATGTCACGATCATGGCCAAGGGCCCCATGGCTCATCTCTTCCACGGCATCCAAGAACAGAACTACGTCGCGCACGTCATGGCCTATGCGGGCTGCATCGAGCCCTATCACGAAGACCCAGAATGCCTGGCGCTGGATCAGACGTCGGGACAGACGTCGGGCAGCCCCGTCCTCTCCCGACACTCCATTCTCCTTCTGCTGCCATTTTGGATATGCCTTTTGGCAATGGAGATGAGACGGTGACCCCTTTTCCTGGGCTCGTATCGTTCCTCTCCAAAAGCCCGGGGAACTATCTGTGTGGCTCGGGGAACGTCCCGGGCCGCTCCGCACACTCCCAGAGGGTCCAACCGAGCAGTGTGGTCCTCTCGTTCGCTTCCATGTACATAATGTAAAGCCGATGTTCTCAGCCTCCGTTCTCGGGGATACAAATAAACCATGCTTTAATTTTCTAGGTACCCGATGGGGAAAGGTTGCCAGATTTTGTTGTCGGAGGCTTTCACGGCCGGAGTTCATTCGCTGCTGTAGATTTGCCAGGTTGTGTGGCCGTGAGTCTTGGCGTTGTGGGACCTGACGTTTCGCCAGTAGCTGTGACGGGCATCCTCAGAGGTAGAACACAGAAAGATGGAGTGCTCTCTGTGTCCAGGGGAGCAGAAAAATGGTAGGCAGGTAATTTATATCTACTCTGGAAGGTGGGGTAGATATAAATTACAAAAGAACCTCCTCAGGAAACCTCTTCAGGAAACAATCCATATACAAAAGAACCTCCTCAGGAAAGCTCCTCCATTATTGTGCTCACAGCCTGGGGAACTCCTACAAGATAATGACTCAGCCCTACCCCACCTTCCAGGGTAAATATAAATTACCTGACTACCATTTTTCTTCTCACCTGGATACAGAGAGGACTCCATCTTTCGGTGTTATACCTCTGAGGATGCCCGTCACAGTTGCCGGCGAAACGTCAGGTCCTACAATGCCAAGACCATAGCCAGACAACCCCGAAAATCTATAGCAGATTTATTGTCAGATTTTGATTCATAGAATCAAAGAATCACAGAATCACAGAGTTGGGAGGGGGCCATACGGGCCATCTGGTCCAACCCCCTGCTCAGTGCAGGATCAGCCCGGAGCATCCCTGACAAGGGTTTGTCGAGCCGCTGCTTCAAGGCTGCCAGTATTTACCATCCTCTTGCTTGTGGGTTTCCTAGGGGCCACTGGTCAGCCACAGTGTGAACAGAATGCTGGCCTTAACAGGTCTTTGGTCTGATCCCGTAGGGCTCTTCTTATGTTCTTATGATGTCCTGCCCTGGCCGGGATAGCCCCGGCTAGCCCAGTCTTGTCAGACCTTGGAAGCTAAGCCAGGTTGGCCCTGGCTAGTATTTGGAAGGGCGACCTCCAAGGAATAACAGGGTCGTGACACAGAGGCAGGCAACGACAAACCACCTCTGAAATGTCTCTTGCCTCAAAAAGAAGGAGAGGAGAAGAGATTGGATTTATACCCCATCCTTCACTACATGAAGAAGTCTCAGAGCAGCCTACAAACTCCTTTCCCTTCCCCTCCCCACAACAGGCACCCTGTGAGGTAGGCGGGGCTGAGAGAGCTCTGACAGAACTTCCCTTGAGAGAGCAGCTCTGAAAGAACTCATGACTCACCCAAGGTCACACCAGCAGCTGCGTGTGGAGAAGTGGGGAAATCAAACCCGGTTCTCCCAGATTAGAGTCCACCGTCTTGAGAGCCAGTTTGGTGTTGTGGTTAAGTGCGTGGACTCTAATCTGGGAGAACTGGGTTTGATTCCCCGCTCCTCCACTTGCACCTGCTGGATGACCTTGGGCAAGCCATAGTTCTGGCACAGCTGTCCTTGGAAAAGAGCAGTTTCTGTCAGAGCTCTCTCAGCCCCGCCTACCTCACAGGGTGTCTGTTGTGGGGAGGGGAAGGGAAGGGAGATTGTCAGCCGCTCTGAGACTCCCTTGGGTAGTGAAGGGTGGGGTATAAATCCAATCCTTCTTCTTCTACCTCACAGGGTGTCTGTTGTGGGGAGGGGAAGGGAAGGGAGATTGTCAGCCACTCTGAGGCTCCCTTGGGTAGTGAAGGGCGGGGTATAGATCCAATCTCTTCTTCTTCTTCTACCTCACAGGGTGTCTGTGGTGGGGAGGGGAAGGGAAAGGAGATTATAAGCCACTCTGAGACTCCCTTGCATAGTGAAGGGCAGGGTATAAATCCAATCTCTTCTTCTTCTACTGCTTCACAGGGTGTCTGTTGTGGGGAGGGGAAGGGAAGGGAGTTTGTAAGCCACTCTGAGACTCTCTTGGGTAGTGAAGGGCGGGGTATAAATCCAGTCTCTTCTTCTCTTCTTCTTCTCTTAACCACTACACCAAACTGGCTCTCAAGTCCAGCTCGCCACCTAGGGGTGCGTGACGCTAAAAGTGCTAGAACTTTCGGCTGCCAGACAATCTTAGGCTCTCCTGGCTAGACTACACACAGTGCCACACGATAATCATTATTATTATTATTATCCCGGCTTCCCCTGGGCTGATCCACTCCTGCACATTGTCACTGCCACAATTGCCTTTTGAAGAGAAAAACTTAACACATCGGGGGGGGACGACAGAATAACACACAGCTGAACATCTTGTGTCGTTTGGCCCCCCCGGGAAGTCTCCGTCGCGGCAGCTCCTTAAAAGTGCGCTCATCGAAAAGGTGCAGAGTACCGTTTTCTCCCGTGCTTCGGAGGACATTTCCCATCTGTCCCTTTGCGCCGACTGGAACGCCGGCTGCCTTATCTGATGTGGCAATTCTGAACATTGCGAGAAGCAGCTGCTATGTTCGGGAAGGTGCACTACGATGCTCACCCGAAATGTGAACATTAAGCCACTCTGCGCCGTTTCACGATGCGCCGAGGGAAAATGCAGCTGGGCTAAAGGCTTAAGGAAAAGAACTAGTGGAAAAAATGCTGGAGGAGGGGGAAAGGAAATAGAGAGCTCTTTCCTGTTTGGGAGGGAAGGCACAGACTAGCCTGAAAGAGAGCAGACGACGGACAAGTCAGGACAAAGGAGAACAGGCAGGAAAGAGCTTTATGGAGTCAGAGCTACGGTGGCCAACCTCCAGGCGGCAACTGGAGATCTCGCACCATTACAATTGTCCTTCAGATGACCAAGATCAGTTCCCCTGCTGGAAATGGCTGCTTTGGAGGGTGGACTCTACGGCATTTTACCTGGCAGAGGTCCCTTCCCTTCCCAAATCCTGCCCCCCAAACTCCACCCCCCCAAATCTCTGGGTATTCCCCAACCCAATCTTGTTTTAAGAATGTAGCAAAACCCCTGCTGGGTCAGACCAATGGTCCCATCCAGTTCAGTATCCTGTCTCACACAGGGGCCAGCCAGTTCCTCTGCAGGGCCAACAACAGGGCACAGAGGCCGAGGCCTCCGTAAGGACATCAGGAGAGCCCTGCTGGATCAGACCAGTGGTCTCTCTAGTCCAGCCTCCTGCCTCACACAGTGGCCAACCAGTTCCTCTGGAGGACCAGCAACAGGCCAGAGATGAATGTGGTCTAACATTCAAAGGAGTTCCTGCTCCAAAAAAAGCCCTGGGGGTTTTGACAACAAACAAAGTAAACAGAATAAGAAGCAAAAGGTGGGTGGGGCTGGATGACCACACTTCTGGTAACACAGGGGGTGTGGCCTAATATGCTAATGAGTTTCTACTGTTGGGTGTGGCCTATTATGCTAATGAGTTCCATCTGGGCTTTTTCTACAAAAAAAGCCCTGGGGTCGAGAGAGCTCTTTCGAGGACTGCCCTTGACAGAACAGCTCTGAGAGAACTTGTGACTGACCCAAGGTCACCCCAGCAGCTGCACATGGAGAAGTGGGGACTCCGAACCAACTCTCCCAGATTAGAGTCTGTGCTCCTAATCACTACAACCCTCCTTAGGCAGCTGCCCCAAGGGTGCCTCATTCACCCAAAGAATGATCAACATGTCGAGTTCACTGCCACAGGAGGCGGTGGCAGCTACAAGCATGGACGGCTTCAAGTGGGAATTGGATAAACATCTGGAGCAGAGGTCCATCAGTGGCTATTAGCCACAAGGGATAGATGGGGACTCTCAGTCTGGGGCAAGGGATGCTCTGTATTCTTGGTGCTTGTGGGGGGGGTCGACAGTGGGAGGACTTCTGGTGTCCTGGCCCCACTGCTGGACCTCCTGATGGCCCCTGGTAAGAACATAAGAACATAAGAGAAGCCAATGTTGAATCAGGCCAGTGGCCCATCCAGTCCAACAGTCTGTCACACAGCGGCCAAAATATACCAGGTGCCATCAGGAGGTCCAGCAGTGGGGCCAGGACACTAGAAGCCCTCCCACTGCTGCCCCCTCCAGCACCAAGAATAGAGTGCATCACCTGCCCTAGACTGAGAGTTCCCATCTATACCCTGTGGCTAATAGCCACTGATGGACTTCTGCTCCAGATGTTTATCTAATTCCCTCTTGAAACTGTCCATGCTTGCAGCTGCCACCCCCTCCTGTGGCAGTGAATTCCATGTGTTAATCACTCTTTGGGTGAAGAAGTATTTCCTTTTATCTGTTCTAACTCGACTGCTCAGCAATTTCATGGAGTGCCCATGAGTTCTTGTATGGTGAGAAAGGGAGAAAAGTACTTCTTTCTCAACCTGCTCAATCCCATTCATAATCTTATAAACCTCGATCATGTCACCCTCTCAGCCGTCGTTTCTCCAAACTAAAGAGCCCCAAGCGTTTTAACCTTTCTTCATAGGGAAGGTGTTCTAACCCTATGTGGTATTTCTAGCCACTGTGTGACACAGAGTGTTGGACCAGATGGGCCTGATCCAACATCGGCTTCTCTTCTGTTCTCATGTTCAGAGCTGGCCCTGTTATCAGCAGGTGTGGATCTCACCCTCGCAATCGACTGTGGGTGCTCCGACGCCAGCCGTCCCGCTTTGGGGCCTGGTTGTGCCAGCCACACACCCTCGCTTGTTGCCAGCAGTTATAAATCTCCCACAGTCCAGGCAAGAGAGGAAAGTGACGGGTGCGAATACTGGGTGACGGCCGTCTGGGCGGCCAAAGGTCCCTCCGGGTTCCGTTTTATAAGGGGCAAAGCTTGGCGATTGCTGCCGCCTCCCGCCTGGCAGCCGCTCTTTCCTGTTGCAACCATGTGGCTCCCTCTTCTGTGCCTCTGGCTGGGCCTGGCTCTCTCGGGGGCTGTCATCCCAGGTAAAGTCGGTGGGAGGGGGTGTCTGTCTTCCCTGGGTGGGGGGGCTCTATTGTACTGGGCTGGCAGTGATGGAGATTTGCGGGCACAGGGGAGCAGGAGCTGTGGCACAACGTGATGTTTTGGAGTGCAAAGTTGGCATCCCGTTTCAAGGACTGTGAGTTGGGCAAACCAAGGCAGTGTTACCCGCACCTTTGGGCAATAATTTCTTTTTGAAAACTTGCTTTTTTGGCAAGTGACTTTGGAATGTCGCCGATGGTCAAGGTGGCCGGCAAGACAGAACCCGAGCAACTGAATTGCCCTGGAACAATTCTCCCTCTAAGCTGTGGAGTCTTGTGAGCAAAAATTCCACCTTGGTGAGCTACTGGCATGAAAGCTGTGAGTGAACGGTTTGGGTACTGCATAGATTAGTTTGCTCTGGAGCCGTCCTTCCTGAGCTAAGACAAAAATCTGTGAGCTGGAGGCTAAAAAACTCTGAGCTAGCTCAGCTTAGAGGGAACATTGCTCTGGAAACGTCTGTGTGGATGAACAAGTGCTTTCCTCGCAGGTCTGAGCTGTGAGGAAAGCAGCTCTGGAATTGGTAGCAGGGGCAGCAGTAGTAGTCCTCTGGGCACAGGACTGATTGGCTAGTGCCCGTGGCCAATAAACCCATCTACCCCACCCTGTTGTACCAAGCAGTTTTGCAAACTGTAAACAACAACAACAAAGTTTTGGAATTGGACTGAATGGATTTTTAAGCATAAGGGGAACTTAACATTTTTAAAAAATCTTTTTTATGATAAAGTATCATTTTATTAATTACTACACCTATGGAGTGGAGCTGTGGTGGCTCAAGTGGTTAAGACGCTGACCTGCAGGCTGTGGAAGGTCAGTAGTTCAGCAGTTCGAGACCCGGGTGCCGCATGACGGGGTGAGCTCCCGTCTCTAGTTCCAGCTCCTGCCAACCTAGCAGTTTGAAAGCAAGAAATTGCAAGTAGATAAATAGGTACCCCTTCGGTGGGAAGGTAACAGCGTTCTGTGCACCTTAGTGTTTAGTCATGCCACATGACCACAGAAACGTCTTTGGACAGCGCTGGCTCTTCGGCTTTGAAACGGAGATGAGCACCGCAATCCTAGAGTCGGATTCAACTGGCTTTTGAGCAAGGGAACCTTTACCTTTACCTTTACCTTTTTACACCTACGGAAGATCATGCTAAATAGTTTTTTATTCTGCAAAGACAGAAAAATAAAACCTGCCACTTTGCCAGTTTGGTGTAGTGGTTAAGTGCGCGGACTCTAATCTGGGAGAACCGGGTTTGATTCCCCACTCCTGCACTTGCACCCGCTGATGTGACCTTGGGTCAGTCACAAGCTCTGGCACAGCTGTTCTCTCAAGGACAGTTTCTGTCAGAAGTTCTCTCGGCCCCGCCTACCTCACAGGGTGTCTGTTGTGGGGAGGGGAAGGGAAAGGAGTTTGTAAGCCGCTCTGAGACGCCTTTGGGCAGTGAAGGGCGGGGTATAAATCCAAATTCTTCTTCTTCTTCTACCTCACAGGGTGTCTGTGGTGGGGAGGGGAAGGGAGAGGAGTTTGTAAGCCGCTCTGAGACTCCAAGTGAAGGGCAGGGTCTAAATCCAATCTCTTCTCTTCTTCTACCTCACAGGGTGTCTGTTGTGGGGAGGGGAAGGGAGAGGAGTTTGTAAGCCGCTCTGAGACTCCAAGTGAAGGGCAGGGTCTAAATCCAATCTCTTCTCTTCTTCTACCTCACAGGGTGTCTGTTGTGGGGAGGGGAAGGGAGAGGAGTTTGTAAGCCGCTCTGAGACTCCAAGTGAAGGGCAGGGTCTAAATCCAATCTCTTCTCTTCTTCTACCTCACAGGGTGTCTGTGGTGGGGAGGGGGAGGGAGAGGAGTTTGTAGGCCGCTCTGAGACTCCAAGTGAAGGGCAGGGTCTAAATCCAATCTCTTCTCTTCTTCTACCTCACAGGGTGTCTGTGGTGGGGAGGGGGAGGGAGAGGAGTTTGTAGGCCGCTCTGAGACTCCAAGTGAAGGGCAGGGTCTAAATCCAATCTCTTCTCTTCTTCTACCTCACAGGGTGTCTGTTGTGGGGAGGGGAAGGGAGAGGAGTTTGTAAGCCGCTCTGAGACTCCAAGTGAAGGGCAGGGTCTAAATCCAATCTCTTCTCTTCTTCTACCTCACAGGGTGTCTGTGGTGGGGAGGGGAGGGAGAGGAGTTTGTAAGCCGCTCTGAGACTCCAAGTGAAGGGCAGGGTCTAAATCCAATCTCTTCTCTTCTTCTACCTCACAGGGTGTCTGTGGTGGGGAGGGGAAGGGAGAGGAGTTTGTAAGCCGCTCTGAGACTCCAAGTGAAGGGCAGGGTCTAAATCCAATCTCTTCTCTTCTTCTACCTCACAGGGTGTCTGTGGTGGGGAGGGGAAGGGAGAGGAGTTTGTAAGCCGCTCTGAGACTCCAAGTGAAGGGCAGGGTCTAAATCCAATCTCTTCTCTTCTTCTACCTCACAGGGTGTCTGTGGTGGGGAGGGGGAGGGAGAGGAGTTTGTAGGCCGCTCTGAGACTCCAAGTGAAGGGCGGGGTATAAATCCTCCTCCTCTCCTCCTCCTCTTTTATTGCTGGATGCTACAGCAATCCAGCCAGAGTCCAACACAGTAATGCTGCGTTTGATCGTCATAGACCAAGAAGCTGAAACTTAACTCAGACTTCCCTTGAAAACAAATATTGAAGGATTTTCAGTCCGATCCTCAACATGTTAAGCCGGCAGTAAATATGTCCAATGTGAATAGAGCTTACCACCCTGCAGGTATGTTTAGGATCACAGTATCAAGCTTCCAAGAGACCACCCATAAGAACCTCTCCAGTGCTGTTGGGATTTTTTTAAAAAAGGCAAAGGGACAAGTTTTACTCGCTCAATAAAACAAATGCATTTCCCCCCCCTTTTTCTTGAGATAGTGTGGTTTGCAATGCACATAGCTACCGGTATCAAACACAACTTTATGAGAGCCAGTTTGGTGTAGTGGTTAAGTGCGCGGACTCTTAACTGGGAGAACTGGGTTTGATTCCCCCACTCCTCCACTTGCACCTGCTGATGTGACTTTGGGTCAGTCACAAGCTCTGGCACAGCTGTTCTCTCAAGGACAGTTTCTGTCAGAAGTTCTCTCAGCCCCACATACCTCACAGGGTGTCTGTTGTGGGGAGAGGAAGGGAAAGGAGTTTGTAAACCGCTCTGAGACGCCTTTGGGCAGTGAAGGGCGGGGTATAAATCCAATCTCTTCCTCTTCTTCTACCTCACAGGGTGTCTGTTGTGGGGAGAGGAAGGGAAAGGAGTTTGTAAGCCGCTCTGAGATGCCTTTGGGCAGTGAAAGGCGGGGTATAAATCCAATCTCTTCTTCTTCTTCTACCTCACAGGGTGTCTGTTGTGGGGAGGGGAAGGGAAAGGAGTTTGTCAGCCGCTCTGAGACGCCTTTGGGCAGTGAAGGGCGGGGTATAAATCCAATCTCTTCCTCTTCTTCTACCTCACAGGGTGTCTGTTGTGGGGAGAGTAAGGGAAAGGAGTTTGTAAGCCGCTCTGAGACCCTTTTGGGCAGTGAAAGGCAGGGTATAAATCCAATCTTTTCCCTTCTTCTACCTCACAGGGTGTCTGTTGTGGGGAGGGGAAGGGAAAGGAGATTGTCAGCCGCTCTGAGACGCCTTTGGGCAGTGAAAGGCAGGGTATAAATCCAATCTCTTCTTCTTCTTCTACCTCACAGGGTGTCTGTTGTGGGGAGGGGAAGGGAAAGGAGATTGTCAGCCGCTCTGAGACGCCTTTGGGCAGTGAAAGGCAGGGTATAAATCCAATCTCTTCTTCTTCTTCTACCTCACAGGGTGTCTGTTGTGGGGAGGGGAAGGGAAAGGAGTTTGTCAGCCGCTCTGAGACGCCTTTGGGCAGTGAAGGGTGGGGTATAAATCCAATCTCCTCCTCTTCTCGTCTTCCTATCCATGGCGGTGGACATTGACAAAAAAACCCAGAACTTATCTGAGATCTTTAAAAAAATAACTTACAGAAGCAGTGATATACACACCACAAAACAGGTCAGATGGGGAGAGGGAAACAATTCTTTTAATAGTTAAAATGGAAATGTGAGAAAAGATGGAATAAATGGCCGACTGATCACCCGAAGGTAGGGAGAGGGCAAGAGGGATGATTCAGTCAGCATTCGGTGAAAACTAAACGGTGTGAGAGAAAACCAAGACAATTCCGTTCTTATGTGACGGAGAGAGGTGCAGAGTCCAACAAAACCTGATGCTCAGTCGCATGCAGTTTCCATCAACATTTCCCCCCCGCCCTTCGCAGAAGCTACATTTTGCAATGGATGAGGGTGTGTCGGGAAGAGATGTGGATTCTTAACCTTTTCCTTTTCATTTTTTTGGGCTAAGGGCTAAGGTGCGTTTTTCTGGCAGCGACAGCTATTTTTTTACCTGGGCATAGGTGAGTTCGTTCTAAGCCAAATAATAATAATAATAATAATAATAATAATAATAATAATAATAATAATAATAATAATAATAATAATAATAATAATAATAATAAGAAGAAGAAGAAGAAGAAGAGAGATTGGATTTATACCCCACCCTTCACTACCCAAGGGAGTCTCAGAGCGGCTTACAAACTCCTTCCCCTTCCCCTCCCCACAACAGACACCCTGTGAGGTCGGTGGGGCTGAGAGAGCTCTGACAGAAACGGCTCTTTTTCAAGGACAGCTGTGCCAGAGCTTGTGACTGACCCAAGGTCACCTCAGCAGGTGCGAGTGGAGGAGTGCGGGAATCAAACCCGGTTCTCCCAGATTAGAGTCCGCGCAATTAACCACTACATCAAACTGTGAGAAAAGGGTAGCCAACCCAGGTCCCCAGTATATTTGTCTTCCGATGCAGTTTATGAAAAGAAGAAAAAGAAGAGCGAGAGAGGAAGAAGAAGAAGAAGAAGAAGAAGAAGAGGGGGGGAGAAGAAGAAGATGAGAGAGAGGCAGAAGAAGGAGAGAGGAAGAAGAAGAAGAAGAGAGGAAGAAGAAGGAGAGAGAGAGGAAGAAGAAGAAGAAGAGAGAGAGGAGGAGGAGGAGGAAGAGGAGGAGATGGTTGGATTTATACCCTCTCCTTCACTACCTGAAGGAGTCTCAGAGCAGCTTACTACTTCCTTTCCCTTCCCCTCCCCACAGCAGACACCCTGGGAGGTAGGTGGGGCTGAGAGAGCTCTTTCGAGGACTGCCCTTGAGAGAACAGTTCTGAAAGAACTTACAACTGACTCAAGGTCACGCCAGCGGGCTGCATGTGAAGGAGCCTGTTTCTCCTAGATTAGAGTCCGTGCTCCTAAATACTACACCAAACTACCCATTAGCGTCATTGGATGAGAGAGATAGAGAAGACTGGAGGAAGGAGTGATACACATCGGCGTCTTCTAGCATAGTTTCTGTGGTCATGGATGGTACATGCGATTGGGAAATGTAACTCTGTGTTCCTGGAATCCAGAATTCAGGCTGTTGAGTAACAGAACCAGTGCCTAGCCTGGGATTTGCCAGCCCCAGGTTCTGATCCCCACTGTCCCATGAAACTTGCTGGGTGACTTTGGGCTGATCAACCTCGCAGGGTTGTTGTGAAGGAGAAACAGAGGCAAGGGAAACTATGGGCACCATCCCAAGCATCACTGCCACAGGAGGGGGTGGCAGCTACAAGCATGGACGGCTTCAAGAGGGAATTAGATAAACATCTGGAGCAGAAGTCCATCAGTGGCTATTAGCCGCAAAGTATAGGTAGGGACTCTCAGTCTGGGACAAGGGAGGCTCTGTATTCTTGGTCCTTGGTGTGGGGGGGGTCAACAGTGGGAGGGCTTCTGGTGTCCTGGCCCCACCAATGTTCCCTCTAAGCTGAGTTAATGTGAGCTAGCTCACTGTTTTTTAGCCTCCAGCTCAGAGATTTTTGTCTTAGCTCAGGAAGGAGGGCTCCAGAGCAAACTAATTTATGCAGTAGCCAAATCACTTGCTCACAACTTTAATGCCAGTAGCTCACAAAGTAGAATTTTTACTCACAGGGCTCCATAGCTTAGAGGGAACATTGGGCCCCACTGTTGTACCTCCTGATGGCTCCTGGTATTTTTGGCCACTGTGTGACACAGAGTGTTGGACTGGTTGGGCTGTTGGCCTGATCCAACATTGGCTTCTCTTATGTTCTTATAGGAACTCTCAGTCTGGGGCAAGGGAGGCTCTGTGTTCTTGGTGCCTGGGGAGGGGCAACAGTGGGAGGGCTTCTAGTGTCCCGGCCCCACTGCTGGACCTCCTGACGAAGCCAATGTTGAATCAGGCCAGTGGCCCATCTAGTCCAACACTCTGTCACACAGCGGCCAAAATATACCAGGTGCCATCAGGAGGTCCAGCAGTGGGGCCAGGACACTGGAAGCCCTCCCACTGCTGCCCCCTCCAGCACCAAGAATAGAGTGCAGCACCTGCCCCAGACTGAGAGTTCCCATTCTATACCCTGTGGCTAATAGCCACTGGTAGACTTCTGCTCCAGATGTTTATCTAATTCCCTTGGGGACCACTGCATCACTCTAAGGGTGCATAGGTGTTATCTCCTGGAATGGGGTGCCTCCCTTTGTCTTAACCCGGGAGCTGTCCTCTGACCCCCTCCTCTCTCTGTGGCTTAGTCCTCTCCCTCTCTGCACATGGCCTTCCATGGAGACACATGTCTCTGCAGGTCCCTCCTGGAGAGACAATGGCCTCCTACTCCCACACACACGTGATGCGGAACAAGCTGGCCATTTGTGATTGGGGAAGTTCTCTCTAGAGTTGGCTTCTTTTCTCTCCTTTCAACTGCAACCCGAATGTGAACTGGGTCTACCTGAATAAATGTAAGTTTACCTTTTTCGCAGGGGCCGCGGCGGCTCAGAGGTTAAGACGCTGAGCTGCAGAGCGGAAGGTTGGTAGCTTGGCAGTTCGAGACCCGAGTGCCACGGGACGGAGCGAGCTCCCGTCTCTGGCCCCGGCTCCTGCCAACCTAGCAGTTCGAAAGCCAGAAATTGCAAGTCGATAAATAGGTACCGCTTCGGTGGGAAGTAACCAGAGCTATTTATGGGCAGGAACGCGCAGGAACAGCGTTCTGGCTGGCTCCCAAGTTGGCCACGCCCAGCAGGAACTCATTAGCATAACAGGCCACACCCAACAGCAGAAACTCATGAGGATTGGCTACATGAGGGGTGTGTGGCCTGACATGCAAAGGAGTTCCTGCTCCAAAAAAAGCCCTTGGTTTTGACAACAAACAAGGTAAACAGAGTAAGAAGCAAAAGGTGGGTGTGGCTGGATGACCACACCTCTGGTAACATGGGGGCATGGCCTAGTATGCTAATGAGCTGTGCTGTCAGGGGTGTGGCCTAATATGCTGGTGAATTTCTGCTGTTGGGTGTGGCCTATTATGCGAATGACTTCCTGCTGGGCTTTTTCTACAAAAAAAGCCCTGGAAGTAACAGCGTTCCATGCACCTCGGCGTTTAGTGATGTCAGCCACATGACCACGGAAATGTCTTTGGACAGCGCCGGCTCTTCGGCTTGGAAACGGAGATGAGCACCGCCCCCTAGAGTCGGATTCGACCGGCCAATCCGGGAGCCGTACAACTACTGACATGCTTCAGTGCCGAGTGGTCACAAAGCCTGCCATATAGCAATGGCTAACTTGATCGATGGGGAAGGTCTCGGATTGACCTCAGGCCTGCTAGGCCAATCGGAAACCAGAGAGATGATGTAACTCTCTGGTAGGTTGCTAGGCAAGAATGGACGGGGAGGGGTGGAGAGAGAATGGCAAGAATGGACGGGGAGGGGTGGAGAGAGAACCGAAACCATACTGGACGGGGAGGGGTGGAGAGAGAACCGAAACCATACTGGACGGGGAGGGGTGGAGAGAGAACCGAAACCATACTGCGGCTAGGTCCCGCCCTTTCCCACGCAGGTGCCCATAACTTCAGTCGCTTGGAACGTGCTAGTTGGAAGGACCAGGGGCAGATGGTGCTCCCTAGCACATCGGCTGCAAACCATTCCGCTGGCAAGGTCACCGTGTTCCAACGATCCCTAACCGCCTCTGGGAAGGTTCCTGTAGGCCTCTCTGCAGCCCGAACCAAAGATTTTATTTCTCCGAGCAAAGCAAGGAACCATTTTTCTTTACGCAACTTCTTTACGCAACTTCTGAAACATCTTGTGGCTGACAGGCTGGCTCGGGTCTTGCAAACTGAGTGCGGAGGTTTCCTGGATCAAATCAATCCATCTCCGGCCGGGTCTGCCTCCTTTCCTGCTATCTTCGGCTTTTCCTAGCAGGATTGTCTTTTCTGGTGACTCCTGTCTTTGCTTGATGTGACCAAAGTACGATAGCCTCAGTTTAGTTATTTTAGCTTCTAGGGAGAGTTCAG
This sequence comes from Gekko gecko, assembly GCA_029375565.1. Lineage (NCBI taxonomy): Eukaryota > Metazoa > Chordata > Lepidosauria > Squamata > Gekkonidae > Gekko > Gekko gecko. The sequence continues at coordinate 145,263,901 of JAPDNY010000008.1, read as the reverse complement.
GCTTCATGTGAGCTAGTTGAGCTAGAGCCGGGGTGTAAAACACGCGGCCCGGGGGCCAGATCAGGCCCCGGATGGCTTCTATCAGGTCGCGGCGGAACTGGCCGTCTTCTTCTTCTTCTTCTTCCAGTTCTGCTGCTGCTGCTGCCGCGCCATCGTAGGTCTGCAGCTTACAGATACACACCTGAACAGCAGACTCAAGACTGCAACAGCACAGACGTTTCGATGCAATAATTCAGAGCGAGAGGTGTCAGTTATCCGACACGGTTAAATAAACAAAATATTGCCAGAGGGGTAATGTTTTAAGCATGCTTTTATTTTAAGTTAAAAAAACCCTCCTTTGTGTTTGTGTCCTTTATCAAGTTTATATCTCTGCTACCAGGCATGGTCAAAGCAATGGTATTCCCCGTAGTAATGTATGGCTGTGAGAGTTGGACTATAAAGAAGGCCGAGCGCCGAAGAATAGATTCTTTTGAACTATGGTGCTGGAGAAGACTCTTGAGAGTCCCTTGGACTGCAAGGAGATCAAATCAGTCAATCCTAAAAGAAATCAACCCTGATTGTTCCCTGGAAGGCCAGATCCTGAAGCTGAAGCTCAAATACTTTGGCCACCCAATGAGAAGGGAGCCCTCACTGGAGAAGACACTGATGCTGGGAAAGATTAAAGGTCAAAGAAGAAGGGGGCGGCAAAGGATGAGATGGTTAGATAGTATCATCGATGCAACGAACATGGAATTGAGCAAACTTCAGCGGACAGCGGAAGACAGGAGGGCCTGGCGTGTTCTGGTCCATGGGGTCGCGAAGAGTCGGACTCGACTGTGCGACTGAACAACAACAAAACCGGGCATTACATTTTATGGCACGCCCGGCCCGGCCCAGCAAGGTCTCATTGATATCAGATCCGGCCCTCGTAACAAATTAGTTCGACACCCTTGATCTAGAGGGAAATTAGTGCACCCGAGGAAACAAGGACCGAACCCAGCAAACTAAAGCGCCGAAGGTCTGGTATCGCACCTACCCCGGCCTTAATGAAACAAAGGTGTTCTTTTTTTTGTCTGTTTTAATTTTGTTAAGAGAAATAGAACTGGAAGACATGCAGAAACGAAACTCAAAACCGTACACAAACATCAACATAAAGGGCAAGAAGAAACGTAAAGAAAGGGGAAAGGGAATATATAAGGTCTCCGGCTTTCTTTACAACAAAGATCATTTCGATAACGAGATGTCCGTTGCTTATACATACAAAAAAGAACTCCCTTCTGATTTCTCTTTAAACAAGTTTCTTAATTAAAAAAAACCCCACAAATTGTCAAATCATTCTTCAATCATTCATGCTAAAAACCAATAAGGAGTTTCCGGTCCCTGATAAACGAAGAAATAGTCTTTTCCCTAAACGATGCTTTAAGTTTCGCCATAGTTATGAAGTCCAACATCTTCTCCAACCATTCTTCCTTTTTGTTGTTGTTCAGTCGCACAGTCGGGCCCGACTCTTTGCGACCCCATGGGCCACATCACGCCAGGCCCTCCTGTCCTCCGCCATCCTCCGGAGTCTGCTTAATTTCATGTTCATTGCATTGATAATATTGTCTAACCATCTCATCCTTTGCTGCCCCCTTCTTCTTTGACCTTCAATCTTTCCCAGCATCAGGGTCTTCTCCAGTGAATGCTCCCTTCTCATTTGGTGGCCAAAGTATTTGAGCTTCAGCTTCAGTCTCTGGCCTTCCAGGGAACAGTCAGGGTTGATTTCTCTTAAACGTGGATCTCCTTGCAGTCCAAGGGACTCTCGAGAATTTTCTCCAGCACCATAATTCGAAAGCATCTATTCTTTGGCGCTTGGCTTTATGGTCCGTTCTTCTACTGTTCTTCTACTGCAGGTGTTTTCAGACACTTCCATTTCTGTGCATAGATGATTCTCGCGGCCATGGTCATACGCTAAAACAAAACTCGGTGACTTTTTTCCAACTGGTTGTCCGTTAAGCCTAACAAAACAGACACTGGTTTCAGTTGTATCCTAGTCTTTAGGGTCTTCTGCATTAAAAAGTGTGCTTGTATCCAAAGAAATACAGGTGTTCATATGCAAATGCGAGACGTCTTGCCGTCAACTTGTGCGAATTAGGATTCCAAAAGAGAATATGGCTTGCATTAGGCAAATCGTGAAACCCAATAGCAGAATGAAAAAGAGCATCAGTTATCCCTGGATCTAAAAGCAATAAAAAAAGACAGTTTGGGTAGTGTCGGCAGTGGTCTCATAGATTTAAATACATTAGAAGTTTGAGGTTCTGAGAGATTGTGAAATCTTAAATGATGTCCCTAATGGTGTCGCCTTCTGGAAACATGAACTAGTTTGAAATGAGGTGGCCGGGTGGTTCTCCGGAACCTGGATACTGTGATCAAACCAAAGCAGCACTTGAGAAGGATTAAAATGTGGAATTCAAACACAGAGGGTGATTAAAACGTGGAATTTGCTGCCAGAGGATGTAGCGATGGCCACAGGAATAAGCAGCTTTAAAAGGTGATTAGATAGATTCAAGGAGGATGTCTGTCAATGGCTGCTAGCCGTGGTGCTTGAGTGGAACCTCCACAGTCAGAGGCACTAATCCTTTGAGTCCCACAGCCAGGAGGCAACATCGGGGGAAGGCTTCGGCCTCTCTGCCCCATTTGTTGGCCCTCCAGAGGAGCTGTTTCGCCACTATGTGAGACAGGATGGTGGACTAGATGGACCACTGGTCTGATCCAGCAGGGCTCTTCTGATGTTCTTAGGAAGGCCTTGGCCTCTCTGCCCTGTTGTTGGCCCTCCGGAGGAACTAGTTGGCCACTTTGTGAGGCAGGATGCTGGACTAGATGGACCACTGGTCTGATCCACCAGGGCTCTTCTGATGTTCTTATGAAGGCCTCGGCCTCTCTGCCCTGTTGCTGGCCCTCCAGAGGAACTGGTTGGCCACTTTGTGAGGTAAGATGCTGCACTAGATGGACCACTGGTCTGATCCAGCAGGGCTCTTCTGATGTTCTTAGGAAGGCCTTGGCCTCTCTGCCCTGTTGTTGGCCCTCCGGAGGAACTAGTTGGCCACTTTGTGAGGCAGGATGCTGGACTAGATGGACCACTGGTCTGATCCACCAGGGCTCTTCTGATGTTCTTATGAAGGCCTCGGCCTCTCTGCCCTGTTGCTGGCCCTCCAGAGGAACTGGTTGGCCACTTTGTGAGGTAAGATGCTGCACTAGATGGACCACTGGTCTGATCCAGCAGGGCTCTTCTGATGTTCTTATGAAGGCCTCAGCCTTTATACCCTGTTTGTTGGCCCTCTGGAGGAACTGGCTGGCCACTGTATGAAACAGGACAGTGGACTAGATGGACCACTGGTCTGACCCAGCAGGGCTCTTCTGATGTTCTTATGAAGGCCTTGGCCTCTCTGCCCTGTTGCTGGCCCTCCAGAGGAACTGGTTGGCCACTTTGTGAGGCAGGATGCTGGACATAGATGGACCCTCACTGGTCTGGTCCAGCAGGACTCTTCTAATGTTCTTATGAAAGATCTACATCAGCTAGATCAGAGTGCTGGTTCTTTCCTTTGTGGCCCCAGATTGTTGGGATCCAAGCTGTTTTAAGGACTACTTCCTATTGCTAGAGTCGTCATCTCCGGGTTGGGAAATTCCAGGAGATTTGTGGGTGGAGCCTGGGGAGGACTGGGACCTCAGTGGGCCACAATGCCACAGAGCCCACCCGCCAAAGCAGCCATTTTCTCCAGGGGAACTGATCTCTGTTGTCTGGAGATGAGCTGCGATTCTGGAAGATGTCCAGGCCCCACCTGGAGGTTGGTAACTACCTATTGCACTGAAGCCTAGTTCCCTGTGCCCTGGCCTTTAGGTGTTAGTAGACCTCTGGGAATTCTGGTGTGTGGAGGGGAGGTAAATAGAGGCTGACAGTGGGAAGGGGAGTCATCAAAACGGATGCTCTACCTCCTTTGGAAACTGGGGAAGAGGTTTAGAATCATAGAGCTAGAAGGGACCTCCAGGGTCATCCAGGCTTCAGCCTCCCTTACCAGGCCGACCTGAATGCATGTAGCCCACCATTTTTCATAGAATCATAGAGTCGGAAAGGAACCTCCGGGGTCATCTAGTCCAGCCCCCTGTACAATGCAGGAAATTCACAACTACCTCCCCCCCACACCCCTAGTGACCCCCTACTCCATGCCCAGAAGATGATAAAAAATCCTCCAGGATCTCCGGCCAAAGTGGCCTGGACAACGATGGCTTCCTGACCCCCAAAGTGGCGATCAGCATTTCCCTGGGCATGGAAGAAAGGGCCATGAGAGCTAAGCACTGAGGCGACCCTTCCTGCCCTCCCTTCCCGTGATCTGCCTGAGTTCACAGAATCGGCATGGCTGTCAGGTGGCCCTCTAGCCTCTGCTTGAAAACCTCTCAAGGAGGAGAGTCCACCACCTCCCGAGGAAGCCTGTTCCACTGAGGAGACGCTTGAACCATCAGGAAGCTCTTCCTCATGTTTAGCCGAAAACTCTTCGGATTTAATTTCAACCCATCGGTTCTGGTCTGACCTTCTGGGGCAACACAGAACACAACTCTTCCCCATCCTCTCTGTGACGTTTGTTGGCCCTCCAGAGGAACTGGTTGGCCACTGTGTAAGACAAGATGCTGGACTAGATGGACTATTGGTCTGATCCAGCAGGGCTCTTCTCATGTTCTTATGAAGGCCTTCGAGTACGTGAAGATGGTTATCGTATGATCTCTCAGTTTGATGTAGTGGTTAAGTGAGCGGACTCTAATCTGGGAGAACCGGGTTTGATTCCCCGCTCCTCCACGTGCACCTGCTGGATGACCCTGGGTAAGCCATAGTTCTGGCAGAGCTGTTCTTGAAAAAGGGCAGTTTCTGTCAGAGCTCTCTCAGCCCCACCTACCTCACAGGGTGTCTGTTGTGGGGAGGGGAAGGGAAAGGAGTTCGTAAGCCGCTCTGAGACACCGTTGGTTAGTGAAGGGCGGGGTATAAATCCAATCTCTTCTCTCTAAGACAAAAATGTGTGAGCCAGAGGCTAAAAAACTGTGAGCTAGCTCACACTAACTCACCTTAGAGGGAACACTGGTGGTCACAATTCTCTCAGAGCTATTCTCTCAAGAGCAATTCTCAAAAGAGCTCTCTCAGCCCCACCTACCCCACAGGGTGTCTGTTGTGGGGAGGGGAAGGGAAAGGAGACAGGAAGCCGCTCCATGACTCCTTACGGCGGAGAAAAGTGAGGTATAAAAACCAGCTCTCCTTCTTCCTAACGCATGCCTTGTTTCTTCCTCAAGCTGAAGAGGAGGATCCGGCCTTCTGGAATAAAAAGGCCTCCCAAGCCATCCAAGAAGCCCTCCGTCTCCATCCTCGGCACTACCGGGCCAAGAACCTCATCCTCTTTTTGGGAGACGGTGAGTGGTCAGAATGTGGGTTGGGTTTGCTAGTCGGACTGTTGAATGCACAGACCAGGGTTTCTGGGGGTGGGCGTGGTACAGAGGCAAGCATACAGACGATATGAGTCTCAAATACATTTGCCAATCTCCCAGAATTCACATCTGCTCTTACAACAATATAAGGACATCAGAAGAGCCCTGCTGGATCAGACCAGGGGTCCATCTAGTCCAGCATCCCGTCTCACACAGGGGCCAACCAGTTCCTCTGGAGGGCCAACAGCAGGGCAGAGAGGCCGAGGCCTTCATAAGAACATCAGAAGAGCCCTGCTGGATCAGACCAGTGGTCCATTCAGTCCAGCATCCCGTCTCACACAGTGGCCAACCAGTTCCTCTGGAGGGCCAACAACAGGGCAGAGAGGCCGAGGCCTTCATAAGAACATCAGAAGAGCCCTGCTGGATCAGACCAGTGGTCCATTCAGTCCAGCATCCCGTCTCACACAGTGGCCAACCAGTTCCTCTGGAGGGCCAACAGCAGGGCAGAGAGGCCAAGGCCTTCATAAGAACATCAGAAGAGCCCTGCTGGATCAGACCAGTGGTCTATTCAGTCCAGCATCCCGTCTCACACAGTGGCCAACCAGTTCCTCTGGAGGGCCAACAACAGGGTAGAGAGGCCGAGGCCTTCATAAGAACATCAGAAGAGCCCTACTGGATCAGACCAGTGGTCCATTCAGTCCAGCATCCCGTCTCACACAGTGGCCAACCAGTTCCTCTGGAGGGCCAACAACAGGGCAGAGAGGCCGAGGCCTTCATAAAAACATCAGAATAGTCCAGCATCCCATCACACACTGTTCAACTGGACAGCCATCAACTGGCATAGAAACTGAGGCCTTCCCCTGATAAGAACATCAGAAGAGCCCTGCTGGATCAGACCAGTGGTCCATCTAGTCCAGCATCCTGTCTCACACAGTGGCCACCCAATTCCTCTGGAGGGCCAACAACAGGGCAGAGAGGCCGAGGCCTTCATAAGAACATCAGAAGAGCCTTGCTGGATGCGTCTCTAGCTAAGAGAATCAGGTTGTAGGGGATGTGAAAGACCTCTGCCTGGGACCCTGGGGAGCTCCTCCCAGTCTGAGTACACAAGACCCACCTTGATGGACCGAGGGTCTGATTCAGTAGAAGGCAGCTTCACGTGCTAGGGGAGAGAACGTGGCTTCGTGGCAGGGCTTCTGCTTGGTAGGCAGAAGGTCCCAGGTTCAATCCCCGGCATCTCCAGTTTTTTAAAAAATGCAAGAGTAGGTGATGTGAAAGGCCTCTGCCGGAAACCCTGGCATCAGCCTGAGTAGACCAGTCTGGCCTTGATGAACTGAGGGTCTGATCTGGTATCAGGTGCCTTAATGTGCCCATGTTACATCTCCCCGCAGTATACCGTGGATGATGAAAGAGAGACATTCCTTAGAAGCAACTTTGGAAGGTTGGGGGTTGGGGAGGAATGAGGTTAGGTCCATATACTGGAACTGAAGGATACTAGTTTTCTGAAGCAAGTCTGTCTCCTCTGCAGGGATGGGTTTACCAACCATCACAGCCACCCGCATCCTGAATGGACAGATGCTGGGGCATTTGGGCCCCGAAACGCCTTTGGCTATGGATGCTTTTCCCTACGTGGCCCTTTCCAAGGTGCTGAGACCAGCTGCACTCATCGCTTCATCTGGAATTGTCACCATCTGTTCAGTTTTAAAAGACAACCTAGAGGGCACGGGTTTTTCATTCTAGTGTTTCCCCTGTTGTCCTCCTGTTGTTTTCCGATTTGGTTTGTGGTGATTCCTCATTCCAAATATAATTGTAGTCTCAGCCCTCCCAACCCTATTTTGCCGCTGGGGTTTGTCAGGGCTTCTGGCTGGCCTGGATCTGGTGTCTAAGATGTAAATAGATCTCCATACTTACCTCTGATGCAAACCCCAAAATGATTTTGGCCACAGTCGAGACGTCAAGGGACAGAGCAGCTGTAGCCACAGGCAATTGTATCCCCTGTCCCAGATAGTGCTCTGTTCTTTTCCTGTTCGGTAGAGTGATAATATGTAAACTGAGCCAAGAGTAGACCTATCTCCCAGTAATTAGGGCTATGTATACACTGCCTCTCAGCTGATGAAATTTGGCATCAAAATAATCCAGTACCTCACAGGGTGCCCGTTGTAGGGAGAGGAAGGGAAGGTGATTGTAAGCTGCTCCAAGAGTCCCTCAGGTAGTGAATTCATTCATTCATAGAATCATAGAATGTTAGAGTTGGAAGGGACCTCGCAGGTCATCTAGTCCAACCCCCTGCACTCTGCAGGAGCGTAGTTAAAAGTTAAAAATATATTAAAACACACGTGCTTTTGAAATAAAAGTAAAGGTAAGGTAAAGGTTCCCTTGCTCGAAAGCCAGTTGAATCCACCTCTAGGGTTGCGGTGCTCATCTCCGTTTCAAAGCCGAAGAGCCAGCGCTGTCCGAAGACGTTTCCATAGTCATGTGGCCGGCATGACTAAACACCAAGGCGCACAGAACGCTGTTACCTTCCCACCGAAGTGGTACCTATTTATCTACTTGCAATTTCTTGCTTTCGAACTGCTAGGTTGGCAGGAGCTGGAACTAGAGACGGGAGCTCACTCCGTCATGCGGCACTCGGGTCTCGAACTGCTGAACTACTGGCCTTCCACAGCCTGCAGTTCAGCGTCTTAACCACTTGAGCCATCGCAGCTTATACAATACAGCATCATAAATACAGCACATGCCAATTCATAATACAAAATAAAATAAAGTTCTAGTAGCAATGGCATCCCAGGGGCCGTGATGGAATATGCTTGAAAATCCAACATAGCTGGCTATCGATGCCAGATATAAGGGCCTTAACAGTTCAGTTAGCATTGTTGGTATTGTTAATGTTATTAGTAGCGGCTCCTGATTGAAGGCCTGGGGGAAGAGCTCCGTCTTACAGGCCCTGCGGAACTGTAAGAGGTCCCGCAGGGCCCTTATGCTTTCCGGGGGCTCATTCCACCAGTGTGGAGCCGCCACTGAGAAGGCCCTGACCCTGGTGACGGCCAATCTGACGTCTTTCGGACCAGGGAGAGGCGGTTTTGCGACCCTGTCCTCAGTGCTCTCTGGGGGACATGCGGGGAAAGGCAGTCCTTCAGGTAGGCAGGCCCGCGGCGGGGTGTAAAACCAACTCTTCTGGAGTTCTCACGGAATTGCAATCCAGGCAACAGAGATCAGTTCCCCTTCGTAACCTGGTATATAAACGTCTGCCTAGTGAAGGGCCCACTGTATGTAACTCAGGAAGCGGACTCTAGTGAGGGTGGCCAATCTCCAGGTGGCACCTGGAGACCTTCCACTATTACAGTTGATCTTCAGGGGACCGAGGTCAGTCCCCATGAGGGGGAAAATGGCTGCTTTGGAGGGTGGATTCTCTGGCCTTATACCCTCCCCAAACCCCGCCCTCCACAGACTCCACCCCCAAAATCTCCAGCTGTTTTCCCCACCCGGAGGTGACAACCCTTCTGGGCCTGCCGGAGGCGGCTTCCTGCCCTTCGCTTCCCCGCTTCTCCCCACCAATCGGCAGCTCGCTGGAGGGTGCGAATGGGGCCAGTCGCGCCCCTCCCAACCGAGCCCCTCTCTGGCTTTTGACAGACGTACAACGTGGACCGGCAAGTGCCAGACAGCGCGGGCACCGCCACCGCCTACCTCTGTGGGGTGAAGGGCAACTACCGGACGGCGGGGGTGAGCGCGGCCGCCCGCTATGACCAGTGCAACACCACAGCGGGGAACGAGGTCATATCTGTGCTGCAGAGAGCCCGCGCGGCCGGTGAGTATTCGGAAGCGGGGCCCATTCGTCACGAACGTCGCCCCGGGATGTGCCCCCTCGGGGAGTGTATATGTGGAGAGGGATGCCAGTCTCCCGGTGGGGCCTGGAGATCTCCGGCTATCGCAGCTGATCTCCAGACGACAGAGATCACAGAATCGTAGAATCGCAGAGTTGGAAGGGGCCATAGAGGCCATCTAGTCCAACCCACTGCTCAAGGCAGGATCAGCTTAGAGCATCCCTGGGAAGTGTCTGCCCAGCCGCTGCTTGAACACAGCCAGGGAGGGGGAGCTCACCCCCCCCCAGGCAGCCGATTCCACTCTTGCACATTTCTTATGGCAAAAAGGTTTTCCCTACGATCCAGCCGGTACCTTCCTGCCCTTAATTTAAACCCATTCTTGCGAGTCCTCTCCTCTGCTGCCACCAGGAACAGCTCCCTGCCCTCCTCTAAGGGGCACAGAAGGTGGTGGCAGCTGCAAGCATGGACAGTTTCAAGAGGGAATTAGATAAACATCTGGAGCAGAAGTCCATCAGTGGCTATTAGCCACAGGGTATAGATGGGAACTCTCAGTCTGGGGCAGGTGATGCACTCTATTCTTGGTGCTGGAGGGGGCAGCAGTGGGAGGGCTTCTGGTGCCCTGGCCCCACTGCTGGACCTCCTGATGGCACCTGGTATATTTTGGCCGCTGTGTGACAGAGTGTTGGACTAGATGGGCCATTGGCCTGATTCAACATTGGCTTCTCTTATGTTCTTATGTTCTTATGACCTTGCAGGTCATCTAGTCCAACCCCCTGCACTCTGCAGGAACATAGCCAAAAGATAGCCCTACAACATACCCGAAAGATGGTCGTCCAGCCTCCACATGAAAATGTCCAGCAAAGGAGCATCCACCACCTCCCGAGGCAGTCCGTTCTACTGCTCAACCACTCTGACAGCTAGGAAGTTTCTCCTGATATTTAGCCAGTATCGACTCCCTTGTCATTTCCACCCATTAGATCTAGTCTTGCAATCCGGAGCGAGAGAGAATAGATCTGCTCCATCTTCTACATGACAGCCCTTCAGATATTTGAAGCCTGCAATCATGTCCCCTCTAAGCCTTCTCTTTCCCAGGCTAAACACACCCAACTCTTTCAGCCTTTCCTCGTAAGACTTGGATTCCAACCTCCTACAGGGGGTTGGACTAGATGACCCTGGAGGTCCCTTCCAACTCTGTGATTCTGTGACTAGATTTCTTCCTCCCACACCCCCTCTCTCTCCCCGCCAGGCATGTCTGTAGGAATCGTGACCAGCACCCGGGTCCAACACGCCTCGCCCTCGGGAACCTACGCTCACACCGTGAACCGAAACTGGTACGCGGATGCCGACATGCCCTCCTCCGCGATTGCGGAAGGATGCAAAGATATCGCCCGGCAGATGGTGGAAAACGTCGACATCACGGTGGGTGGGTGGAAGCGCCGACACCCCCCCCTTGCTGTGTGCGCAGTGATCCTTTTCCGCGGCTTCTTGGCTCTCTCAGCACGGACTGTGAAACTGCAGAGTGGGAGGGTTGCCACCTCTGGGTTGGGAAATACCTGGAGATTTGGGGGCGGAGCCTGAAACTGGAGAGTTGGGGGGGGGGTTGCCTCCAATGCTCCCTCTAAGCTGTGGAGTCTTGTGAGCAAAAATTCTCCTTTGTGAGCTTACTGGCGTTAAAGTTGTGAGCCGGCGATTTGGCTGCTGCATAAATTAGTTCGCTCTGGAGCCCCATCCTTCCTGAGCTGAGGCAAAAACGTGTGAACCGGAGGCTAAAAAACCGTGAACTGGCTCACACTTAACTCAGCTTAGAGGGAACACTGGCTGCCACCTCCGAGTTGGGAAATACCTGGAGATTTGGGGGGGTGGAGCCTCACAAAGGTGGGGTTTACCTTCCAAAGTGGCCATTTCCCCCCCGGGAACTGATCTTTGTCACCCAGAGAATGGTTGTAGTAGCAGGAGAGCTCCAGCAACCCCCTGGAGGTTGGGAACCCTGGGGGCGGGGTTCAGAAGAAGAAACATTTAACATTCGACTCGCAGATTCCAGAAAGAGTTATGCCCCCATTAGTCTTAGTTGCCAACTCCAGGTTGGGAAGATCCTGGAGACTGGGGGTGTGTGGACCCAGAGGAGGGCAGGATTTGGGGCGGGGAGGGACTTCAGCTAGTTATAACGCCCGAGAGAGTTCACCCTCCAAAGCACCCTCCAATTTCTCCAGGGGAACGGATCTCGGTCCGGTGGGAATCAGTTGTGATTCTGGGAGAGCTCCAGGCCCCACCTGGAGGCTGGCAACCCTACAAATGGCATGGGAACCAGGGCTTCATCTACCACCTATATCGGACCCTCAGTTCTGATCATGGATCTGCATTGGGTCACAGTCATCCATTCCTAGGGTTGCCGGCTCTCTGTTCGGAAATGCGTGGACATTTGGGGGGCGGGGCCTGAGGAGGGCGGGGTTTGGAGAGGGGAGGGGGTTCTCTGAATCGCAGAGCCAGGGGTCGACATTAGGGGAAGGCCTCGGCCTCTACACCCTGTCGTTGGCCCTCCCGGGAAACTGGTTGGTCACTGTGCGAGGAGGGATGCTGGACTAGAGGGACCCCTGGTCTGATCCAGCAGGGCTCTTCTGATGTTCTAATGAAGGCCTCCGCCTCCATGTCCTGTTGTTGGCCCTCTAGAGGAACTGGTTGGCCACTGTGTGAGGACTAGATGGACCACTGGTCTGATCCAGCAGGGCTCCTCTGATGTTCTCATGAAGGCCTCGGCCTCTCTGCCCTGTTGTTGGCCCTCCAGAGGAACTGGCTGGCCACTGTGTGAGGCAGGATACTAGACTAGATGGACCACAGGTCTGATCCAGCAGGGCTCTTCTGATGTTCTTATGACGGCCTCGGCCTCCATGCCCTGTTGTTGGCCGTCTAGAGGAACTGGCTGGCCCCTGTGTGTGACAGGATACTGGACTAGATGGACCCTCACTGCTCTGACCCAGCAGGGCTCTTCCGATATTCTTACGAAGGCCTCGGTCTCTCTGCCCTGTTGATGGCCCTTCAGAGGAACTGGTTGGCCACTCTGTGAAACAGGATGCTGGACTGGATGGACTACTGGTCTGATCCACCAGGGCTCTTCTGATGTTCTTATGAAGGCCTCGGCCTCTCTGCCCTGTTCTTCTTATGTTCCTATAGCTTTTATATAGATATAGATATATTAATGTGAATGCCTCGTGTGCCTAGTTCTTCTGACAACCCAGTGTCCTGCAGGTGATCTTAGGTGGTGGCAGGAAGTATATGACCCCGGAGGGGACCCCGGACCCTGAGTACCCTTCAAGCTCCAGTTCCAAGGGTCTCCGCAAGGATAAACGGAACCTCATCGCCGAGTGGCTGGCGGCCTCCCCGGTAAGCGTCTTGTGCTTTTGCATTGTGAAGTTGGGGGCTGCAGAAAATCTCCCTGGGGTGTTGAAATTTTGCTCTACAATTATCCCAGTTCTGTGCCACAGAAATTTCAGCTCTGCAATTTGCAAAAAGTACGCAGGTTAAGATTTGTGTATACCCTTTGGGTTTCTTTGACAATTCAACTGTACCTGATTGATTTATGCTTGCTAGGGTAGCCAACTGTGGGTTGGGAAATACCTGGAAATTTGGGGGTGGATCCGGGAGAGGGTGGGGTTTGGGGACCTCAGCGGGGTGCAATGCCACAGAGAGTCCACCTTCCAAAGCAGCCATTTTCCCCAGGGGAACTTGATCTCTGTTGTAATTCTGAGACATTTCCAGGCCCCACCTGGGGTTTGATAACCTTAATTCTTTCTTTGTTAGCCGGGAAGGGGCTGAAATTAATTCGGGGGTGGAAGCGCCACACCCTTGGAGTGCTGGGAATCTTATTCATCCCCCCGTTTTCTTTCTAAGATTTTATATGATGCCAGAACAGTGAGGGGCAGGAGGTCTTCACAACGCCTCCCGCGTCCAATGACCTGGGCCTCTAGAATTTTGTATTCCTAGCCCCCCCACCATCAACAGACCCGGAGCCTTATTATTGAACCAAGAGATCCACACGCCCACCGTATCTCCTTTCTGGCACTGAATTCAAATCTGGTGCATAGAAACACCCCCTTAACGGTCTTGGGCTTTCCTCATAGAACAGCAAGTATGTCTGGAACCGAACTGAACTGTTGGCCGCCGCAGATGACCCGTCTGTGAACCGTCTCATGGGTAATGGGCTTTTGATTTATTGTAACAAACGGGGGTCAAAGACAAGAAGGATTGCTTTTTGTTATTTATTTACTTCAATTATACTGCACCCTTTATACCCAGTAAGGGACCCAGAATAGCTGACCTCATTCACCTCTCCTCCGTTTCATCCTCTCAACACCCCTGCGAGGTAGTTTTAGGCTACGGTTGCCAGGCCATGTTTGGCAGCTAGTAGGGGGGTTGGGGGCGGGGACATCATGGGGGAGTGTGACATCATCTCCACCGCTATGTCACTTCTAGGGAAAACCTGGAAGTGATGTAGGGTAGCTCTAGGAATCGCAGAGAGATCAGCAGAGCAGCAGAGCCCATCACTTCCAGGTTTTCCCATAGAGTTTCCAGTGACTCCTAGAGCTACCCTACATCACTTCTAGGTTTTCCCATAGAGTTTCCAGTGATTCCTAGAGGTACCCTACATCATTTCCAGGTTTTCCAATGGACTTTCCAGTGATTCCTAGAGCTACCCTGCATCACTTCTAGGGGTTACCATAGAGTTTCCAGTGATTTCTAGAGCTATCCTACATCACTTCCAGGTTTTCCCACAGAGTTTCCAGTGATTCCTAAAACTACTGCACATTACTTTTGAGGGTGCCCATAGAGTTTCCAGTGATTCCTTGAGCTACCCTATATCACTTCTAGGTTTTCCCATAGCATTTCCAGTGATTCCTAGAGCTACCCTACATCACTTCCAGGTTTTCCCATAGAGTTTCCAGTGATTCCTAGAGCTATCCTACATCACTTCTAGGTTTTCCCATAGAGTTTCCAGTGATTCCTAAAACTACTGTACATTACTTTTGGGGGTTCCCATAGAGTTTCCAGCAATTCCTAGAGCTGCCCTGTGTCACTTCCGGGTTTCCCCATAGAGTTGACAGCAATACCTAGAGCTACCATATGTTATTTCTGGATTTTCCCAAAGAGTTTCCAACCATTCCTAGAGATACCGTATGTCACTTGGAAACACCACCTCTCAACTACTGATTTCCAGTTTGATGTAGTGGTTAAGTGCGTGGACTCTTATCTGGGAGAACCAGGTTTGATTCCCCACTCCTCCACTTGCACCTGCTGATGTGACCTTGGGTCAGTCACAAGCTCTGGCACAGCTGTTCTCTCAAGGACAGTTTCTGTCAGAAGTTCTCTCAGCCCCACCTACCTCACAGGGTGTCAGTTGTGGGGAGGGAAGGGAAAGGAGTTTGTAAGCCACACTGAGACTCCTTTGGGCAGTGAAGGGCGGGGTATAAATCCAATTTCTTCTTCTTCTTCTTCTTCTTCTTCTTCTTCTTCTTCTTCTTCTTCTTCTTCTTCTTCTTCTTCTTCTTCTTCTTCTTCGTCTTCTTCGTCTTCTTCGTCTTTTTCGTCTTCTTCTTCTTTCCCCCTTATACTTTTTTTTTAAAAAACAATCAGAGTTCTGCAGGGGACTCAAAAACTCTACTTTGTGATATTTTGATTGGTCCTAATAAAACCTAGCATCTGGCACGCCATCTTCCGTTTGTCTCCAGAGTGTGCCTTAGTCATTCAGGGCTATAAAGCCTGTCTGTATGCCATTCTCGCAAAGACACGCACACCTTCTCTTCTTGACAACCATACAAGGTTTCTCAGAATGCTGTTAACGAACAAGTGATACATGCGGGAGAATGAGACGCTAGGACTGTACCACTTCCGTGGATGTGGAGTGATTTTCCTGTTTCTTCCTCCAAGGCGGAAGACTAATTCCACACATGTGGAAAGCTCGCCTGTCAGGGAGAGGGGTTTTGTGGGGACCCTTCAAACATGGAAGTCACGCCGTCCCATCGTCCTACCTGCAATCTGATGTGGTACAGTCCAGGAAAAGCTGTAACCTTTGAGACTTCTGGGCATGTTCTGCCTCCCGGCTTCCTCACGTGTTTCTCCCTTGTCCCCCACCCCACCCGCCAGGTCTCTTCGAACCTTCCGACCTGAAGTATATTCTTGGTCAAGAGAACCTCACGGACCCGTCTCTGGTCGAGATGATGGAAGCGGCCATCAAAATCCTCCAGCGCAACCCCAAGGGCTTCTACCTGTTTGTGGAAGATAAGTTGGGTTTGGGAACTCCTCAGCACTCCTGACCTGTCCCTGATAGTTTGGAAGGAACCCACATATCTAGGTCCGGATGTCTTCCCCCTTACCTGCTACCCAGGGCTATTTTGGGGCAGGAATGCACAGGAACGGAGTTCTAGCTGGCTCCCGAGTCGGCCACGCCCAGCAGGAACTCATTAGCATAACAGGCCACACCCAACAGCAGAAACTCATTAGGACTGGCTACATGAGGGGTGTGTGGCCTAACATGCAAAGGAGTCCCTGCTCCAAAAAAAACCCTGGGTTTTGACAACCAACAAGGTAAACAGAATAAGAAGCAAAAGGTGGGTGTGGCTGAACGACCACACTTCTGGTAACACGGGGGTGTGGCCTAATATACTGAGCTGCGCTGTCAGGGGTGTAGCCTAATATGCTAATGACTTCCTGCTGTTGGGTGTGGCCTAATGTGCTAATAAGTTCCTGCTGGGCTTTTCCTACAAGAATAGCCCTGCTGCTACCGTTTCTGAACAATTTGGAGGAGGCCACCAAAGGGGAACAATGCCAGGGGGAACCTCAGGTCAAGGAGATAACAGAGGAGAAACTGACTCAAAGGGGAGCCTGGGATAATTGTAGGCGACTGTCCTCTTCACAGAGGGCCCTGAGTTCTAATTTGGCTTTTCATGGTGGGTGCTAGCCACGGGCAATGCTAGGCGTTTTCCAGGGCTCTAACTCAACATGGGGCCCACAGACCCAAGCGCCACCGTCTTTATTTTGGAATCAAGGCCATCTTTGGTGTAGTGGTTAGGAGCGTGGACTCTAGTCAGGGAAAACCAGGTTTGAGTCCCCATTCCTCCAAATTCTGCTGCTAGCGTGACCTTGGGTCAGCCACAAGTTCTCTCAGAGCTGTTCTCTCACGAGCAGTCCTTGAAAAAGCTCTCTCAGCCCCACCTACCTCACTGGATGTCTGTGGCGGGGAGAGGAAGGGAAAGGAGATTGGAAGCCGCTCTGAGACTCCTTTGGGTAGTGAAGGGGTGGGGTATAAATCCAATCTCCTCCTCCTCCTCCTCTTCTTCCTCCTCCTCCTCTTCTTCTTCTCTTCTTCCTCCTCTTCTTCTTCCTCCTCCTGCTCTTCTTCTTCTTCCTCTTCTTCTTCCTCCTCCTCCTGCTCTTCTTCTTCTCCTTCCTCTTCTTCTTCCTCCTCCTCTTCTTCTTCTTCCTCTTCTTCCTCCTCTTCTTCTTCCTCTTCTTCTTCCTCTTCTTCCTCCTCTTCTTCTTCCTCCTCCTGCTCTTCTTCTTCTTCCTCTTCTTCTTCTTCTTCTTCCTTCTTCCTCCTCTTCTTCCTCCTCCTCCTCCTCTTCTTCTCCTTCTTCCTCTTCCTCTTCTTCTTCCTCTTCTTCCTCCTCCTCCTCTTCTTCTTCCTCTTCCTCCTCCTCCTCCTCCTCCTCTTCTTCTTCTTCTTCCTCTTCTTCCCCAAGGCAAACTCTGTTGGTTGGTGGAAGGGACTGGGGAGAGATGGCCCCTGGGGTCTGCAGTGACGACCCAACAAATTGGCATCCGTGGTATGGCCAAGAATGACCAGCACAGACCAACGAGCTCCAGCCCCAATTGGGTCACTCTTACTACTGCTATTAAGGTACATTTAGAACATAAGATGAGCCCTGCTGGGTCTGTCCGTCTATTGCAGCTTCCTGACTTTCACAGTGCCCAACTAAATGCTTCTGGGAAGAGGACAAGCAAGGCATAAAACAGCCGCCCACCCTGCTGTTGTTTTCCGGCCACTGAAACTAAGGGGTACACTGTCTCTGGACGTGGAAGTTCCATTTAGCCCTCATGGCTAGTACCCGTGACAGAGCGATTTCCCACAAATCTTTCTGGCCCGTGTTTTAAAGCCATCTAAGTCGGCGGCTGGGATGTCGGACGGTCTAGTAAAGCCCAATCTTGTCAGATCTTGGAAGCTGGTTCGGTACTTGGATTGGGAGACCTCCAAGGAAGACTTTGCAGAGGAAGGCAACAAGAGGGAACGAGATCTTGGGGCTGTGGCGGATAATTCAACGAAAGCATCGACCCAGCACGCTGCAGGGGTGAAAAAGCAAGATACACGTGGGGATATCGGCTAGATGATATAAAAGAAAACCTTTGAGAACACCGTGAGGCCAGCTAACTAACGATACATCGCATATGTCACAATAAAACAATTCAATCCATATAGTGAATTAATAATAGGGATTCAATAGAGTTTATAAACATATAAGGCAGAAGATGTCAGAACATATCTTCTGCCTTATATGTTTATAAGAGCCAGTTTGGTGTAGTGGTTAAGTGCGTGGACTCTTATCTGGGAGAACCGGGTTTGATTCCCCACTCCTCCACTTGCACCTGCTGATTTGACCTTGGGTCAGTCACAAGCTCTGGCACAGCTGTCCTTGAAAAAGAGCCGTTTCTGTCAGAGCTCTCTCAGCCCCACCTCCCTCACCGGGTGTCTGTTGTGGGGAGGGGAAGGGAAAAGGAGTTTGTAAGCTGCTCTGAGACTCCAAGTGAAGGGCGGGGTATAAATCCAATCTCCTCCTCCTCCTCCTCCTCCTCCTCCTCCTCCTCCTCCTCTTCTTCTTCTTCTTCTTCTTATTATTATTATTATTATTATTATTATTATTATTATTATTATTATTATTATTATTATACTAGGCACGAATAATCTGAAAAGCAATCAGCGTCACCAATTTAGGGACCACCTAATGAGTATGTAGTTTACGGACAATCCAAAAAGCACAAACAATCCAGAAATATACTCCTCATTAGGTGGTCCTTAAATTGGTGATGCCGATTCTATGGAATCCCTATCATTAATTCACTACGTGTTGGATTAAGTTGTTCTATCATAACATATGTGATATATTGTTAGTTAGCTGGCTTCACGGTGTTCTTACGGTTTTTTATAGTAACAGTGCTAAAAAAAAGGCAGTCTCTGTGTTAGGGATTTTGAGGAAAGGGCTTGAGAATAAAATGGCCAATGTTGGAATTATAGCCAGTTTGGTGTAGTGGTTAAGTGTGCGGACTCTAATCTGGGAGGACCAGGTTTGGGTCCCCACTCCTGCACTCGCAGCTGCTGGATGACCTTGGGCAATCCATAGTTCTGGCAGAGCTGTCCTTGAAAAAGAGCATAGAATCATAGGCCTTGATCTCCATGCCCTGTTGGCCCTCTAGAGGAACTGGTTGGCCACTGTGTGAGGCAGGATACTAGACTAGATGGACCACTGGTCTGATCCAGCAGGGCTCTTCTGATGTTCTTATGAAGGCCTCGGCCTCTCTGCCCTGTTGTTGGCCCTCCAGAGGAACTGGTTGGCCACTGTGTGAGGCAGGATGCTGGGCTAGATAGACCACTGGTCTGACCAGCAGGGCTCTTCTGATGTTCTTATGAAGGCCTCGGCCTCTCTGCCCTGTTGTTGGCCCTCCAGAGGAACTGGTTGGCCACTGTGTGAGGCAGGATGCTGGGCTAGATAGACCACTGGTCTGATCCAGCAGGGCTCTTCTGATGTTCTTATGAAGGCCTCGGCCTCTCTGCCCTGTTGTTGGCCCTCCAGAGGAACTGGTTGGCCACTGTGTGAGGCAGGATGCTGGGCTAGATAGACCACTGGTCTGATCCAGCAGGGCTCTTCTGATGTTCTTATGAAGGCCTCGGCCTCTATGCCCTGTTGTTGGCCCTCCAGAGGAACTGGTTGGCCACTGTGTGAGGCAGGATGCTGGGCTAGATGGACCACTGGTCTGATCCAGCAGGGCTCTTCTGATGTTCTTATGAAGGCCTCGGCCTCTCTGCCCGGTTGGTGGCCCTCCAGAGGAACTGGTTGGTCACTGTATGAGACAGGATGCTGGACTAGATGGACCACTGGTCTGATCCAGCAGGGCTCTTCTGATGTTCTTATGAAGGCCTCGGCCTCTCTGCCCGGTTGGTGGCCCTCCAGAGGAACTGGTTGGTCACTGTATGAGACAGGATGCTGGACTAGATGGACCACTGGTCTGATCCAGCAGGGCTCTTCTGATGTTCTTATGAAGGCCTCGGCCTCTCTGCCCGGTTGGTGGCCCTCCAGAGGAACTGGTTGGCCACTGTGTGAGGCAGGATGCTGGGCTAGATGGACCACTGGTCTGATCCAGCAGGGCTCTTCTGATGTTCTTAGGAAGGCCTCAGCCTCTGTGCCCTGTTGTTGGCCTTCCAGAGGAACTGGCTGGCCACTGTGTGAAACAGGATGCTGGACTAGACGGACCACTGGTCTGATCCAGCACGGCTTTTCTGATTTTCTTATGTTCCCAATGGTGATGAAGGCAAACCCTCTCTGCTTCGCACTTGCCTTGGAAGTCTCTTACACACACACAAGCCAGTGGCTGTCATTCCGTTATGAGTTCCAGAAGCTCATAACACATGGGGGGGAGGGGAGTCCTGACTTTTGTCCTGCCCAAATCGACGGCCTGTGAGTTTCACAGGCCTTGTCGAGCGTCCGTGCGGAAGCAGCGTTCGGCGGAGCAGCCTGCTCATCAGTCATTGACCCTGCTGCCCTTTCTTTGCACGAGGCAAAATCGACCTCGCCCACCACGACGGCCTAGCGAAGCGGGCTCTCACCGAAGCGGTGGCGTTTGATCAGGCCATCCGGCGGGCCGGGGAGCTGACCAGTGAAGAGGACACCCTCACCGTGGTGACGGCGGACCATTCCCACGTCTTCAGCTTTGGGGGCTACACCCTGAGGGGCAGCTCCATCTTTGGTATGTGGCTGGGGGCTACGGTGGGGTTCCACAAATACCTTCAGAGCCCGAGAGAACAATAGCGGGGCCGTGGCGCGGCGGTAAAGCATCTGCTTGGCAAGCAGAAGGCCCCGGGTTCAATCCCAGGCGTCTCTACTAAAAGAGATCAGGTGATGTGAAAGACCCCCGCCTGAAAGCCACCGCCCGTCAGACAGTCAGTGTGGTAAGGTAAAGGTCAAGGTTCCCTTGCTCGAAAGCCAGTCGAAACCGACTCTAGGGTTGCGGTGCTCATTTCCGTTTCAAAGCCGAAGAGCCAGCGCTGTCCGAAGACGTTTCCGTGGTCATGTGGCCAGCATGACTAAACACCGAGGTGCACGGAATGCTGTTACCTTCCCACCGAAGTGGTACCTATTTATCTACTTGCAATTTCTTGCTTTCGAACTGCTAGGTCGGCAGGAGCTGGAACTAGAGACAGGCGCTCACTCCGTCTTGCGGCACCCGGGTCTCGAACTGCTGAACTACTGACCTTCCACAGCCTGCAGTTCAGTGTCTTAACCACTTGAGCCACCGCAGCTCTAGTCAGTGTGGTAGTAATGAATAATTATCGTATGGCCTTGTGCATATATTGTCCGGCGGCCAGACGTTATAGCTCATTTAGCATTACGCACCGCTAGGTGGCGAGCTAGACTTGTTTTTTTAAGGCAAGAGACATTTCAGAGGTGGGGGTTGCCGTTGCCTGCCTCTGCTTCACGACCTTGGTATTCCTTGGAGGTCGCCCTTCCAAATAATAGCCAGGGCTTATCCTGCTTAGCTTTCGAGATCTGACGAGATCGGGCTTCGCTGGGCCATCCAGGTCAAGGTGTGATGACATTAATAATTATCGTACGGCATTGTGTGTAGTATAGCCAGGAGATCCTAATATTGTCTGGCAGTCAGAAGTTACAGCTCTTTTAGCATTATGCACCGCTAGGTGGCGAGCTAGACTTGTTTTTTTTTTAAGGCAAGAGACCTTTCAGAGGAGGTTTGTCGTTGCCTGCCTCTGTGTCATGCCCCTGGTATTCCTTGGAGGTCGCCCTTCCAGATACTAACCAGGGCCGACCCTGCGTAGCTTCCGAGATCTGACGAGATCAGGCTAGGCTGGGCCATCCAGGTCAGGGCATGATAACAATTAATAATTATTGTATGGCATTGTGTGTAGTATAGCCAGGAGATCCTAATATTATCTGGCAGTCAGAAGTTATAGCTCTTTTAGCATTATGCACTGCTAGTTGGCAAGCTAGATTTGTTCTTTTTAAGGCAAGAGACCTTTCAGAGGAGGTTTGTCGTTGCCTGCCTCTGTGTCACGTCGCTCTGTGTCATGTCGCTGGTATTCCTTGGAGGTCGTCCTTCCAAATACTAACCAGGGCCGACCCTGCTTAGCTTCTGAGATCTGATGAGATCAGGCTAGGTTGGGCCATCCAGGTCAGATGCCAGTGTGGCGTAGTGGCTGGGCTAGGATCTGGGAGACCCAGATTCGAATCCACACTCTGCCATGGAAGCTTGCCAGGAGACTTTGGGCCAGTCACTCTCTCACGGCCGGACCTACCTCACGGGGGCGTTAAGCTTTCTAGACAGCCCGTGAGGACGTGAGGATAAAACGGAGGGCAGGAGAACAATATAAGCCACTTTGGGGTTCCACTGGGGAGAAAAGCGAGGTGTTAATGAAGAAAAGATGTAAGTAACAATAGACTAGGGGCTGCGGTGGCTCAAGTGGTTAAGATGCTGAACTGCAGACCGGAGGGTGGGTAGTTTGGCAGTTCGAGACCCGAGAGTGCTGCGTGACAGAGTGAGCTCCCGTCTCTGGCCCCAGCTCCTGCCAACCTAGCAGTTCGAAAGCAAGAAATCGGAAGTAGATAAATAGGTACCACTTCAGTGGGAAGGTAACAGTGTTCCGTGCACCTCGGCGTCTAGTCATGCTGGCCACATGACTGTGGAAAACATCTTTGGACAGTGCTGGCTCTTCGGCTCAGAAACGGAGATGAGCACCGCACCCCAAGAATTGGATTCAACTGGCTTTCGAGCAAGGGAAACCTTTCCCTTTCCCTTTACCTAAGAGTAGACTAACAGGGCCCTGATCTGGACAACCCAGACTAGCCCGGTCTCATCAGAACTTGGAAGTTAAGCAGGGTTGGCCCTGGTTAGCACTTGGATGGGAGACCAGCAAGGAAGCCCAGGGTTGTGACTCAGAGGCAGGCCATGGCAAACCCACCTCCGTCTGACTTTTGCCCTGACCTGGACCGCCCAGGCTAGTCCAATCTCATCCGATCTGGGAAGCTAAGAAGGGTCAGCCCTGATTAGTATTTAGCTGGGAGACCACCAAGTAATTCCAGGGTTGCTCCAGAGGATGAGGCAATTTGCAAACCACTTCTCTGTGTCTTTTCCCCCTGACCGGATGGCCCACGCTAGCCGAGTCTCCTTGGATCTGAGAAGTTAAGCAGGGTCAGCCCGGGTTAATACTCGGATGGGAGACCGCCAAGGAAGTCTGGGGTTGCTACGCAGAGGCAGGCAATGGCAAACCCACTGCTGTTTGTGGTGGAGTGGTTAAGTGTGCAGTCTCTAATCTGGGAGAACCGAGTCTGATTCCCCACTCCTCCACTTGCAGCTGCTGGATGACCTTGGGCAAGCCATAGTTCTGTCAGAGCTGTTCTCTCAAGGGCAGTTCTCGAAAGAGCTCTCTCAGCCCCGCCTACTTCACAGGGTGTCTGTTGTGGGGAGGGGAAGGGGAAGGAGTTGATAAGCTGCTCTGAGACTCCTTTGGGTAGTGAAGGGTGGGGTATAAATCCAGCCTCCTCCTCCTCCTCCTCCTCCTCTTCTTCCTCTTCTTCCTCTTCTTCTTCCTCTTCCTCCTCTTCTTCTGTCTTGAAAACCCCATGGGATAATCACAAGATGGCTGCAGTTATTAGGCCCCGTTATGTACTGGTGGAGCTTGGGTCTGAGCAAGGCTCCCAAAGCCTTCAAGACTATCGGTCGTGTTGCTGCTTAACGGCCAACCGTATTTGTCGATTATAACCCAATAGCTGCAGTGTCATTCGGTACATTGTTTATAGTTCATGCAAATGAAGGGTTCTGGCTGCCTACTCGGCATTGGTCGTTGTTTAAGGCGGGTGTGGTTTTTACGAGTATAAATTGGCCCCGGTGGAGTCCGTGTCTTTGGTTTGGAAGTCCGATAAAGAACTACGTTGTTACGAAGAGACCTGCCTCGTCTCAGTGCCTAACAGGCCCTAGCTTAGATGGCCCAGGCTAGGCTGCTCTCGTGAGATCTCAGAAGCTAAGCAGACTCGACCCTGGTTAGTACTTGGATGGGAGACCAGCAAGGAAGTCCAGGGTTCGCTACGCGGAGGCAGGTGACGGCAGTCCGACTCTGCTTGCCTCTCGCCTCGCAAACCCTACGGTGTCGCCGTATTTCAGCTGTGGCTCGACAGCACCGTCCACCACCGGACAACAGAAGACCTTGGTCGACCAGTGGTCTGACTATGTGTAAAGTGGTTCGAGGGGATACCCCGGGAAGGCACCATAACTCAGTGGTAGAGAGCCAGCTTAACACATGGGTGGCTATTGGTTCAGTTCCCAAGTTAAAAGGATCTCGAGCTCTGACACTTCCCTATCAGAGCAAGGACGGAGGGATGGATAGACTGGGGCAGCTCAAATCCTCTTTTTTGGCTTCTTCCCTGCCAGGGTTGGCCCCAAAACTAGCAGCAGACAAGAAGACCTACACGTCCATTGTGTATGGGAATGGGCCGGGCTACCAGATCACCAACCAGAGTCGCCCGAACGTGAGTGCTATCGTGAGCGGTAAGTGATTGGTTGGTTGACTGATTGATTGATTGATGGGGCTGCTAGGCTGAGTGGGAGGCGAGCCATTCGCCTGTGACCATCTGCCACATCGGGAGCTTGAAAGGGGTTCTTAATTCTGTCCCCGCAAGCCAGTTCCATGTAGTGGTTAGGAGCACGGACTCTAATCTGGGAAAACCGGGGTTTGATTCCCCACTCCTCCACACATGCAGCTGCTGGTGTGACCTTGGGTTAGTCACAAGTTCTCTCAGAGCTGATCTCTCAAGGGCAGTTCTTGAGAGAGCCCTCTCAGCCCCACCTACCTCACAGGGTGTCCGTTGTGGGGAGGGGAAGGGAAAGGAGGTTGTAAGCTGCTCTGAGACTCCTTCAGGCAGTGACAGGCGGGACATAGAGCCAATCTCTTCTTCTTCTTCCTTGAGGAGGGGTTTATCGAATCACTTTTAACAGCGGAATGAAATGCACAAAGGCTCTTCAAGTTCTTCCTTTTGGGGAGCGGCCGTGGCTCAGTCGCAGAGCATTTGCTTGGCAGGCAGAAGGTCCCACGTTCAATCCCCGGCATCTCCAGTTAAAAATATCAGATTATATGTGATGTGAGAGACCTCCTCCTGGAGAGCAGCTGCCAGTCAGAGTAGGCAAGACTGACCTTGATGGGCTCTGCAGAAGGCCAACTCCATGCATGCCTTGATTTCTCAGTCTTACAAATAGTCCATCAGACAACACAAATCAAGTTGGGTGATTGGAATGGAAGGGGCTGGTTGTTTTGGGCCCAGCCGAAGGAGAAAAGAGTTCTTTGAGCAGGGTGGGAAGGAAGCCAGGTGTCCTCAGCTACCCATCACATCTCCTTAGGGAGATTTCGTTCAGAAATAGCTGTCATTAGAACATCAGAAGAGCCCCGCTGGAAAAGACCAGTGGTCTATCTAGTCCAGCATCCTGTCTCACACGGGGGCCAACCAGTTCCTCTGGAGGTCGAACAACAGGGCACAGAGGCCGAGGCCTTCCTAAGAACATCAGAAGAGCCCTGCTGGGTCAGACCAGGGGTCCATCTAGTCCAGCATCCTGTCTCACACAGGGGCCGACCAGTTCTTCTGGAGGGCCAGCAACAGGGCACAGAGGCTGAAGCCTTCATAAGCACATCAGAATTGCCCTGCTGGATCAGACCAGTGGTCCATCTGGTCCAGCATCCTGTCTCACACAGTGGCCAAGCAGTTCCTCTGGATGGCCAAGAACAAAGCAGAGAAGCCGAGGCCTTCATAAGAACATCAGAAGAGCCCTGCTGGATCAGACTGGTGGTCCATCTAGTCCAGCATCCTGCCTCACTCAGTGGCCAAGCAGTTTGTCTGGAGGTCCAACAACAGGGCACAGAGGCCGAGGCCTTCATAAGAACGTCAGAAGAGCCCTGCTGAATCAGACCAATAGTCACATCTAGTCCAGCATCCCATCTCACTCAGTGGCCAACCAGTTCCTCTAGAGGTCCAACAACAGGGCACAGAGGCCGAGGCCTTCATAAGAACATCAGAAGAGCCCTGTTGGATCAGACCAATAGTCCACCTAGTCCAGCATCCTGACTCACCCAGTGGCCAACCAGTTCCTCTGGAGGGAGAACAAGAGGACAGAGAGGCCTCCTCATGATGGTTGCCTCCTGTCAAACCAAGCATGGGATTAAGCCACAGAATCATAAAAGGAGGCAGGTGTTCATGCGATCGGAGTGGAGGGAGATGACTGGAAGAGGATAGAGGCGGGGGGGGACACAACAGGGACAGTGTCGTGTGCTCTCCTGACTTGGGGCTGGAGCCGTGGGAAGAGGCGGTCTTGTGAAGGCTGTCCTGAGAGCGAGGTGTGGGTAGCAGGGCAGCGGGGCAAGGAGCGTGTGGTCGACAGCGCTGACTCTGTGATCTCTCTCTTTCCTGTGCTTCTCTTTCACTAGAGGGCGACAGCTACCACCAACAAGCGGCTGTGCCCCTCAGTTCAGAGACCCACGGCGGGGAGGACGTGGCCATCTTCGCCAAGGGGCCCATGGCCCACCTCTTTCACGGGGTGCAGGAGCAGACGCACGTGGCCCACGCCATGGCCTTCGCCGCTTGCCTGGAGCCTTACACGGACTGCGGACTGCCTACTAGTACCAACTCCTGCAGCGACATCAAGCCCTCGTTTCTGGTTTTTCTCCTGGTGGCCTTGATCTTTTGCGGCCTCTAACACTGCCTTCGGCACACTGTCCTTCTTATGTTTCTGGGATCCGGAGGGTGTTTGGGTCTCCCTAGGGTTATTTTGGGACGGGAACGCACAGGAACGGAGTTCCGGCTGGCTCCCGAGTTGGCCACGCCCAGCAGGAACGCATTAGCGTAACAGGCCACACCCAACAGCAGGAACTCATTAGGATTGGCTACATTAGAGGTGTGTGGCCTAACATGCAAAGGAGTTCCTGCTACCAAAAAAAAGCCCTGGGTTTTGACAACAAGGAAGGTGAACAGAATGAGAAGCAAAAGGTGGGTGTGGCTGGATGACCGCACTTCTGGTAACACGGGGGTGTGACCTAATATGCTAATGAGTTTCTGCTGTTGGGTGTGGCCTATTATGCTAATGAGTTCCTGCTGGGCTTTTTCTACGAAAAAAAGCCCTGGTTCTCCCACCCATCACTCAACCACCCCACGCAGTTCTGTCCCCCCTCCCCAGCTGAGCGCCCTCCATCTTCTTCTGGGCTACATTGGTGAACGTCACGTGAACGTGTGAAGCTGCCGTCTACTGATTCCGACCACGGTTCAACTCTAAATGGCAGTGGCTTTCCAGGGTCTCAGGCAGAGGCCTTTCACACAACCTACTACCTGACCCTTTTAAAAATGGAAGTGCCAGGGATCGAACCTGGGGTCACCGGCACCCAAAGCAGGTGCCCCAACCACTGAGCCACAGCCCCTCCCACAACGTCTGCCATCTTGCTGAGACTGGCAGTTCCACCCACAGCCAGGAGAGGGCGACATGCTCACTGTCGAAACCGTGGCGGCCACTCCGCTGGGGCACGGGGCTGTCTTCTGGTGGGCGGCGATGTTCGAAGCGTGCGCCGCCACCTGACGGTGAATGACTAAATAGGGTCCGGCCCTTGGCTGACAAAATGTCGGTCTCGGGCTCAGCCCTGGTTGTGTGCAAACAGAATCCTTTTTCCCCCTCCTCACGTCAAAATCAGTATTAAAATCGGGAGGCGGCTGCAATGGAGTGGGAAGGGGCTACACGGTTAATTTGGGAGCTGGGGAGATACGAAGTGTCATGTGATCCCCCATCCCCCATAAACTCTCCCCACTTATAGCAGTAGAAAAGAGCAAGACAGACTAACCTGTCTGTAGCACCTGACAGAGTAACAAAATAGGATAGGGTAGGAGCAGCGTTCCGCGCACCTCGGTGTTTAGTCCTGCTGGCCACATGACCACGGAAACGTCTTCGGACAGCGCTGGCTCTTTGGCTTGGAAACGGAGATGAGCACCGCAACCCTAGAGTCGGATTCGACTGGCTTTCGAGCAAGGGAAACCTTTACTAGGAGCTTTTGGGAGTCACCGCTCACTCTAAATAGGAGCTTTTGGGAGTCACTGCCAATGCTGCCTCTAAGCCGTGGAGTCCTGTGAGCAAAAATTCTCCGTTGTGAGCAACTGGCATTAAAGTTGTGAGCAAGCCATTTGGCGACTGTATAAATTAGTCTGCTCTGGAGCCCTCCTTCCTGAGCTGGGACAAAAATGTGTGGGCCGGAGGCTGAGAAACTGTGAGCTAACTCACACTAATTCAGCTTAGAGGGAACACTGGCCACGACTCACTTTAAGTATGAGCTTTCGTGACCTTGGGTCAGTCACAAGTTCTCTCAGAGCTGTTCTCTCAAGAGCAGTCCTCAAAAGAGCTCTCTCGGCCCCACCTGTTGTCTGTTGTGAGGAGGGGAAAGGGAAAGGGGTTGTAAGCCACTCTGAGACTCTTTTGGGTGGTGAAGGGCGGGGAATAAATCCAATCTCCTCCTCCTCCTCCTCCTCTGTTCTCTGTGTTCACAGAATAGAGCTTATTTCAGAGCTGTTCTCTCATGAGTAGTCCTCGAAAGAGCTCTCTCAGCCCCACCTACCTCACAGGGTGTCTGTCGTGGGGAGGGGAAGAGAAAGGAGTTTGCAAGCCGCTCTGAGGCTCCTTCAGGTAGTGAGGGGCAGGGTATAAATCTAGTCTTCTTCTTCTTCTTCTTCTTCTTCTTCTTCTTCTTCACATGTACATTTTCCAAGGTGGCAACAGGCATTTTCCATTCAAGGTGGCTTGCAAACGCCAGGGATCGGGTGAGACGAGGAGCTTGCCGTTTCCTTCCCTTCCCCCGCAAGATAACGCCGATTTAAAGTCTGGCCGCCCAGCCAAGGAACGGATGAACCCCTTTGCCCATGCAGACAAAACAGCTCTGGCCATTTTATTCAACATAGCAGCAGAAAAATACAGCGCGAAATATCTGTACAGAGAGCCGCTCCGGCCTGGCTGCCGAGACAGCGCCACCGGCTGGCCGGGACGGGTGGCGATGGGGACAGGAGGCAGGACTCGGGACAGGGCTGAGTGCGATTCCTTCCGCACCCAGGCCTCCTTTGCCTCCTAGAGTAACCTTGTGCTGTAGCCTCTGCTCAGTCGTGCTTTAGCTCAGGGGAAGGTGCCTGGGCCACAGCATGGCTGCCGGGCTAAGTGGCACAGAACGAGCGTGTGGCTGTCTATCCTCTCCCTCCCAGGGATACTGGCTCTCCTAGGATTGCCAACTCCAGCTTGAGAAATTCCTGGAGATTTGGGAGGGGCGGTACCTGGGGAGAACAGACATTGTGGACAGGATGCGGCACAGTCGGGGATGTCGTGTCACTCTAGGGCTTCCGTGGCTCCTAGACTTTGTGGTATACCATAGAGTTTGCCCCCTGAAGCCACCATTTCATTCAGGGGAACCTATCTCTGTATTCTGGACAGCAGTCGTACTTTCTGAACTCTACCCGTAGGCTGGCAACCCTAGGTTCTGCCCATTTTCAAAGAAGGCAGGGGGGCAGCGTTCATTATTCGGGGGCGAGGAGGGGGCAGGGATGTGCCAGAACTGAGAGGCAGGACTGGAAGTCAGAAACAAGAGTTCTGAGTGAATTTGGCAGGCTTTGTCCCTGTCGAGTGGCCGCCAAAATGCGGCCATTTTTTTTAGGGCTGGCTGGAGAAACGGGCCTGACGCGGCCCGCTCGGTTGCCACGGTAACAGCTGGGCCTAGGCTGCTGGAAGAGAGGCCTGCCCTGACGCCATCGCCAATTTTTGGCCGCCACCCTCCCTGCACTTTCCCAAAGCGGACGACCCCGACCCAGGTGCACGCTGATCCGGGGCAAGGCAGGGAGCGAAGCAGGCGGCCAGTTCCTAAAAGATCCAGTTTCCCTTCCCCACGGCCATCAGGAAGTCTGTCCGGTTGGTCCATCCATCCCAGAGGACGGGGCCAGATAGCAACGGCAGGCACGGTTTTCCCCCTCCGTCCAGCCAGTGGGTGGGGAATAGAGCGGCGGCGGATCCAGCAGGTACCTTGGCACACACCGGGGCGAGGAGTGGGTTTGCGCTTCACCAGACGGAGCATTTGTGAGCTGGGTTCATGGGGGAGTTCTTGGGGCAGTGGAAGACCCGGCCGAATTCTTCAAACTGGGAGACGCTGCCGAGAACCCTGCAGGGCAAAGACGAAGAGAAAGACGGGGACGAGAAAAGTATAGGATGCCGGTTCCTACAAGAAGTCTTCCTTTTTTACCGGATCCCGCAGCATGTTTTTTCAATTAACGATCTATGATGTGTCACTTCCTGTCTTCTTGATTGGTTTTATGTCCGCTCATAAGAACAGAAGAGAAGCCAATCCCTCAGGAGGTCCAGGTGCCCTCAGGAGGTCCAGCAGTGGGGCCAGGACACGAGAAGCCCTCCCACTGTTGACCCCCCCCCCCAGCACCAAGAATACAGAGCATCCCTTGCCCCAGACCGAGGGTTCCTATCTATACCTTCTGGCTAATAGCCCCTGATGGTCCTCTGCTCTTAAGAACCTAAGAGAAGCCAATCCTGGATCAGGCCAATGGCCCACCCAGTCCAACACCCTGTGTCACACAGTGGCCAAAAATACCAGATGCTCTCAGGAGGTCCAGCAGTGGGGCCAGAACACCTAAAGCCCTCCCACTGTTGCTCCCCCCCCAAGCACTGAGAATACAGAGCATCACTCACCCCAGACTGAGAGTTCCTACCTAGACCTTGTGCCTAATAGCCATGGATGGACTTCTGCTCCAAATGCTTATCTAATTCCCTCTTGAAATTGTCCATGCTTATAGCTGCCACCACCTCCTGTGGCAGTGAATTCCAAGCGTTAATCACGCTTTGGGTGAAGAAGGACTTCCTTTTATCTGTTCTAATCCGACTGCTCAGCAATTTCATGGAGTGCCCACGAGTTCTTGTATTGTGAGAAAGGGAGAAAAGTACTTCTTTCTCTACCTGCTCTATCCCATGCATAATCTTGTAAACCTCGATCATGTCACCCCTCAGCTGTCATTTCTATCAGCTTACGAGCCCCGAGTGCCTTAACCTTTCTTCATAGGGAAGGTCTTCCAACCGATGTTCCCTCCAAGCTGAGTTAGTGTGAGCTAGCTCACAGCTTTTTAGCCTCCGGCTCACCCATTTTAGTCTTAGCTCAGGAAGGATGGCTCCAGAGCAAATTAATTTATGCAGCAGCCAAATCGCTCGCTCACAACTTTAATGCCAGGAGCTCACAAAGCAGACTTTTTGTTCAGAAGACACCACAGCTTAGAGGGAACACCAACCCGTTTATCATTTTAGTTGCCCATTGTGGGCCACAAGCCCTAACTTCCTGAGGATGTGCTTTGCCTGTCCCTCCAGCGTATCTGTTCTCCCTCAAAACCAGAGTCATCCCAATCCTCCTGGAGTTTAAATGGCCAGCTGGAATGCGCTTCATCACTCCAGATACAGGCAGGCAACACCCTGCAGATGGGACTTATAAAGCCACATCTGTCCAAAACCCAATTTGTTGTGGTTTCTCAGGCCAGAAGCCAACAATTGTTTGGAAGGTCCTTGGAAAGAGAGGGTCACTGTGGCATGCTCTTATTTGGGGAAACCGTTTTTCACTTTAAAATTGTTCTTTGTGTTCACAAACAGGGTAGTTTCTGCTGCCACCAGGAATTTAAACAAATTCCAAATCTTCTCTCCTTTGCTGCTGGTAAAGTGACCTAACGTATGGACTTTTCAGAGGTCTCTGTGGCCCTGAGGAAGGATTGAACTGAATTCTGGGTTAAACTTAAAACAAAATATGATTTATTGGTTAAAGAACAAAACTAAGATACTAGTTAACTTTAACTGTTTTGGGACAAGAGAAACTGGTAAAATAAACTGGCAAGGTATCACACACAGCCTTTTGATCATAAGATCCCACGCTGACGGGAATCACTCTTTCGCTAGGTAGCCACACTGGCTCAGGTCTATGTATTTTTGACTCGCTTTTGAAACTTTAGGGTCTCACAGACCCTTCTCATAACTCTTCCACATTTCAAAGGCATATATACTGAACACTTTTAAGTTTCCACATGGCACTCTGTCATCACTCACTGACAGACACCCACACAGATTCACTCCAAACAACTCCTCCCACACTCTCAGTCATCCTCCAATCACAGCACACTTGTCTCCCTCAATCACTCTACTCTGCTATCACAGCACTCCCACCAAACATTTAAAGAGACACACACACTCTAAAATAAGGAATCATTACAGTCACCTTCCGCAGCTTGTCTATCCGTTCTGCTCTTCCCTCCAGCAATCGGGTTTGCCAGGTTAGACTTCTGATCAATCCCACCCCCTCCCGTTTGAGTCTTCCTTTTCACTGGATGCCACAGCATGTTTTTAAATTAACAATCTATGCTGTGTTGTTTGCTGTCTTCTTGATTGATTTTATGTCTGCTCCCTGATGCGGTTTCTGAGGCTCCCTGACTGCTTGGCTGATTTTTTTTGAGGCTCCCTGATAGTTTCACTGATAGATTTCCCACCCCCTCCATGTCTGACGCTACTATTTATTCTTGTTGTACACATTGGAAACTGCCCCGGGAGCCGTAGCACTGAGAGCACAGGGCACAGAGGGTTCAATAAATGACACCTCCACACATGAAGTCTCGTCTTTCCGCCCCCATTTGACGCTTCTCAAAGTCAGGCTGCTCGAGCGCGGGTTCCTGTTTAGCACCCCAATTGTGGTACCCACATCCCGGCCCCTTTGTGTTCTTTCCTGTCTCCTCCACCCACAGATTCCAAGTTACCTGTAATGTTCAGGAGCATGTTTGTCAGTCAGCACCTGCAGGTAGATGGACTGTGAGCGCCGTTTGATACACCAGTTCTGCAAGTGGAATGTGAGATAAAACACGGAAATCAGGTTGGACATGTCAGGCACTGCGAAACAAGTGCTAAATTGTGAGTCCTTGAACCCGAGTCACCCAGATCCAAGGCCAGCATCTCAAGCCATACTTTGAAATGGGATGGCCCCATTTCCCCCTCCCTGACTGCAACACCCCTCCACAGTTTGCAAGGACTGCTTGGTCCTTTCCACATTTGCCTGCCACTCCGGATTTTCTCAGTGTTCAAGTTGAGGCAATATAAATCCATAGGGTTGCCAGGTCCCCCGGGGGGGGGGCGGGGAAACCCCCACTCAATGGGTCAGTTCCTTGCCAGCCCGGATTGGACTGCCGGGGGAACCCCACCCACAAAATGCTGGGATCGCAGAAACATGCCCAGTGTGATGATGTCATCTGGAGGTCATCATGCCGGGCACGTTGCGGGAGGATGCTCTATCCTTAACCCTAACTGCCAGGGGGAACCTCACCCCCCAAATGCCGGGATTGCATATCACCCCTCCCCTCTAAGAGCTGAAGCCCCCTAACAGACATAGTCCTTGAGGTGGGCCAGGGGAACCCATCCCCAAAAATGCCAGGATCACAAAAACGTGCCTGGCGTGATGACGTCACCCGGAGGTGACGTCATCACACCGGGCACGTTGTGGGAGGACGCTCTATCATTCGAGGGAAAACTCTATGGTTTTCACTCGAATGATAGTGGTCCTGCCCCCAACGTGCCCAACATGATGACGTCACTTCCAGGTGATGTCATCGCGGCGCATGCACTTTGGTTTGACAGGACGGGGCCCGGGACTCCCCCACTAAAATAAAGGTAAGACTTGGCAACTCTATAAGTCCATGGCAAAACAGCATCCAAATAACCCGGGGTCAACAGCAGGCTGAAACCGGGCCGACCTCTGAAGAGAAGTAATGCAATTCAGAATGGGGGGGAAAACCCGGAATAAAAAGAAGGTTGAACTCTATTTCAGTGCAGAATGGAGGGGGGAAACCCTGGATTAAAAAGAAGGTTGAATTCGAATATAGTGCTGAATTGCTTGGAAGACACCGCAGCGAACAAGGATTAAAAGGAGAGTGCACGAAAGGCTCTTGTTGCGGCAGAGATCTTTGCCTGAGAACAGAGTTGCCAACTCTGGGTTGGGGACTTCCTGGAGATTTGGGGGGATGGACCCTGGGGGGGGGCAGCAGAGTTTGGGGAGGGGCATCGGCAGGGTATAACGCCAGAGAGCCCGCCCCCTCCAAAGCAGCCATTTTTAAAACAGGGGGACTGGTCTCTGCAGCCAGGAGATCGGCTGTAATTCCAGATCTCCATCCCTCACCTGGGAGTCGGCTACCCTACCCAAGGATCGGGGACGCCGCGCTTCTAAACTTGCTGCTGTGAATTCTCCCGCAAACCGAGAACGGCAAAAGGCAGCTGCCTTTGCCCAAGCCCTGGGCCCTGATCCGAGGACCTCGTTAGCCGGGATCCCTAGTACAGGGGCATTACCTGGGCGAAAGCGATGAAGAAAAGCTGTTCGTGGGTATACTTGAGCCGCTGGAGGGGACTTTCGGGGCCGTGTTCCCGCACCCATTTCTGATAGGCCTGTAAGAGACAGTCACATTCGGCAAGAGGCAAAGGTGGGACCCCCTCCCCGCTTCCCTCCCGAGGAAACCATTCAATAACCCACAATCAATGCGGGAGCAAAGAGGCATCTAATATTACTTAAAACAGCTAGATGTGGAATGGCACGCTGTAGCCCGAACGTGTCAGATCTCAGAACCTAAGTAGGGTCGGCACTTGGATGGGAGACCACCAAGGAAGGCTCTACAGAAGAAGACGATGGCTAACTACCTCTGCTTCTCCCTTGCCTTGAAAGCCCCTTGCTGGGGGAAGCTAAGCAGGGTCAGTAGGTGGAAGGGAGACCACCAAGGAAGGCTCTGCATAGGCAGGCAGTGGCAAACTACTTCTACTTCTCCCTGGCCTTGAAAGCCCCTTGCTGGGGGAAGCTAAGCAGGGTTGGTATGTGGAAGGGAGACCACCAAGGAAGGCTCTGCCGAGGAAGGCCATGGCCAACCAGCTCTGCTTCTACTTCTCCCTGGCCTTGAAAGCCCCTTGCTAGGGGAAGCTAGGCAGGGTCAGTAGGTGGAAGGGAGACCACCAAGGAAGGCTCTGCATAGGCAGGCAGTGGCAAACTACTTCTACTTCTCCCTGGCCTTGAAAGCCCCTTGCTGGGGGAAGCTAAGCAGGGTCGGTATGTGGAAGGGAGACCACCAAGGAAGGCTCTGCAGAGGCAGGCAATGGCCAACCAGCTCTGCTTCTCCCTGGCCTTGAAAGCCCCTTGCTGGGGGAAGCTAAGCAGGGTCGGTATGTGGAAGGGAGACCACCAAGGAAGGCTCTGCAGAGGCAGGCAATGGGAAAACCACCTCTGCTTCTCCCTGGCCTTGAAAGCCCCTTGCTAGGGGAAGCTAGGCAGGGTCGGTATGTGGAAGGGAGACCACCAAGGAAGGCTCTGCAGAGGCAGGCAATGGCCAACCACCTCTGCTTCTCCCTTGCCTTAGAAGCCCCTTGCTGGGGGAAGCTAAGCAGGGTCGGTATGTGGAAGGGAGACCACCAAGGAAGGCTCTGCAGAGGCAGGCAATGGCCAACCAGCTCTGCTTCTCCCTGGCCTTGAAAGCCCCTTGCTGGGGGAAGCTAAGCAGGGTCAGTACTTGGAAGGGAGACCACCAAGGAAGGCTCTGCAGAAGAAGATGATGGCCAACCACCTCCACTTCTCCCTTGCCTCGAAAGCCCCTTGCTGGAGTCACCGCTAAGTTGGTTGCAATGGGATGGCACACAATCTGTAAAATGGGGCAAAGCTTGGTACAAAAGGGCGCCCATGTGAATTTATGGGATGGAGCTCCTGCGCCAACAGTGGTGGACAAGATCAGGATGACGGCAAGGCTGAGCCAAAGAAGGGAGTGGGGCAGTTGTATCCAGGGTTCCCTCTGAGCTGAGTTAGTGTGAGCTAGTGACCGGGGGAGGGTCCCTCTAGGAATTGCTGGAAACTCTGTGCTGAAAGCTAGAGCTACCCTGTGTCACTTCCGGGGTTCCCCCCAGAAGTGATGTAGCAGTGCTGAGCACACTGTGGACCCCACATGTCCCCATCTACAACCC
This sequence comes from Gekko gecko, assembly GCA_029375565.1. Taxonomy (NCBI): domain Eukaryota; kingdom Metazoa; phylum Chordata; class Lepidosauria; order Squamata; family Gekkonidae; genus Gekko; species Gekko gecko. The sequence goes on along the minus strand of JAPDNY010000008.1, from coordinate 145,228,328 downwards.
TCCCACTGCTTGTCAAGGAACTAGGGGCTATCAGTGGGGGGCCTGGGAGCCCCACTGTCCCCCCCAAGTGGGTACAACTGGATCTGATTGGCTTGCGGAGGGGGGGGGCTTGCCAGACATCAAAGGTGGGGTTTGGGACCTGCTCCACCAGTTGATGGAGGGAGGTACATACGTAGTAAGCAAGCTTCAGGCCCCCCATGTCGGCGATGTTCTCCCCCAGGGTGTGTTTCCCATTTACCTGCAGGAAGGAAAGCAAAATCAGGGTCAGAGCTGCTTTTGGGGCCCAGTGCCAGCAGCCCTCCCCCCAAAAATATTTGGGAGGTAGGGTTGCCCACCTCCAGGCGGGATCACCAAAGAGAGATCACGGGACAAGTGAACAGAAAGTAGTCAATGGCAACCGTGAGATATTTGCGAAGGGAATATCACCGTTTCACAGATTTTCAAAAAAAACAGATCAATATTAATACCAATACTAATGCATTTCTGTACATCCGTGCAAAGTATAAACATCAAAAAAATGATTCCGCAGCGTTGATTTAAAGTTCTTCCAGACAGCAAATCTCTTCTGTGTCTTTCTTGTACTAATATTGGATTGTAGACAAATAGCAGAAAAGGTCATGAGTCTGCGGACAGGCTCTCTCCGACACCCGTTTCACAAGGCTTCTTCAGAACAGAATACGTGTAAACAGGGCTTTTTTTGTAGAAAAAGCCCAGCAAGAACTCATTAGCATAATAGGCCATGCCCAACAGCAGAAACTCATTAGCATGATAGGCCACACCCCAGATAGCACAGCTTATTAGCATATTAGGCCACACCCCCATGTTATCAGGAGTGTAGTCATCCAGCCACACCTACCTTTTGCTTCTTATTCTGTTTACCTTGTTTGTTGTCAAAACCCAGGGCTTTTTTTGTAGCAGGAACTCCTTTGCCTATTAGGCCACACACCCCTAATGTAGCCAATCCTAATGAGTTTCTGCTGTTGGGTGTGGCCTATCATGCTAATGAGTTCCTGCTGGGCGTGGCCAACTCGAGAGCCAGCCGGAACTCCGTTCCTGCGCGTTCCTGCCCAGAAATAGCCCTGTGTGTAAACTCAGTGAATCCTTTCCTACTCAGCATTCATCTCTGCATGCTGTCTCTCTGCATGATGCTCACCCTCAGTGAAATCTTCTCTTACTCAGAGAGAAGAGAGAGAAAAGAGAAGAGATTGGGTTTATGCCCCACCATCCACTACCTGAAGGAGGGCTTCTAATGTCCTGGCCCCACTGCTGGACCTTCTGATGGCACCTGGTATTTTTGGCCACTGTGTGACCCAGAGTGTTGGACTGGATGGGCTGTTGGCCTGATCCAACATTGGCTTCTCTTATGTTCCTATGTTCTTATGAGTCTCAGAGCAGCTTACAATCTCCTTCCCCTTCCCCTCCCCACAACAGACACCCTAGAAGGCAGGTGAGGGCTGAGGGAGCTCTCTTGAGAACTCCTGGCTTGAGAACAGCTCTGAGAGAACTTGTGACTGACCCAGGGTCACACCAGCAGCTGCAAGTAGAGGAGTGGGGAATCAAACCCGGTTCTCCCAGATTAGAGTCAGTGTTCCTAACTACTACACCAAACCGGCTCAGCTTCCTCTCTGTATGCTTTGTCTCAAAGACTTGAATCTTTTTTTTAATCTATAAAAGAGTGATATTCCCTTTGTAAATATATCACGGTTGCCATTGACTGTTTTCTACTAACCTCCAGGTGGGGCCTGGAAATCTCGCCAAATCACAGACTACATAGATCATTCGGCAAGAAGTGGAGGTGGAGAAATGGTTGCTCTACAGGATGGACTCTACACGGCACCGCTCCCTGCCGGAGTCCTTCTCCCTCCTAAACCCCGCCCTCCTCAGGCTCCACCCCCCAAATCTCCAGGAATTTTGAACATATGAAGTTGCCTTACATTGAATCAGACCCTTCGTCCATCAGGGCCTGGTCCTTTTAACTGGAGAGGCCGGGGATTGAACCTGGGACCTTCTGCACGCCAGGCAGAGGCTCTGCCACTGAGCCACAGCCCCTCTTTACAGCTCTCCAGGGTATGAGATGGAGGTCTTTCCCATCACCTCCTGCCTGGCCCTTTTAACTGGAGATGCCGGGGACTGAACCTGGGACCTCCTGCATGCCAGGTAGAGGCTCTTCCACTGAGCCACAGCCCCTCTTTACAGTTCTCCAGGGTCTCAGGCCGAGGTCTTTCCCATCACCTCCTGCCTGGTCCTTTAAACTGGAGATGCCGGGGACTGAACCTGGGACCTCCTGCATGCCAGGCAGAGGCTTTTCCACTGAGCCACGGCCCCTCTTTACAGCTCTCCAGGGTCTCAGGCTGAGGTCTTTCCCATCACCTCCTGCCTGGTCCTTGTAACTGGAGATGCCGGGGACTGAACCGGGGACCTCCTGCATGCCAGGCAGAGGCTCTTCCACTGAACCACAGTCCCTCTTTACAGCTCTCCTGGGTCTCAGGCGGAGGTCTTTCTCATTACCTCCTGCCTGGTCCTTTGAACTGGAGATGCCGGGGACTGAAACTGGGACCTTCTGCATGCCAGGCAGAGGCTCTTCCACTGAGCCACGGCCCCTCTTTACAGCTCTCCAGGGTCTCAGGTGGAGGTCTTTCCCATCACCTCCTGCCTGGTCCTTTGAACTGGAGATGCCGGGGACTGAACCGGGGACCTCCTGCATGCCAGGCAGAGGCTCTTCCACTGAGCCACGGACCCTGGTCCTTTGAACTGGAGATGCTGGGGACTGAAACTGGGACCTCCTGCATGCCAGGCAGAGGCTCTTCCACTGAGCCACAGCCCCTCTTTACAGCTCTCCAGGGTCCCAGGCTGAGGTCTTTCACATCACCAACTGCCAGATCCCTTTTTAACTGGAGATGCCGGGGATTGAACCTGGGACCCTCTGCATGCCGGGGAGATGCTCTGCCTCTGAGACACAGCCCAAGATTGAAGGCTTTTTCTCCAAAGAAGAAGTGTATTGAACTTCATTGTGCAGATGCCTGTCTAAATCAGAGCCTGGCCAGTCCTTTCCTGTGCCCAGGGTGACCCCTTGTAGGTTAGGCCACCCCACCCAACCCACGTCACTTGCAGCTTCCTGGAACAGCTGCGGCATATTGCCCCAAGAAGTTACCATTTAACCTGAGAAGGGAGAAAATGAAGCCGTTTCCCGAAGACTCGGGCCTGTACCTTGGCCTGTTGCAATTCAAACAACCTTTGGACAAGGAGTCAACACCATCCTTGTTCGATACCCCTTCTTTCCCGTAGAACTTGGCGGGATGTTCTTGCCTAACTGTGCTCTTTTCCGAGGCTGAACAAAGTCCTTGGCATCTTGCTGAGCCGCAGGGAGTGTGGCCGCTTGGCACGAGTTAGGAGCGAAGAATCGGAACAGGAAAACCAGCGTGCCGGATCAGGCCGAGGACCATCCAGTCCAGCGTTCTGTGTAGGGAGGCCAGCCTCTGGGTGGGAACTGGGGAACCCCTGGAATTACAGCTCGTCTCCAGGTGACAGAGATCCATTCCCCTGGAGAAAATGGCTGCTGTGGAGGGTGGACTCTCTGACATCATAGCCCGCTGAGGTCCCTGTCCTTCCCAGGCTCCGCCCCCAAATTTGTGGCCAGAGGGGACCTAGCAACCCTAATTTCCATGCCCATCACTAACCAGTTGTTATTTGCAAGCCCAGGCCAGTGGCCAACTTGCCAAAGACTCAGAGAGGAGGAGAAGGAGGAGAAGGAGAAGGAGGAGAAGAAGTGGATTTATACCCTGCCCTTCACAGGCTTCCCAAGAACTTATCGTAATTCGGTGGGGGACGCATACTTCTTGGCAGGACCATTCCCGGGGGGGGGACAGACGTGACGCACGATGCCGTCACCAGGAAGTGACGCCGGGCGACGCTCTGGCAATGGGGCTGGAAACTCGATGGTACCGTTGAGTTTCCAGCCCCATTGCCAGAGTGTCGCCCGGCGTCACTTCCTGGCGACGGCATCATGTGGCGTGGGTGTTCCAAGGAGGAATGTTCCGGCCGGGGACTGTGTGTCCCCCGCCGAATTACGGTAAGTACTTGGCAACCCTAGCCCTTCACTCGGAGTCTCAGAGCAGCTTACAAACTCCTTTCCCTCCCCCTCCCCACAACAGACACCCTGTGAGGTAGGTGGGGCTGAGAGAGCTCTCTCGAGGACTGCTCTTGAGAGAACAGCTCTGCCAGAAGTTGGGACTGACCCAAGGCCACACCAGCAGCCGCATGTGGAGGAGTGGGGGGTCAAACCCTGTCCTCCCAGATTAGAGTCCGTGCACTTAACCACCATACCAAACTGTAGTATTTAACTTGCTGCTATAACAGAGGCTTAAAGTGTGACTGTGGGCTTGGAGGTGAATCCAGGCCAGTGAATCTCACAGGAGCAGGTCTCTGTAGTGTTGGCAGGGCCTCTAGGCCAAGGGGGAGAGTTTCCTATAGGAAGAAGTGGAGCTGGAATCTCTCGTCTTCGTCCTCCAAAGACACCCCTCTCTCTCTCTCTCTCTCTCTCTCTCTCTCTCTCTCTCTCTCTCTCTCTCTCTCTGGGAAACGGGAGATCAACCTGCTGACTCCAGCGGGGACCAGGCCCTGCGGGGGCCTCGGAAACTCCCCAAGTGCTCCAACCCCCGATGCCCGCCTGCTGGAGTGCCATGCCCACCTGTCTGTCACTGCCTGTTCCTGAAAGGACCATCACCATTTCCCGGGAACTTTACCGGCAGTCGGGCACAGAATGGTTGCAAAGCAGAGCTTTTCCCAGGAGGGAGGGAGATGCTGAGAAAAAGCAGACTTGCTCAAGAGCCAGTTTGGCGTAGTGGTTAAGAGGGCAGACTCTAATCTGGGAGAACCGGGTTAGATTCCCCACTCCTTCCCATGCAGCCAGCCGGGTGACCTTAGGTCAGTCACAAGCTCTCTCAGAGCTGTTCTCTCAAGGGCAGTTCTGGAAAGAGCTCTCTCCGCCCCGCCTACCTCACAGGGTGTCTGTTGTGGGGAGGGGAAGGGAAAGGAGTTTGTAAGCCGCTCTGAGACTCCTTTGGGTAGTGAAGGGCAGGGTATAAACCCAATCTCTTCCTCTTCTTCTACCTCACAGGGTGTCTGTTGTGGGGAGGGGAAGGGAAAGGAGTTTGTAAGCCGCTCTGAGACTCCTTTGGGTAGTGAAGGGCAGGGTATAAACCCAATCTCTTCCTCTTCTTCTACCTCATAGGGTGTCTGTTGTGGGGAGGGGAAGGGAAAGGAGTTTGTAAGCCTCTCTGAGACTCCTTTGGGTAGTGAAGGGCAGGGTATAAACCCAATCTCTTCCTCTTCTTCTACCTCACAGGGTGTCTGTTGTGGGGAGGGGAAGGGAAAGGAGTTTGTAAGCCGCTCTGAGACTCCTTTGGGTAGTGAAGGGCAGGGTATAAACCCAATCTCTTCCTCTTCTTCTACCTCATAGGGTGTCTGTTGTGGGGAGGGGAAGGGAAAGGAGTTTGTAAGCCGCTCTGAGACTCCTTTGGGTAGTGAAGGGCAGGGTATAAACCCAATCTCTTCCTCTTCTTCTACCTCACAGGGTGTCTGTTGTGGGGAGGGGAAGAGAAAGGAGTTTGTAAGCCGCTCTGAGACTCCTTTGGGTAGTGAAGGGCGGGGTATAAACCCAATCTCTTCCTCTACTTCTACCTCACAGGGTGTCTGTTGTGGGGAGGGGAAGGGAAAGGAGTTTGTAAGCCGCTCTGAGACTCCTTTGGGTAGTGAAGGGCGGGGTGTAAATCCAATCTCTTCTTCTTCTACCTCACAGGGTGTCTGTTGTGGGGAGGGGAAGGGAAAGGAGTTTGTAAGCCATTCTGAGACTCCTTTGGGTAGTGAAGGGCAGGGTATAAACCCAATCTCTTCCTCTTCTTCTACCTCATAGGGTGTCTGTTGTGGGGAGGGGAAGGGAAAGGAGTTTGTAAGCCGCTCTGAGACTCCTTTGGGTAGTGAAGGGCAGGGTATAAACCCAATCTCTTCCTCTTCTTCTACCTCACAGGGTGTCTGTTGTGGGGAGGGGAAGGGAAAGGAGTCTGTAAGCCGCTCTGAGACTCCTTTGGGTAGTGAAGGGCAGGGTATAAATCCAATCTCTTCCTCTTCTTCTACCTCACAGGGTGTCTGTTGTGGGGAGGGGGAAGGGAAAGGAGTTTGTAAGCCGCTCTGAGTCTCCCTTGGGTAGTGAAGGGCAGGGTATAAACCCAATCTCCTCCTCCTCCCCCTCCCCTCCCCCTCTTCTTCTTCTTCATTGCTTGTTTTGTGAGGCTACTGCAAAAAAAAAAAAAAACCCGGCAGCCCGAACAGAACTGCGGCGTTCTAATGAGAAAGGAAAACCAAAACCTCCACCCGGGGCTGCAGAACTCCAAGCGAGACAAATCTTAACCCCGAGCTCCGCCACCCGTTTCTAAAACGTTCAGCGGGACGGCTTCCAAGACGGCACTGCCGGTGATTGCTGCAAATCGCAGCCACCTGGGGATTAGTGTCCCTGGGAAGAGCGGCGCTGGCTCCCGAGTCAAGGCGCTGAACGCCTGGGTGCCCGTCCCCCTCTCGCCGGGCTCCAAAGGAGGCGGTTATATATGAGAGCGCCTGGGGTCGCTTTGTGTGACTTCCTCAGAGATTCAGATGAGCCTGTACGTTTGTCAAGGGGCGGGAGTGGTAGAGAACAACGGTGGAGACGCCAGGCTGGTTTGGTGGCCCACGTGGTGTCTCGGGGCAGCACAATGAAGCGGGCACTAGCGGTCCCCAGCCCTTAGCAGCAGGGAGGATTCTTTTATTTATTATATTTTATAAGCTCAATTGATACCCCACCGTCCCCGCCAAGGCGAGCTCAGGGTGGCTTACATAAAATTCCACATATAAATACAATTAAAACCAGACATAAAACAATCTGGCATTCTTCAGTCCTGGGCCCGGGTTCAAGCCCAGTCCCTCTGTGGGCCGTGGCTTGGCGTGCAGGAGGTCCCAGGTTCAGTCCCCATCATCGCCAGTTAGGAGGACCAGGCAGGAGGTGATGGGAAAGACCTCCGCCGGAGACCCTGGAGAGCTGTAAAGAGGGGCTGTGGCTCAGTGGAAGAGCCTCTGCCTGGCATGCAGAAGGTCCCAGGTTCAGTCCCCGGCATCTCCAGGTAAAAGGACCAGGCAGGAGGTGATGGGAAAGACCTCAGCCTGAGACCCTGGAGAGCTGTAAAGAGGGTCCCTGGCTCAATGGAAGAGCCTCTGCCTGGCATGCAGAAGGTCCCAATTTTAATCTCCGGCATCTCCAGTTAAAAAGCTACTCTCAAGATGGTATCTTACCCCTCAACAATTAGCTCACTCTTCATCTAAACCCAGTTTGCTATGCTGGAAGAAATGTGGCAACCCAGGCTATGCTGGAAGAAATGTGGCAAATATACATTGCTGGATCTCATGCTCTAAAGTTGCCCCTTCTGGGAATCTGTCATAACACAAAGTACATCATTCACCAATGTAGATCCGCCTCTCACACCAGATGATCTTCTGTCAAATACTTGGGGGAATTCAGTCAGTTCCCATTCTATTAAAGAAAGAGTTTCCTTATTGTAATATGCTGCCCAAAATACCGTAGCATTGAAATGGAAATCTCCCAAATCTCCTACCGTCGCACAATGGCACCAAAAAAGTATGGAATCTGCACATCATGGCAAAAATAACAGACGATTTGGTACCTCTCTCTCTCAACCTTCTACACAATCCAGTTCCTCCACAATCTGGCTACCCATACTAGAATACCTTCAATCGCAGAGTGAAATTCCACAAACGGTCGTTGACCTCGGCTTTTGACTCGCATTAGGGTAAAGGCGTAGAGTGGTGATTAGATAGGTTATACAAACTGATGCACAAAGTTCATCGTTACAGTTCCGTTTAAATATGTTACTCTGCTTCCTCGATTTTGCTGACAACTTGTATCTCACTGTATGAAATTACAGCGCAATATGTTGCCGAAGGCTTTCACGGCCGGGGTTCATTAGTTGCTGTAGATTTTCCGGGTTGTGTGGCCGTGGTCTTGGCATCGTAGGACCTGACGTTTCGCCAGCAGCTGCGACTGGCATCCTCAGAGGGATAACACAGAAAGATGGAGTACTCCCTGTGTCAAGGTGAGAAGAAAAATGGTAGGTAGGTCATTTATATCTTCTCAGGAAGGTGGGGTAGGGCTGCATGTAGAAGAAGAAGAAGAAGAAGAAGAAGAAGAAGAAGAGGAGGAGTTTGGATTTATACCCCGCCCTTCACTGCCCAAAGGCGTCTCAGAGCGGCTTACAAACTCCTTTCCCTTCCCCTCCCCACAACAGACACCCTGTGAGGTAGGCAGGGCTGAGAGAACTTCTGACAGAAACTGTCCTTGAGAGAACAGCTGTGCCAGAGCTTGTGACTGACCCAAGGTCGCATCAGCAGGTTCAAGTGGAGGAGTGGGGAATCAAACCCGGTTCTCCCAAATAAGAGTCCGTGCACTTAACCACTACACCAAACTGGCTCCTACATGATAATGTCTCAGCCCTACCCCACCTTCCTGAGTAGATATAAATTACCTGCCTACCATTTTTCTTCTCACCTTGACAGAGAGAGTCCTCCATCAGAGGTATGTCAGTCACAGCTGCTGGCGAAACGTCAGGTCCTGCAATGCCAAGACCATGGCCAGACAACCTGGAAAATCTACAACAGCTAATGACAGTGCCATGTTTGCATAGAAAACTGTTAAAAATCAATAAAATATTAATCGGGGGGGAAAGGACGAGGCAGTAGGTGATGGGAAAAACCTGAGAGAGCCGCTGCCAGCCTAAGTGGACGATGCTGAACTCGATGGTCAGATGCAATAGAAGGCAGTTTTATCCATGTACATTAACAAACATCTGAAGTTAATAACTGAATGGCCAGGTTTTTGCTTGGGCAATGTCTATGCTCTGGAATAGTTTCCCCCAAATGCACGGCAGCCGCGTGAGGCACCTTTCCGGGCTACCCTTAAGATGCTCCGTAAATCCAGAGGGTTCATTCCGCTTTCGTGCAGAAAATGCAAGAAGAGTGCAGGTCTACTCGGGTGGAGAATGAGGGCTAAGGGCAGGGGTCACCTGCCGACCTTTTGCTTACTGTCACACACGTCTGCCTACATTTCTCCTTGCTTACACTCCCTCCCCTGGTTTCCGTTTCCTTATCTGTCCCCTCTGCTTTGTTTGGAAATCTCTTTGCTCTTTGGTTCCTCCTTATCTGTCTTCTCTCTGCCTGCACTTCAGTTGCCTGCACAATTCTGTATCTCTGGCCTAACTCTCTCCCTGGTCCCTGTCCTTTGGAACTCACGGCCACTTGATAGCTGCACCCCAGTCCCCACTCGAAAAGATTTATACAGGGTTTGAAAATGTGTATCTTCTCTGGACTTCTAATCTTTCCCTTTCCTTCTTCTTTCTCCTTTCTTTATCAACTTGCCTTCTAAGCTGAGGGCAAGGTTTGTTCATTTTTAAAACAGCCACCTGACCAGCACTTACGTTTTAAAATACTATTATTAATGATACTCTACATTGTATCACTGAGCGGTGGCTCAGTGGTTAAGACGCTTAACTGCAGACCGGAAAGTCGGTAGTTCGGCAGTTCGAGACCCGAGCGCCGCGTGATGGAGTGAGTTCCCGTCTCTGGCCCCCAGCTCCTGCCAACCTAGCAGTTTGAAAGCAAGAAACTGCAAGTAAATAAACGGGTACCACTTTGGAAAAGGAGTACGACAAGGATGTATATTGTCACCTTGCTTATTTAACTTATATGCAGAGTACATCATGCGAAATGCTGGCCTGGATGAATCACAAGCCGGAGTTAAGATTGCTGGGGAAAAGATCAATAACCTCAGATATGCAGACAATACCACTCTGATGGCAGAAAGTGAAGAGGACCTCAAGAGCCTCTTGCTCAGGGTGAAAGAGGGGAGCGCAAAAGTGGGCTTGAAGCTCAACAACAAAAAAACTAAGATCATGGCATCTGGCCCCATCACTCCTTGGCAAATAGAAGGGGAAGTCGTAGAAGTAGTGACAGACTTCACGTTCCTAGGTTCCCAGATCACTGCAGATGGTGACTGCAGCCATGAAATTAAAAGACGCCTGCTCCTTGGGAGGAAAGCGATGGCAAACCTAAACAGCATGATAAAAAGCAGAGACATCACCTTGCCGACAAAAGTCCGCATGGTCAAAGCAATGGTATTCCCCGTAGTAATGTATGGCTGCGAGAGTTGGACTATAAGGAAGGCCGAGCGCCGAAGAATAGATTCTTTTGAACTATGGTGCTGGAGAAGACTCTTGAGAGTCCCTTGGACTGCCAGGAGATCAAATCAGTCAATCCTAAAAGAAATCAACCCTGATTGCTCCCTGGAAGGCCAGATCCTGAAGCTGAAGCTCAAATACTTTGGCCACCAAATGAGAAGGGAGCATTCACTGGAGAAGACCCTGATGCTGGGAAAGATTGAAGGTCAAAGAAGAAGGGGACGGCAAAGGATGAGATGGTTAGACAGTGTCATCGATGCGACGAACATGAAATTGAGCAAACTTCAGCGGACAGTGGAAGACAGGAGGGCCTGGCGTAAACTGGTGCATGGGGTCGCGAAGAGTCGGACTCGACTGTGCGACTGAACAACAACAACACCACTTTGGTGGGAAAGTAACAGCGTTCCATGCACCTTGGCATCTGGTCACGCCGGCCACATGACCACAGAAACGTCTTCGGACAGCGCTGGCTCTTCGGCTCAGAAACGGAGATGAGCACCACCCCCGAGAGTCAGATTCGACTGGCTTTGGAGCAAGGGAAATCTTTACCTTCACCTTACACTGTTAACGACACAGGAACACTACCAGAAAGGAGTAGCACTGAGGTTACCAACCTCCAGGTAGGGCCTGGAGATCTCCTGGAATTACAACTGATCTCCAAACTACAGAGTTCAGTCCCCATGAAGGAAATGGCAGCTCGGGGGGGCAGTTTCTATGGTATACCATAGAGATCACATCCCTTCTCTCTCCACTCCCCAAACTTCACCCTCCTTCAGGGTTGCGCTCCAGGTTGGGAAATACCTGGACATTTGGGATGGAGACTGAAGAGGGGAGAGAACTCAGCTGGGTATAATGCCTTACAGTCTGCCGTCCCAAAGCAGTCATTTCCTCCAGGGGCCCAAAAAAACAAAGGTCACAGCTACAAGGAACTATTACAGAAAAACAAAGAAGCTGCCACACAAGAGCGCTGCAATGTGTCTATATATCGACATATACAAATATCATAATATACTAAGGCAGATAAATATTGTGCAAGAAGTCCTTTTCAAAAAGTCATAAAGAGACGTCGACGGGATTCCCCGGGAGCGTGCTTCTGTTTCGTAATGTCCTTCTTCTGAACGTGGTCAGGTAAACAAAAATCCGTGCCTTCCGATTATCCATTCGTTATAGGTTGCAGTCACTCAGAAAGATAAATCAAAATGGTCCTAATCCATTACACTTTGTAACTCTCAGAGACGGTAAATTACGAAACGGAAGCATATTCCGGGGAATTTCGTCAACGTCTCCTTACGACCTTTTGAAAAGGACTTCTTGCACAATATTTATCTATCTTAGTATATTATGATATTTGTATGTGTCGAGATAGATAGATAGATGATAGATAGATAGATAGATAGATAGATAGATAGATAGATAGATGATAGATAGATAGATAGATGATAGATAGATAGATAGATAGATAGATAGATAGATAGATAGATAGATAGATAGATAGATAGATAGATAGATGATAGATGATAGATAGATAGATGATGATAGATAGATAGATAGATAGATAGATAGATAGATAGATAGATAGATAGATAGATAGATAGATAGATAGATAGATGATAGATGATAGATAGATAGATAGATAGATAGACAGACAGACAGACAGACAGACAGATAGATAGATAGATAGACAGACAGATAGATAGATGATAGATAGATGATAGATAGATAGATAGATAGATGATAGATAGATGATAGATAGATAGATAGATAGATAGATAGATAGATAGATAGATGATATAGATAGATGATAGATAGATAGATAGATAGATAGATAGATAGATAGATAGATAGATAGATATAGATATACACACATTGCAGCACTCTGTGTGGCATTTCTTCCAGAGGAACAGATCTCTGTAGCCTGTGGATCGATTGTAACACCAGATCTCCAGCCCCTGCCTGGAGGCTGGCAATTCTACCAGACACTATTCCCAGTTCTCCAAGAATTTCAAAGTTGCCAACCCTCAATAACACTAATATGTTCATTAATCGATACTTGGTTATTTGCTAAGAACCTTTGACACCATCTTTTCTCCTGATAGGCATAATTATTTGTGGTTTAATCTTTTTTGTGGTATTGAGACCTATTGTACCGTGAAGTACTTAACCCTTTTCATTGGAACTTTGTAACGTGATAATCTGTGTTTGGTATATGGAAGTTTATTGCCACTGATTTGACTTTGTATCTGATGTTAAATTTCCAATAAAGGTAAAGGTTTCCCTTGCTCAAAAGCCAGTCGAATCCGACTCTAGGGGGCGGTGCTCATCTCCGTTTCCAAGACGAAGAGCCAGAGCTGTCCGAAGACGTTTCCATGGTCATGTGGCCGGTTTGACTAAACACCAAGGCGCACGGAACGCTGATACCTTCCCACCGAAGCGGTACCTATTTATCTACTTGCAATTTCTTGCTTTCGGACTGCTAGGTTGGCAGGAGCTGGGGGCCAAAAACGGGAGCTCACTCCGTCACGCGGCACTCGGGTCTCGAACTGCCAAACCCCAGACCTTCCAGTCTGCAGCTCAGCGTCATAACCTCTGAGCTACCACGGCCCTAAATTTTCAATAAAACCCTTTTAAAAAAACACCAATACATTTGCAGACCTAGAAGGAAGGGAATTCATAGTCCTCCCCATAGCTTGCACAGGAGATAGTGGAAGGGAATTCTCGCCTTTTAAAAAATTCCGTTTAATAGCCAGGTTCGATGCCTGGATATTTTGAATACATCCCGAACGGTGTGGCTGTGTACAGCAAAATTAGAACTGGGATAAATGTGTTCCTCCAGACGTTCTTCTAAAGCTTTTTGGAGCTGACTATCCTCCAAGGATTCTCAACAGCCTCGACTATTTGTCGAAAACCATGCTGCGGTCGTTCAGAAATCTGACAGACGACAGGCATTCAAATTCAGACGCCGCGTATAAACAAGCCAATTGTGTGTACTTGGGAAGTTCTAAAGTGTTAGGCACGCTGGGAGGTTAAAAAACAACAACGCACCACACCGAAGTACAGATGTTAATTCCCAATTCCCAATCCCAATCCCAATCCCAATCCCAATTCCAATTCGCCTCCAAAATGTGTAAGGCAAAATTGTGAGAAAACCAGCGATTTTGGTACCCTTGTTTTCTCCTCCAGGGCAGCCTCTTTGAGGAAGAGCCCTCCCCCTGCTGGCCAAATGCAGCGCTGCATGCCCCGGCTCACCCCCTGGTTGTAGACGGTGAAGTTGTTGTACAGGTTGACGATGCATTCGGCCTTCTTCAGAAACTTGCTGTAGGAGGTATCGGTCCACCAGTGCACCAGGTTGCCGTGACGATCATACTGGCCTCCTGCAGAAAAGTCAGTGGTGGGATGGAAAGTGCCCTTGCCGTTAGTCTAAAGGATCCAAGAGATGCCCGTGGTCCATCCATTCCTGCATCCTTTCCCATACAACGGCCAACCAGTTGCCCTGGAGGGCCAACAGAGTACAGTGGCCAAGCCCCCTCCCTCGGATATTGCCTCCTAACTAAGGGTGCCATCCTACAGGAGGGGCCAAGCCCCTACAGATGTGCCTTGTAGCTAGGGTTGCCACCCCTCCAGGTGGTGCCTGGAGATCTCCCAGAAATACAGCTGGTCTCCAGACTGCAGAGAAGAAGGAGGAGGAGGAGAGTTGGTTTTGTATCCCACCCTTCACTAACCGGCGGAGTCTCAGAGTGGCTTACCATCTCCTTCCCTTCCTCTCCTGGGGCCGAGAGGGCTCTTTCGAAGACTGCTCGTGAGAGAACAGCTCTGAAAGAACTTGTAACAGACCCAAGGTGACCCAACTGGCTGCATGTGGAGGAGTGGGGGAATCAAACCTGTTTCTCCAAGATTAGAATCTTCCACTCTTAACCACGGCACCACGCTGTAGGCATCTAGCACACATCTGTATATATATTTTTTCATACCAGACTGTTTCGAGATTGTGTGTTATTCTTGTGGACTATACTACACACACTGCCATACAATGCTTATTACTTATTATTATGGAGGAGAGGTCTATTAGTGGCTACTACCTCTGGTGACTAAAGGGAACCTCCATGTTCACCTTGGAATCCCGGTGCCAGGAGGCGACATCAGGGGAAGACCTCAGCCTCTATGCCCTATTGTTGGCTGTCCAGAGAAACTGGTTGGCCCCTATGTGAGGCAGGATGCTGGACTAGGTGGACCACTGGTCTGATCCAGCAGGGGTCTTCTGATGTTCTTACAGAGGCCTCGGCCTCTATGTCCTGTTATCGGCCCTCCAGAGGAAATGGTTGGCCACTGTGTGAGGCAGGAGGCTGGACTAGATGGACCCCTGGTCTGATCCAGGCCCGTAGCTACAGTGGAGGCAGGACCCCAGGGGGCCAAACTTCTTCCCCAGGCCCCACGACTTTTGGAGAGAAGCGAGGGGAAGACTGCACGTGCCTGCATTCGGCTTGGAGAAGCGGAGGCCGTGCGTGAATTTCAGGTCACCCCCAACTTTTTAAAAGCCCCCCCCCAAAAAAAAAAAAACTTTAAAAATCCTGGCTACAGGCCTGGTCTGATCTAGCAGGGCTCTTCTGATATTCTTATGTTCTCAAAATGCCCCTATCTGTTTTAAAGGGCTCTTTGTCTGGCAAATTATTACCCCACCCTCGCTCCAAGGAATAATATAGAATCCCCCTCCATTTTCCTTTCACAAAAGCCCCGAGAGACAGGCTTGGCTCAAGGTCAATCAGTGAGCTTTAAAGTCCGCCTGGAGATTTGAACCCAGGGCCTTCACTGCCAGATCCATGTTCTAGTCACCATACTACCACACTGTGTGGCAGAGCAAGAACTTGTGAGCTTTGCAAGGGAGTGAGGGAATGAAACACGAGTCATGAAGATGTTTTCATGTCATTTCTAACCCAGATCTGTACTTTTGACAAGCCTAACGACTCTGTGGTGCTGGAAAGTGCCGTCAAGTCGCAACCAAAATTATGGTAATCCCTTAGGGTTTTCAAGGTAAGAGATATTCTGAGATGGTTTGCCACTCCCTGCCTCTGCATCACAACTCTGGACTTCCTTGCTGGTCTCCCACCCAGGGGTCTTTTGGGGCCAGAGCACGCCGGACCACCGCTCCAGCAGCCTAGGCGCTGCAGCCCCGGGGCGGACTGAAGAGGCCCATCGCCGGCCTCCTGGGGCCCACGCTGGAACGCTGCGGCCTCGGGGCGGATTGAAGCTACAGCTTCGGCAGCCAAACAACCCCTTCCGGGATCTCCTCGCTATTCCACCCACAACGCCATGTTATAATTGATTAATTAATTAATTGCTGTAGATTTTCCAGGTTGGGTGGCCATGGTCTTGGCATTGTAGGACCTGACGTTTCGCCAGTAGCTGTGACAGGCATCCTCAGAGGTATAACACAGAGAGATGGAGGACTCTCTGTGTCAAGGGGAGCAGAAAAATGGTAGGCAGGTAATTTATCTCTACCCTGGAAGGTGGGGTAGGGCTGAGTCTTGTAGGTGTTCCCCAGACTATGAACATGCTAATGGAGGAGCTTTCCTGAGGAGGTTCTTTTGTCTATGGATTGTTTCCTGAGGAGGTTCTTTTGTGTGTAGACTGGCTATTGAAATGCTAATCTTATCTGTAGTGCTATTGTCAGCTGTAGAGCATTGTGTGTTTTTCAGGACAGGAAACCATGCTCTATTTATTTTTAAACTCTCTTCTTTCCTGTTGAAATTGTGTTTATGTTTATGAATTTCAATGGCTTCCCTGTGTCATCTGACATGGTAATTGGAAGTGTTGTCCAGCCTTTCAGTGTCTTGGAACCAAATGCTGTGTCCTGTTTGGGTTAGGCTATGGTTCAGGTACTGCTGATTTTTCAGGTTGGCCAAGTCTGCAGTGTCTTTCATGTTCTTTCATTCTTGTCTGAATGCTGCACTGTGTGGTCCCGGTGTAAACTTGTCCACAGCTGCATGGTATGCGGTATACTCCTGCAGAAGTGAGGGGGTCTCTTCTGTCTTTTGCCAATCGTAGCATCTGTTGTTTTTTTCAGTATCTGTTGTATTTTTCTGTATCTGTTGTATTAATTAATTATCTGCCTCTACATAGTGACCCTGGACTTCCTTGCTGGTCTCCCATCCTAATACTAACCAGGGCCGAGCCTGCTTAGCTTCCGGGATCTGACGAGACCGGACTAACCTGGGCCAACCAGGTCAGACCATCTACTTTATCAGCCCATTTAATGACTTAAAACAACGGTGTGCAGATAACCCAGAGAGCTTTTGACGCAAACTCACACGTGGCCCCTTGCCTTCCCTCTGCCCTGCCTTAAAGGTGCACCCCACATTTATTTGCCTATAGGCAGAGGGCCCAAGGCAATGCTCCCTCTAAGCTGTGGGGTCTTGTGAACCAAAATTCTACTTTCTGAGCTGCTGGCATTACAGTTGTGAGCGAGCCATTTGGCTCTTCCATCAACCAATTTGCTCTGGAGCCATCCTCTCTGAGCTAAGACAAAAATGCATGAGCCGGAGGCTAAAAAACTGTGAGCTAGCCCACGCTCACTCAGCTTAGAGGGAACACTGGTCCAAGGTCCCTTTTCCTTCCAGCCCTTGATGCCGCGGGGGTGAGGGAAGGGCTACATGGGGGAAGGAATGACTCACCCCAGTCGTCGTAGCCGTGGGTCAGCTCATGCCCAATGATGGTGCCGATCCCGCCATAATTGAGGGACCTGGAGGTGGGAGACAGACAGCATGCGGGGGTGAGCATGGGAAGGGAAGGGAACCGGCGTGCAGACAAGCCCCTCCCCTGAACAGCCAGTGGGAGCTGGCAGTGAAAGGGCGGGGGAGCATTAGAAGCCCATTACTGTTCTGTTACCCAAACCGTTTATCCAAATCACTTTTGCATGCAGGGCTCTTTTTTGTAGCAGAGACTCCTTTGCATATTAGGCGACACACCCCTAAAGAAGCCAATCCTCCAAGAGCTTACAGTAGTCCCTGTAAGAAGAGCTCTTTAAGCTCTTGGAGGATTGGCTACATTAGGGGGCGTGTCGCCTGACAGGGCTTTTTGTGTAGAAAATGTCCAGCAGGGACTCATTAGCATAATAGGCCACACCCAACAGCAGAAACTCATGAGCCTATTAGGCCACACCCCCTGACAGGGCAGCTCATTAGCATATTAGATCACACCCCCATGCCTTCCTTTGGCTTGCCTGGGCGCCCTGCAGCTGCGGGGAGCCCAGGCAAACCCCCTTGAAGAGAAGGGAAGGCAGTTTAAACTGCCTTCCCTTGGCTTGCCTGGGTGCCCCACGGCTGCAGGGAGCCCGGGCAAGCTGGCCCTTGGACAGGCCAGGGAAGGCATTTAAATGCCTCTCCAATCCTTCCAGGGCCCCCTGGCCCGCCCACCTTGGAGTTGCCGGTGGGGGGGAGTCACTCTCCAAGCCTTCCCTCTGTAGCCACACACACGCAGAGGTTTTGGGTGTAGTGGGCGTGGCCAACTCTGAAGCCAACCGGAACGCCGTTCCTGTGCGCTCCTGCCCAAAAATAGCCCTGTCGCCTAATATGCAAAGGAGTTCCTGCTACAAAAAGAGCCCTGTCTGGGTGTATGATCAAAGCACACCCGGTGCCCGGGAAGTGCTAATTTAGGGATTCCTCATCCCAAACGGGGCTGCCCCAGGCCGAGATCCCACCACACCTAGTAGATAGAGTGAAGGGACAGACCATCGAAAGGCTAGGAGAGCGTCGATCCCTCTGCTGAGAGTGGCGCAACTCAGACCCAGCCGGTCACAATGATGCTGGGTGAACAAGGTTCGAATCCAGTGGCACTTGAATTTTTGTCTGTCCAATCCTCCCTCTAAGCTGTGGAGTCCTGTGAGCAGAAATTCTACTTGGTGAGCTCCTGGCATTAAAGTTGTGCGCGAGCGTTTTGGCTGCTGCATAAATGAGTTTGCTCTGGAGCCCTCCTTCCTGAGCTGAGACAAAAAGGTGTGAGCTGGAGGCTAAGAAACTGTGAGCTAGCTCGCACTGACTCAGCTAAGAGGGAACACTGGCCACTGGACTCTTTGCCCTTTTTGACAGCTGTGGACAGACTGACACGGCCACCCGTCTGGGTCTAGCACTTACTGTGGGAATTCCGGGTCGTAGAGAGTCGGCTGAAGGATCCCAGCTGGAAACACTGTGGGGGAAAATGAGAAGAGTTATAGGCAGGGCTTTTTTTGTCGAAAAAGCCCAGCAGGAACTCATTAGCATAATAGGCCACACCCAACAGCAGAAACTCATTAGCATATTAGGCCACACCCCTGACAGCACCGCTCCTTAGTATATTAGGCCGCACCCCCGTGTTACCAGAAGTATGGTCATCCACCTTTTGCTTCTTATTCTGTTTACCTTGTTTGTTGTCAAAATCCAGGGCTTTTTTTGTAGTAGGGACTCCTTTGCATGTTAGGCCACACACTCCTAATGTAGCCAATCCTCATGAGTTTCTGCTGTTGGGTGTGGCCTATTATGCTAACGAGTCCCCGCTGGGCGTGGCCAACTTGGGAGCCAGCCGGAACGCCGTTCCTGTGCGTTCCTGCCCCAAAATAGCCCTGGTTATAGGAGAGCTAAGGCTCTAGGCCCAGGTTTCCCAAACTGGCACCGGTGGGTGTTGTGGCCCCCAGTGGCATCCCTAGTGGCAAACTAAGGTCGATTGCGGGGTGATGTGCCCTATTGACTCCGCCCTACCATCCCCAATCGACACCTGTCTTTAGTTCCTCATATCTAGCGGCTGCCAATATCCTCAAGTATTGAAGCTTGTCTGATGCTTGTCCTACCAGATTCTGAGCCAGGCGGGATAGTCTGGAACGGACGATAGATCTGACATCATGCAACGTGGTGAATCTCCCCACCCTCTGCTGCTTGAATGGAAGGACTGCAGGTTCGAGAGGGGGAGTGGCCTAATTCTGGAGCCTTCTTTCTACACCGCCCAGCCAAGCCCTATAAAAGGCAGGTCAGGTCCAGTTACCCATTTGGTTCTTGTTGGGAAGGTAGTAAGCGTTCAGTGCCTGGGGAGGTAACAGCCACCTGCAAGGAAGGAAAACGCCTTGATTAGCACAGACACCAGCCAAGGGATGCCGCCAGGTCATGCTTTCTGGAGGATGCATCAGAAGAGCCCTGACCAGTGGTCCATCTAAGCCAGCATCCTGTCTCACACAGGGGCCAACCAGCTCTTCCGGCGGGCCAACAACAGGGCGTAGAGACCGAGGCCTTCATAAGAACATGAGAAGAGCCCTGCTGGATCAGACTAGTGGTCCATCTAGTCCAGCATCTTGTCTTACACAGTGGCCAACCAGTTCCTCTGGAGGGCCAACAACTGGGAATAAAGGCCTTCCCCTGATGTTGCCTCTGGCTCTGGGATTCAGAGGATTAGTGTCCCTGAACGTGGAGGTTCCCCTCAGCCACTATGAAGCCATCTAATCCCCTTTTAAAGCTGATTATCCCTGTGGCCATCACTACACCCTCTGGCAGCGGATTCCACATTTTAATCACTCTCTGTGTAAAGTAGTCTTTCCTTCTGTCCGTCCTGAACCAACTGCCCATCAGCTTCACTGGGTGCTCTCGAGTTCTAGTATTTGGGGAGAGGGAGAAGACATTCGCTTGGTCAGCTCTCTCCATCCCATGTATAATTTTCAAAAAAAACAACAAGCCTTAGTCGTCTCTCTTTTAAACTGAAAAGGTTTAGGTGCACACATGGAAAAGGGGGGGGGGTTGCGCATCATTCTATCAGCAGTTTTTCTTGCCGCTTCCTACTTGCAGAGACCTGTTCGAAATTTTTAACCACTGTGAGAAGCAAAGTAACTGCAGCCTAAATCTACCATCTAGATTCAGCAGATCAAGAGTTTTCCCTTATCTTTGCTTTTTCGTCCATTATTTTGTTTTGTGTATTACATTTTTATAAGTTAAAAAAACCCTGTATCCTGGATCTTGTCTAGCTTGGTTCAAGCAACACATTTTAAAGGCAGGAAGAAGAAGAAGAAGAAGAGGAGGAGGAGGAGGAGGGGAGATTGGATTTATACCTCACCCTTCACTTGGAGCCTCAGAGTGGCTTACAATCTCCTTTCCTTTCCCCTCCCCACAACAAACACCCTGTGAGGTAGGTGGGGCTGAGAGAGCTCTTTTGAGGACTGCTCCTGAGAGAACAGCTGTGAGAGAACTTGTGACTGACCCAAGGTCACACCAGCAGGTGCACGTGGAGGAGTGGGGAATCAAACCCAGTTCTCCCAGATTAGAGTCCACGCACTTAACCACTACACCAAACTGGCTCTCAGCCTGGTTGGAAAAATCTGCTAGAAAAGTCTCCTGGGGTGCCCCAGGGCTGCCACTATCATCCACTTATTCATTCCCTGGAAGGACTGCCAGGTCGTACCCAGCAACCAGTGGAAGGTTCGGGGGTAGGGCTATGGAGGGCATGGTGTTGCGTGCCCTGTTACATCACTTCCAGTGAAAACCCAGAAGTGATACAGGGTAGCTCTAGGAATCACCAGAAACTCTATGGTAAAACCATAGACATTTCCAGTGACTTCTTGAGCTATGCTGTGTCACTTCCGGGTTTTCACCAGAAGTGAAGTAACAGCACATGCAACACTGCTGGGTTTTTAACAAAAACTCTCCACTGGACCTGGAGAGCAAGGGATCCTTACCCGGATCAGGGGACTGGCAAGCATACTTTCTGGCAATACCAGAGTCCTTCTGGCCAGGAGTCATTTTATAGAAAAAGAGGTGCAGGAGCTCATTTACATAATCCATTTGCATATACCACACCCCCTGACAAAGGGCAGACATGCAAGCATGCCTGGGTTCCCTGCCCAATCTTCTCCAGATGGGGAAGGGAAAGAAAGGCATTTAAATCCCTCCCAGGTGGCGGGGGTGCTCTGCAGGCCTTCCCTGGCCCGTCTGCCTGGGTGGGCGGGCCAGGAAAGGTGGCGGGGAGGCACCCCTGGGCTCCTTACTGCCGGAGCACTGCTCTGGCGCGCTCCGGCAGGAAATGACCCCTGCTTCTGGCTACAGACCTTTCTGAACCTTCTCTGCCACCAGCAAAAGCCAATTGCAGCCAGAGGCTAGATGAATAAGAAGGCAGCTGGGAGACCTGTGGAGGTAGCTGAAAGTGTTTCGTAGGTGACTGTAGCAGATGTCAGAATAAATGGTGCAACAGCTACCCAGATGCTTTTGACTGGCTCGATGTTAGTTTACATGCTGCATGTGAATCAGCCCTCTCCTAACATCTTCATTGAGTGGCAGGCTGCCAAGCGATCAGGCTTAAAAGAACTCACGCCCATTCCGTTGCGGCTCGGCTCAAAACTTCCTCGTCTCATGACGAAAGCCGGGACCGGATCAAAAGAACACAAGACGTTTTCGAAACGCCTCGATTTGCATCAAAAAGGAGATCATGGGCAGTTCTGCACTGGCTTTTCCCTCTGTTGCTATACCAAACTCATGATGGAACAGAAATTCCCCTCTGCATTGCATGCCGCTTTCACTTTCTTTAATCACTGGATTTTATGGTACCCTCTACACTGCATGCCTGTAATGATTTCCCTGTTTTAGTGTGTGTGTCTTTCAATGTTTGGTTTGAGTGCAGTGCTGGAAGGAGAGTGACAGTGCTGGAAGTGTGCTGTGACTGGTGGATGACTGAGAGTGTGGAAGAAGTTATTCTGAGTGAATCTGTGTGTGTGTGTGTGTCTTGAGGGAATTCAGTGAGTGATATGACAGAGTTCTGTGTGGACACTTAAAGAGTTCCGTGTATGTGTCTTTGGAAAGCAAAGTGTGGAAGAGCTATGAGGAGATTCTGTGCGACTCTAAAGTTTTGAGAGAGTCCATAAGACAAAGAAACAAATAGTGTCTAAATGTTCTTTGATCATCAGGTTTTATGGTACCTTCTGCATAGATTTACACAGGGCTTTTTTTTGTAGAAAAAGCCCAGCAGGAACTCATTAGTATAATGGGCCACACCCAACAGCAGAAACTCATTAGCATATTAGGCCACACCCCTGACAGAACAGCTCATTAGCCTCTTAGGCCACACCCCCATGTTGCCAGAAGTGTGGTCATCCAGCCACACCCACCTTTTGCTTCTTATTCTGTTTGCCTTGTTTGTTGTCAAAACCCAGGGCTATTTTTGGAGCAAGAACTCCTTTGCATGTTAGGCCACACACCCCTCATGTAGCCAATCCTAATGAGTTTCTGCTGTTGGGTGTGGCCTGTTATGCTAATGAGTTCCTGCTGGGTGTGGCCAACTTAGGAGCCAGCCGGAACTCAGTTCCTGTGTGTTCCTGCCCAAAAATAGCCCTGGATTTACGGCAGTCAGTATGGCGTTGCCCCAGAGTATTTGAATGTGGTTTTGAGCGGCACCTTTTTTGTTCCAATGTGGGTTTGGTAAAACATCGGAGGGAAAAGTCAATGCAGAATCAGCCCATGTTCCTCCCTATCTGGTGCACGTTATGCTCCTTCCAGCCACTAGAGTCCGCCAAACAACAGTTGAAGGAAATGAGAGGGCGGGGAAGACCTAAGGAGCAGAAGCAGGAACGGCACAGGATTCGAACTCAGGCCCCCGCAGCAGCTTCCTGAAGAAGTTAGGTGCAATACCCACATCGAGGCGGATCACAGAGCTGTCAAGGCGAGTGACTCACGCTGACTTGTCCACCTCCTGACGGATCTTCTTCACCGACAGCTTAATGCTGAATTTGATGCTGTTGAGGATGTTCTTGAAGTACATTTTCTCGTGGACTTCGAACTGTTGGAAGGACACAGCCGAAATTAGACACAGTGGCGGGGTGGGTGGGGGGAGTCGGATTGAAGACCTGGGCCGATACCCATCCCCTTACGAGAATATATTCACGCGTCTGACATGTTTACATCCCTTACTCTTTGCCGTTCAGCTCCTTGGTAACTGAGCTCAGCGGTAACGCAGCAATTAAAACAGATATGAAAGCGAGTATTGACAATAATAAAATCTAAGCAAATAGAGCGAGATGACAACTCGGAATGATAAACCGGGAGCTGAATGGGATAATTAAAAGGACCGTTAGAACAGCAGTAGGGACTGTGAATGATTTAGAGGCATCACGAAACACCCCCAGGATCAAAGGCAAAGCAGAGCTGTACAAGCACCGCAACGCAGAAAAGAGGAGCAGAGAAAAATGCGCAAAATGTTTGGACAAAAAGAAGTTGTTTCCTGGTCGCTGGGACGGGAAATTCCCGGGGATTAGGGGGTGGAGCTTGGGGGAGGTGTGGCTTGAGAAGGGGCGGGGCCTCAGCAGAGATCTGGTGTCATACAGTCTACCCTCTGAAGGAACGATTTTATTTATTTATTCCTCTTTGTATCCCGTCTTGCCTGCATACGCCGGCTCAAGGCGGCAAAGCAGGCTCAAGGGTATCCGATCGCTATAGTCTCTTGCAATTCCAGGAGATCTCCAGGCCCCACCTGGAGGCTGGCAACTCTACCTGGTGTCAAAAGCGAAAGCTCGGCACGTGGCTGCCGAGTGAGGCGTTCCAGAGTTGGAGTGTCACCACGGGGAAGGCCTTGCCCTCTTCTTCATGGCTACTTGCCTGGCTTCTGAAGTCTCTATATACGTCCCCATCGGCGTTCCCTCTAAGCTGAGTTAGTGTGAGCTAGCTCACAGATTTTCAGCCTCCGGCTCACGCATTTTTGTCTCCGCTCAGGAAGGGATGGCTCCAGAGCAAGCTAATCTATGCTGTAACCCAATCGCTCGCTCAGAACTTCAATGCCAGCGGCTCACCAAGTAGAATTTTTGCTCACAGGACCCCACGGCTTAGAGGGAGCATTTTCCCCGGTGTGTTATGAGCTTGCGGAACTCACTGCTTCCAGTGTTCCCTCTAAGCTGAGTTAGTGTGAGCTAGCTCACAGATTTTCAGCCTCCGGCTCACGCATTTTTGTCTTCGCTCAGGAAGGAGGGCTCCAGAGCAAACTAACGTATGCCGTAGCCCAACCGCTGGTTCACAAAGTAGAATTTTTGCTCACAAAAGACTCCATCTGATGGGCAGGATGCCTGAGGCAACCACGGCAGATAACTTCAGCAAGCGATCCAAGCTGCCTACTACTGCAAGAGCTGAAGGATTAGGGCCACTCGCTTTTATCAGCAGATTAATCAACCAGCGCTCCAGTTGATTAATTGACGGGGCCCATTTCAATCAGCGAAAGACCGAGTTTTACATCTTTTAGTTTTACTTCAATTGTACCCCACATTTCTCCCCAAAGGAGACCCAAAATGGTTGACATCAGGAGACTGCAAAGGTCCCTTCCAACTCTAACATTCTATGATTCTATGAAGAAGAAGAAGAGATTGGATTTATACCCCGCCCTTCACTTGGACTCTCAGAGAGCGGCTTACAAACTCCTTTCCCTTCCCCTCCCCACAACAGACACCCTGTGAGGTAGGTGGGGCTGAGAGAGCTCTGATCGAAACTGCTCTTTCAAGAACAGCTCTGACAGAGAGAGCTCTGATCGAAACTGCTCTTTCAAGAACAGCTCTGACAGAGAGAGCTCTGATAGAAACTGCTCTTTCAAGAACAGCTCTGACAGAAACTATGGCTTGCCCAAAGTCATCTGGCAGCTGCAAGTGGAGGAGTGGGGAATCAAATCCGGTTCTCCCAGATTAGAGTCCGCATGCTTAACCACCACACCAAACTGGCTTTCATTCTCCTCTCTTCCATTTTATCCTCACAGTGACCCTCTGAGGAAGGTTCGGCCGAGAGGGCGTGACTGGCCCAAGGGCACCCAGCAAGATTCCACAGCTGAGTGGGGATTCCAACTTGGGTTTTCCCAGATCCTAGTCTGTCGCTCTAACCACTACACCATGCTATTTTTGGGTAGTTAAAAGATAAACTTGTTGATTTCTGAGACCGTTTTGGCTCCGGTTTCGTTCCTGTGTCAGAGAATAAAAACCAAAATGTCCGGAGCAGCCTCTCCCCCAACCCTGAGAGTTAAGTTTCCGCATCGTAAATTGTAGGTTCCTTTCCGTATCTCTGGCAGCCATCTGGGTCGCCATTTCATTTCAGCGTAATTGGTTAGCTAATTAGCAGGTTAATCAGTCAAAAGGCAGGTTGATTGATCAATTATGTTTCTTAGCTGATTGACAGCCCGACAAATGACTCGCTGCCCTTGCTTATCGCCGGGGAGATGACTCCAGAACAGGGTGGACCGCGGAGACTCACGGAGACTCGCTGAGACTTGCCTCGTATTCCTTGTCGATAGCCTCCGGGTTGAGGAGGAAGTCTGGGTAGCCGATCATCACCATCATGTGCTGGAGCTGCAAGAGGAAGAGGACTCAGGCACCTGGGGAAGGGGGGGGACACTCAATGAGCAGCCCCCCCCAAGACGACCTCAAGACCTGTGCCCACTCAGTTATCCTGGGGTAATTGCCCGTATACTTGCTCTGGCCCCGAAGGGTCCATACACTAAAAGACTGGATTAAAGTAAGTTGACGGAGAATCACTAGGCAAGATCACACCCCCCAACAACAACAACAGTACAGCCCTATGCGATTTGCACCCCAGGAGCTTTTCGACAGAGTTGTGCCCAGTGTTCCCTCTAAGCTGAGTTAGTGTGAGCTAGTTCACAGCTTTTTAGCCTCTGGCTCACTCATTTTTGACTTCGCTCAGGAAGGAGGGCTCCAGAGCAAACTAATTTATGCAGCTGCCAAATCGCTCGCTCACAACTTCAATGTCAGTAGCTCACAAGGTCGAATTTTCGCTCACAAGAGTCCTCAGCTTAGAGGGAACCCTGGTCGGGGCCCCAAGGATTTGGGGAGCCCTGCGACTTCAATATCCCCTTCTGCTCCAATGGGACCCTGGCGCCGCGTGACCACATCTCGCCTTCCAGTTCTGAACCCTTCCTTTTTGGCGTCCCTGAAACGATCCACGTTTCCAGTTTCAAACTCCATCTCCCCGCCTTTCCGCCTCCCGTTCTAAGACGGCTAACCCACTCTGTGACCTACAAAGACGTTTAGTACAACTGACAAAATCCAGTGAAATACGTTCGGCCCTTCCTAAGGGCCAGACGTGGTCTGCTAACGGGCACAAGCTTCAGGAAACCTATTAAACTGCTCAAGCGCTGAGTGCCATTACAACCTGACAATGGCTGTAGGACCCTTAATTTGCTACCAATGTGCCTTTTAAGCATAAGTGAACTTTCAAGCGAGTGAAACCTTCTCTTAGAATAATGTTTTATTCCTTCCACTTCCTAGATGAGAATTTTCACTGCGGGGGGGAAGTGTTGGTTGCCCTTGGTTGGTAATCATTGGGACGCTTACCAGGATAGCAGAGGGGCTTTGGGGGAGGAAGAGGTGGAAATGGTGCCTTGAAAAACTGTGATGTCATGTCCTGCTGATAAACCAGGACTGACATCAGCCCCGTAGCCAGGATTTTGTGACTGGTGGGGAAATTTTTTCCCCTGGTGGGGCTGAAGTTCTCAGTACAGAAAGAGAAGCCGTTTAGCCCATAGAAAGCTGTTACTGGGATAGATCTCTAAACTGCAAGCTGTCAACCGCTTGAGATGACAGTTCTCGGTGGCTGCAAATTAATCACGTCTGCCAGCCTAAGCAACAATCCTGATAACAAGCCGGCAGGTGGGGGTGAATACTTCTAGAGTCAAGAAAGCTAACACTTGGGCAGAAAAACTCTCTGAAAGGAGACCAATTTCTTGACACAGAGTTAGAAGGGATCCTAGAGGTCACCCACTCCAACCCGCTTGCTTAGCGTGGGAATTAGTCAACTACAGCACCCTGCTCTGCTTAAAGGAGTGCATGCCTTTTAAAAAAATGTTTTAAAATGATTTTAAAAAGCATTTACAGGAGAAATTCTTCTGGGGCTGTGCCTTTAAGAAAGGGGGCAGAACCCCCCAAAGCCCCATCACAGCTATGGGCCTGGCTGACATCACTGCATCAGGGGGATGCTCTAGGAATCCCAGAAATCTCTATGGCAAAACCAGAGAGATCTGTGGGATTCCTAGAGCGTCACTGAGACACAAAGACATCCCTTCCAGTTAGTAAAGGTTTCCCTTGCTCGAAAGCCAGTCGAATCCGACTCTAGGTGTGTGGTGCTCATCTCTGTTTCCAAGCCGAAGAGCCAGCGCTGTCCGAAGACGTTTCCATGGTCACGTGGCCGGCATGACTAGACGCTGAGGCGCACAGAACGCTGTTACCTTCCCACCAAAGTGGTCCCTATTTATCTACTTGCAGTTTCTTGCTTTCGAACTACTAGGTTGGCAGGAGCTGGGACCAGGGACGGGAGCATCATGTTGCATCATGTGCGGTGATGGCTTGACCCCCATTTTACCTCCCACCACTTGTTTACCGGTGGGGGGCAACAGGTTGCAGCAGCTGGCCACCTTACTGTGGGGCCTCTGAAATAGGACTCCACCCTTGAAGGACCAGCTCATGGGAAAGCACCTCCCAGACGGGTAATGTTGAAAGGATGCCACTCAGGCCCGTAGACAGGATTTTTTTTGTCCGGGGGGCATTTAAATTGTTAAGGGGGCAGTTCAATTACAGTTCATTCAATTAACCTGGATGCCTGTCTTTAAAGGGGGAGGCTCCGAGCCTGTTTCTAGCCCTTCCTTTCAAGGGCAACGAGCGCGTCAGTTCCTCAAAGAGCATTTAAATGCCTTTAGGGGCATTTAAATGCCTTTTTGAGTTCCCTTTCACAGGGCAAGAAAGCTCAGAAGGGCACCTTCAATACATCTCCAACCAGGGCTCTTTTTGTAGCAGGAACTCCTTTGCACATCAGGCGACACATTTAAATCCCCTGAAGGCATTTAAATGCCTTTTGAAGTTCCCTTCCACAGGGCAAGAAAGCTCAGAAGGGCACCTTCAATACATCTCCAACCAGGGCTCTTTTGTAGCAGGAACTCCTTTGCAAATCAGGCGACACATTTAAATCCCCTGAAGGCATTTAAATGCCTTTTTGAGTTCCCTTCCACAGGGCAAGAAAGCTCAGAAGGGCTCCTTCAATACATCTCCAACCAGGGCTCTTTTTGTAGCAGGAACTCCTTTGCATATCAGGCGACACATCCCTGATGTAGCCAATCCTCCAAGAGCTTACAGTAGCCCCTGTAAGAAGAGCTCCGTAAGTTCTTGGAGGATTGGTTACATTGGGGGGGGTGTCACCTAATATGCAAAGGAGTTCCTGCTGCAAAAAGAGCCCTGTCTCCAACAATCCCCCTTTCTGAGAGGCCAGTACCACCTAGGCCATGGTAAAAGAAAAGGTTTCTGGCATGGCTATTTGTGGGGCAGGGCTTCTAATTAAGGGGGCAGGGCCCCCAATGCCCCACTGTAGCTGTGGGCTTTATCTATACTGAAAGTGGAACTGTTTTGCATCCTTGGGGCTGAGTGCCCAAAACACAGACGGGCGTCTGATGCATATCCCGGGTTCTTGATCTGTGCCACAGAATCCTCCATTCCCGCCACACCTTGGATCGCGCCGCCCGCCGCGTGGCATCGTCCATCCAGTCGAGCTCCTCCAGTCGTCGGTCCAGGATGTGTTTAATGTCTTCCACTAACTGCTGCACCTGGTGGAAACAGAGCATGCAGAGATCAAAGGCTGTGTGTGTGTGTGTGTGTGTGTGAGAGAGAGAGAGAGAGAGAGAGAGAGAGAGAGAGAGAGAGAGAGAGATAGAGAGAGCCAGCCTCTCTCTCACATTACCCAAAGCAAAATACCCAAACCATTCTTGCTTGCTAGGTGGTCACGACCATTTTAACCAAGCCCAGAAAGGGCAATTCCTATGCTTGCTCAAGTGGGAGGGGCTGTGGCTCAGTGGAAGAGCCTCTGCCTGGAGTGCAGAAGGTCCCAGGTTCAATCTCTGGCATCTCCAGTTCAAAGGTCCAGGCAGGAGGGGATGTGAAAGACCTCAGCCTGAGACCCTGGAGAGCTGTAAAGAGGGGCTGTGGCTCAGGGGAAGAGCCTCTGCCTGGCATGCAGAAGGTCCCAGGTTCAGTCCCCAGCATCTCCAGTTCAAAGGACCAGGCAGGAGGGGATGGGAAAGACCTCAGCCTGAGACCCTGGAGAGCTGTAAAGAAGGGCTGTGGCTCAGTGGAAGAGCCTCTGCCTGGCGTGCAGAAGGTCCCAGGTTCAGTCCCCGGCATCTCCAGTTCAAAGGACTAAGTGTAGTAGGTGTAGCAGGTGATGTGAAAGACCTCTGCCCGAGACCCCGGAGAACAGCTACCAGTCTGAGGAGGCAATACCAGCTTCATGCGTTCATGTGTGCTTTGTGACTGAAGCTCACGGACTAACAATCTCTCAAGGGCTTCGGCTCATGAGAGCATTTCCTGACTTCATTCATTCATAACTTAATTTTTAAAACTCCTCTCCCCCCATTCATCCTTTAGTCTCAACAGGTGTTTTTCCCCCTTCTTTTTTATAATGTAACAATGGCCTTGCAGTCTATAGAGACAAACAAGTTTGCTGCGGCAAACGCTCTCGTGAGTCAGAGCCCTGATTCCCGAAAGCTTTTGCCACAATAAATCTGTCTTTAAGGGGCCATGAGAGCCTTTGATATTTTGGCCGCAGCTCTCAAACATAGCCACCGTTCCATCGCCTGATCCATATAATTCTCTCCAAGGGTTTTTAACCTTCAGTTAGAGAACATGGTCTTTCTTCCCCACCTTAATTTCAAGCAGCGGTCATTTGGGGCTGGAGCGCGCCGGAGCACCACTCCGGCAGCGCAGGAGCAGGCACAAATGGTGGTGATGGCAAGCCCTGCCCCCAGCTCCCTGCCCCCGCACTCCTTCTTTCTAGAGTCACACCGCTACTCTGGTGCGATCTTTCCAGTGTATTCTATGGCCCCATAAAATACAATGGAAAGATCACACTGCCGCTGTGGAGCGACTCCATAGAGAAGGGTTTTAAACTTTAAACCCCTTCTCTCTTGGCTTCCCCCCCAGCCCCCCTGCCTCCCCCGTTTTTGCTTTCCCTTTTGACATCACTTCCAGTGATGTCAGGGAGCTTGGTATATGCTAATGAGCTATTATGCTAATAGCCTATTAGATATGCTAACAAGCTCCTGCAGCTCTTTTTCTATGAAATGACCCCTGTTTTCAAGTCCCAGGACATGAGGAGGAGGAGGAGGAGGAGGAGGAGAAGAAGAAGAATAAGGAGAAGGAGAAGAAGAAAGTGCTGTTGAGTCACAAGCAACTCATGGTGACACCGGCACCTTCTGCATGCCAAGCAGATGCTTTACCACTGAGACAAGACTCCTCACAAAAATGTACAAAGGAAGCTGCCTTCTACTGCCTCAAGGTTGGTATTGTCTACTCAGACTGGCAGTAGTTCTCCAGGGTCTCAGGCTGAGGTCTTCCAAATGACCTCCTGCCTGGTCCTTTTAGCTGGAGATGCTGGGGATTGAACCTGGGAACCTCTGCATGCCAAGCAGAGGCTCTTCCACTGAGCCGTTGTCCCCCTCCAAACACCCATGCACACACATGAAACTGAGTTATACTGAATCAGACCCTTGGTCTATCCAAGTCAATATTGTCTACTGACAACTGGCAGCGGCTGTCCAAGGTCTCAGACACCACCTACTGCCAGATCTGGGGCAAGGGATGCTCTGTATTCTTGGTGCTTGGGTGGGAGGGTCAATAGTGGGAGGGCTTCTAGTGCCCTAGCCCTACTGCTGGACTTCCTGATGGCACCTGTTATTTTTGGCCACTGTGTGACACAGAGTGTTGGACTGGATGGACCATTGGCCTGATCCAGCATTGGCTTCTCTTATATTCTTATAGGAACCCTCAGTCTGGGGCCAGAGATGCTCTGTATTCTTGGTGCTTGGGTGGGGTGGGTGGGTCAACAGTGGGAGGGCTTCTAGTGTCCTGGCCCCACTGCTGGACCTCCTGGCGGCACCTGGTGTTTTTGGCCACTGTGTGACACAGAATGTTGGACTGGATGGGCCATTGGCCTGATCCCACATTGGCTTCTCTTATGTTCTTATAGGAACTCTCAGTCTGGGGCCAGGGATGCTCTGTATTCTTGGTGCTTGGGGAGGGGGGGCAACAGTGGGAGGGCTTCTGGAGTCCTGACCCCACTGGTGGACCTCCTGATGGCCCCTGGTATTTTTGGCCACTGTGTGACCCAGAGTGTTGGACTGGATGGGCCATTGGCCTGATCCAGCATTGGCTTCTCTTATGTTCTTATAGGAACTCTCAGTCTGGGGCAAGTGAGGCTCTGTATTCTTGGTGCTTGGTGGAGGCAACAGTGGGAGGGCTTCTGGTGCCCTGGCCCCACTGCTGGACCCCCTGATGGCACCTGGTATTTTTGGCCACTGTGTGACACAGAGTGTTGGACTGGATGGGCCATTGGCCTGATTCAACATTGGCTTCTCTTCTGTTCTTCTGTTCTCACCTATTGCCCTGACACTAGTGGCAAGTCATATCCCTTCTAGTCTTCTTCGGATGATGGGGATCCAACTGGTGACCCTCCCCTTCCCCCCTTCCGCCGGCACCTACCTTGGCCTTACTGGCGGAGGAGAAATACTCTTCCACGAAGAGAGCTCCCAGGGCCATGCCGAAGTGCTTGTTGGCCTGGCTGAGGCAGACCTTGCCCAGCTCTTGCTGCTTCTCGGCGCCCTCCATCTCCCTGGCGAGCTCGTGGATGGCGTCCCGGAAGGGCGTGGAGAGATGCTCGCTCAACACCACCGCGATGCGCCACAGCATGTAGTTATGGAGGATCCTGGAGCGGAGAAAGCACAAGGGGGACAGCTTAGGAGAGAGATCGAAGGAGAAGAAGAGGAGGAGATTGGATTTATCCCCTGCCCTTCACTACCCGAAGGAGTCTCAGAGCGGCTTATCTCCTTTCCCTTCCCCTCCCCACAACAGACACACCCCGTGAGGTAGGTGGGGCTGAGAGAGCTCTTTCCAGAACTGCCCTTGAGAGAACAGCTCTGACAGAACTACGGCTTGCCCCAGGTCATCCTGCAGCTGCATGTGGAGGAGGAGTGGGGGAATCAGACCTGGTTCTCCCAGATTAGAGTCTGCACACTTAACCACTACACCAAACTGACTCTCAAACAACACGTATCCTTGCAGGGTGTGGTCCAGGGGAGAGGCATTGCTCGTTTCCTTATCCCTGGTGGTCCAATTTACACATTCAACTTTTCTTGGTCTTCCTGACTGTCCCGGGCAAGGCTGGGACGGCGCACCCCGCGACGACGCGAACGCACCAGCCACCCGCCCCAGCCCCGGAGACCTACCAGGCACCCCTCTCCGAGAGTCCGGGAGAGGGGCGGAGGAGTGGCCCTGCCAGGAGCCGGCGGCGGGAGAAGGCGGGGAGCCGGAGGATCGACGAAGGCAGGCCGGGCGAGCGCGGCCCGGCCCGTGCAGTACATGGACACCCGGCACGGCGTCCTCCAGTCCAGGGCGGGGCAATGGCAGGAAGGGGGAGGCGCCCCCAGGGAGGGCCACAGACAGGCAGCTGGGGGAGGAGACGGCAGGCCCGGCGTCTCCACTTTTAGATGGGGGCGGGGCAGACGCGAAGGAGGAGCCCAGGGGCTGGCGGGAGTAATAAATGGAGGTGGAAGCTGGGAGCCGGGGAGGATGTGGACTGGGCTGGCTGGGGTGTTGGAGCGAGAGAGACAGAGACCCCTAGCGCAGTAAAGGCTGAGCGAGAGGCCAGACCCAGGGCAGGAGGGGGGGGTGAGGAAACCCCCCCTGCAGGCTGTCATCTGAGGCACCCAGAAAAACACCTCCAAGACCCTGTTCAGTCCCCCTGGGCTCCTAATCCTGCCCTTGTAAGACGCGCCACCGAAGAACGCCGGCCCTGCAGAGACGGCCACTAGCGGCAGCGACCCCGTGGGACACGGGAGGTGCCACATTGACTTTCATCAGTATGTGCTGAGCTTTTCTATTGGAATTCTCTCCAAAACAGGTGTCCCCAACGTAGTGTACCACCCGGAAGCCCTCCGACACCTTTCCCAGAGGCTGCCAAGTGTTTTTGGGACAGTGGGAGGGGCCAAGTAGGGCTTTTGTCCAGCAAGGCTTCTAATTGGCCATTGGAGATTTGATTGGCTGTGCAGGTTCTTTTCTTTTTTTTGAAAAACATTGCTTTGGCACCAGCTGCCACCCCAATACAAGAATCTGATTTGTGTGACTGACGGTAAACTGCAGATAACAATACAGCAGAAACCTCCCAGTATGTATGAATAAAAAACACACACAAACTGGGGAAGTCGCTATCATATGCAAAAAGTATATATTAGAATAGTAAACACATCAAGTGTGCAAATACAAATACGTTTATAAAACATCCAGTATTGCAGACCAGCAGTTTACAGTCCGACGGTATCAACAGTTTTACGAAGAGTCCGGCTTCAACTTCGTTTCGGTGGAAAACTTCATCAGGAGTGATTACCAGCAACCATTATGTGTTTGAATCCTATTTTGCAGATGAACAGAACATTCTCTATGTTGCTAGGCAGTATACTAGCTGGGACTAGCCCGTCAATAGGCTTGAAAGCTTTTTCTACGTGGGCAAGTCTCTGTGTGGAGTTCTTACAGCTACTAAATTCAGAGATTTGCCCACGTAGAAAAAGCTTTCAAGCCTATTGAAGTTGAAACCGGACTCTTTGTAAAATAATTGATACTGTTGGACTGTAAATTGGATGTGTTTACTATTCTAATGTATACTTTTTGCATATGATAGCGACTTCCCCAGTTTGTGTGTTTTTTGACGGTAAACTGTAGCAGCTATTTTCCGGCTGGCTCTGCCTCCGGTCCCAGCCATTCTCTGGCAGCTGTTTTGAGGCCGTGACTACCCTGCCATGTCAGAATGCAGGCTCAAAAAGATGACAGATGCCACCTCTGGAAACAAAATTCCCCACATGCAGTAAACTAAGCTGTCATGGAGATGGGACTTCTCTCCAAAATGCAGTTTTCCTGTTGCAGGGAGTCTTTGTTTAGAGAAGGAGGAGGAGGAGGAGGAGGAGGAGATTGGATTTATACCCCACCCTTGACTACCAAAGCGGCTTACAAACTCCTTTCCCTTCTCCTCCCCACAACAGACACCCTGTGAGATAGGCAGGACTGAGAGAGCTCTGACAGAAACGGCTGTTTTTCAAGAACAGCTGTGCCAGAACTACGGCTCACCCAAGGTCATCCAGCAGCTGCAGGTAGAGGAGTGGGGAATCAAACCCGGTTCTCCCAGATTAGAGTCCGCGCACTTAACCACTACACCAAACAAGCAGGGGCAGTTCATTCCCAGTTCCCTCAGGGGGTTCTCCCCATATAGTCATCCCTGAACGGCCATAAATCTACGCAGAAGGTACCATAAAACCTGATGAACAAATAAAGTGAAAATGGCATGAAATGTAGAAGAAGAAGAAGAAGAAGAGGAGGAGGAGGAGGAGGAGGAGGAGGAGGAGGAGGAGGAGGAGGAGGAGGAGGAGATTGGATTTATACCCCGCCCTTCACTAACCAAGGGAGTCTCAGAGCGGCTTAAAAACTCCTTTTCCCTTCCCCTCCCCACAACAGACACTCTGTGAGGTAGGCAGGGCTGAGAAAGCTCTGACAGAAACGGCTCTTTTTGAAGAACAGCTGTGCCAGAGCTTGTGACTGACCCAAGGTCACATCAGCAGCTGCAAGTGGAGGAGTGGGGAATCAAACCCAGTTTTCCCAGATTAGAGTCCATGCACTTAACCACTACACCAAACTGAAGGTCGTTTCAGACAGCAGTACAAGAGCTAGATTTGAGTCCTGGCTTGTCTCACTGCTGCCCCCTACTGTTGGATGCAATTTTAGACCCCTGCCGACGTCCTTACCTGATTGGCGTGGTGTGGATCAGCTCAGACACCCGCTGCATGTAATCGGTGGCCAGCAGCACCACCTCCTCGTCCTCTGAAAAATTGTCGTGGAATATTCGGTCAAGGAGCCGCTTCCATTTCAGCTGGGGAACATTGATAGAAGATTTCTCCCGTTACTACCCGCAGAGCCTCCCAATCCCGTTGTCTCTGATTCCCACCCTTAGGACCTGTCTGAATTTTTAGCACATGCCTGGTGGCGGATGCTCATTTTCATTCTTGTGCTTATTGTCTGGAAACCAAATTCAACTCAAGCAGGGTGGAAGCTAGGACCCAGGGGAGCCTAACCTCATGATGGGTGGGTGGGTGGGGCTATGACTTGGTAAATAAAGGCTACCTGAGCAGGTATTTGGGGCTCTGGCTAGAAACTCCAGGTTCACAGAAATTGCGAGGAAATGATATGCAAATGATATGCAAGATCCAGGTTTGCTTATAAGGAAATTTTAATAAGCAGCGATCAAGCTTACAGAAATAGCAGGCTAAACTTCCATCCATTGGGTCTCAAACGAACACACACAGCGAAACTTAGCCAGACCTCGAGACGAGATGCAAAGCTAAAACTAAACATCTTATACCCTAAGTGCTGGCTACAAGTAAAAAAAAATCACTAATTCAGCTATCCCAAACACTAGGATGAGCCGTCTCGCACTTGGTGTCTAGTGGCGAGAGGAAACGAATAAGGCTTTGAAGATAAGAACTGCTAACAAGTGTGAGATACTCTTGGGAACGGCCTGAAAGACGTCCCCTCGCAAAACTCAAACACCAGCTTGTAACAAAGCTGGAGTTACAAAGGCCATACAGCGGGCCTCCAGGGAGGATTGAAACTTTCAGGCTGAAGGCTTCAGCTACCCTGGAAACAGTCCTTCTGTACATTAATCCTAGGTCATCCCTGGATGATAGAATCATAGAATCACGGAGTTGGAAGGGGGCCATACAGACCATCTAGTCCAACCCCCTGCCCGATGCAGGACCAGCCTAAAGCATCTCTGACAAATATTTGTCCAGCCTCTTCTTGAAAGCTGTCAGTGAAGGGGAGCTCACCACCTCCCCAGGCAGCTGATTCCACCTCTGAACCACTCTGCCCGTGAAAAAGCGTTTCCTGTTATCCAGCCGATACCTCTCTGCATGTAATTTAAATTCGTTGCTTCAGGTCCTCTCCTCTGCTGCCAACTGGAACAGCTCCTTGCCCTCCTCCAAATGACAGCCTTTCCAATATTTAAAGAGAGCAATCATGTCCCCCCTTAATTTCCTTTTCTCCAAACTAAACCTTCCCAAGGCCCTCAGCCTTTCCTCATAGGGCTCTGTCTCCAGACCGCTGATCATCCTCATCGCTCTCTTCTGTACCCTCTCAATTTTGCCCACATACCTTGATGTGAAGGCTGTGATCTCCTGTGATTTCGATACTATGGCCTATCCATCCATCCATCTATCCATCTATCCATCCATCCATAATCTCCATCCATCCATTTTTACCCTACCCTTCTTCCAAGATCAGGTTGGCACATATCATTTTCTCCTCCTCCATTTTATCCTCACAACAACCCTGCAAGGAAGTTTAGGCTGACAGTGTCTGTGACTGGTCCCATGGTACACTGGGGCTTCGACCCTGGGACTCAGATCCTAGTCCAACCCTGTAACCATTGCACCACAGTGGCTCTTAGGCTTATGGGCTTTTCTGCATCCTAATTTTCCTCATTTCCCTTGCTTGGA
Organism: Gekko gecko; assembly: GCA_029375565.1. Lineage (NCBI taxonomy): Eukaryota > Metazoa > Chordata > Lepidosauria > Squamata > Gekkonidae > Gekko > Gekko gecko. Next base: position 145,191,513 of record JAPDNY010000008.1, on the reverse strand, counting down.
TATTCCTTTTTTCCTGTTCCGCCTGCATTTTGCCTCCCTCTAGTGGCCAATTCAATATTACATCGCTAATGTCTAGCATAAAAACCTGCAGATAGATCCAGATGGTCAGTCGTGTTGGCCTGAAGCAGTAGAACCAATTCAGAGTCCAGTGGGGCACCTCTAAGACCAACAAAGACTTATTCAAGGTATAAGCTTTCATGTGCAAGGCACACTTTATCAAATGCACTGGAATGGTGGATGAGGTTCTGAGCTTAAATCCCTGTCTATAAGCTTAGAACCTCATCTACCATTCCAATGTACTTGAAAAAGTGTGCCTTGCGCATGGAAGCTCATACCTTGAATAAAGCTTTGTTGGTCTTAAAGGTGCCACGGGACTCTAAATATTTATTTATTTATTAGATTTATATCCCGCCCTTCCTGCGAGTGGGCTCAGGGCGGCTAACAGCGGCACCACATGCCAAGATAAAACAGTTAAAAACAAAATAAAAGAATTATACAAATTAACTTAGATACAATTGATCCCAGAAAGTGCTCGTAGTGATCTTCTTTCTTCATTCAGTTAGAGATGGCGTGCAGACAGAAGTAATACTAGGGCCCTGATCTAACGATATTTCGGCCTCCCGCAATGCTGTATCTCGGTCTCCTGAACGGCCAACCAACCACCACGCAGATGATGACATCAGTGGTGGGCGGTGTTAGTATTGGTAATGGGTGGTGGGTGGGTCCTAATTGAAGGCCTGGCGGAAGAGCTCCGTCTTGCAGGCCCTGCGGAACTGTACTAGGTCCCACGGGGCCCTGATCTCCTCCGGGAGCTCATTCCACCAGGTAGGAGCCGCCACCGAACATGCCCTGGCCCTGGTAGCAGCGAGCCTGGCATCTCTAGGGCCTGGGATAGTTAGACAGTTTATTGACCTCGACCGAAGTGCTCTCTGGGGTCTGTATGGGGAAAGGCAGTCCCTCAGGTATGTCGAGTTCAAATCTGCAGGTTTTTATGCTGGACATAGGTAAAGGTAAAGGTTTCCCTTGCTCGAAAGCCAGTCAAATCCGACTCTAGGGTCGCGGTGCTCATCTCTGTTTCAAAGCCGAGGAGCCAGCGCTGTCCGAAGACGTTTCCGTGGTCATGTGGCCGGCATGACTAAACACCAAGGTGTACGGAACACTGTTACCTTCCCACCGAAGTGGTACCTATTTATCTACTTGCAATTTCTTGCTTTCGAACTGCTGGATTGGCAGGAGCCGGAACTAGAGACGGGAGCTCACTCCGTCATGCGGCACTCTCGGGTCTCGAACTGCTGAACTACTGACCTTCCACAGAGCCTGCAGTTCAGCGTCTTAACCACTTGAGCCACCGCAGCTCCTTTTATGCTGGACATAAAGCGATGTAATATCGAATCGACCACTAGAGGGAGGGAAACACGTACAGAACAGGAGGAAAAAACACCAAAGCAACAGAAATACACAAGCCAGGGAAACGAGACAGCGACCTGACAAAAATGCAGCACATCGGCCGCACACAGTGATCCACTGGGGGATTTAGTAAACCTCCGGGGCTTTTTCCTCACTCTCACCGTCCAGAAGTGCCGAGGATTTCCCCAGCCCCACAGAACTTACATTTGGCATAATGCGTTGCAACTCCCCGAGCGTGAGCTTGTTGTACATGGAATTGATGTCCCGGCGGAGGTCATCGTATTCGGAGACTGTGATCTGTGAAGAGTCAAGGCAGCGAGGGCAGGAGGGATAGAGAGGGAACAGATTGAATGGTTCTGTGCCTTGGCTGAGTGGAGGACAAGTAACGGCAAATAACGGATCGGGGCACCCACGGGTGGCCTTCTTCCTGCAACCTGGGACTGCTTAATTTGTTGGGCGTGTCAGACCTCAGCACTAGTGCTGGGCAGCAGGTCCCATCTGGGTCTCTGCCCGCTTTAGAACAGAGCGGGCACCCGATTCAAAGCCCTCGATAGCAGCCCTCAGTGCTGATAAGTGTGCCAGTCTCTAGACTAGGGCAGAAAGCATGAGAGGGATTAGGCATGCCCAGACAGAAATGGGCATCTGGTGGAGTTGGCAACTTGGGGAATTTCTTAAGATTTGGAGGCGGGGCATGGGGAGGCCAGAGATTGGGGAAAGGAGGTGTGATGCAAACCTTATTTATGCTCAGATTCTCGGGCTGCTAAGAACTTCCACTTTCACCATAGAGTTTCCAGTGATTCCTGGAGCTACCCTTTGCCACTTCCGGGTAGTTCTAGGAATCACTAGGAACTCGATGGTGAGGACTTCCTGTAAGTGCACAGGGCCTTATTTTTCTTTTTTGTTTTCTCTCAGGATGCTGCCAACCCTCCAACCCTCAGCAAGGGGTGTGATGCCATTCTAGGACCTCCGTCTCTCCTCAGCTCTGTGGTATACCATTGAGCCTGCCCTCTAAACTAGCCATTTCCTCCCAGGGACCTGAACTCTGTAGTTTGGAGATCAGTTGTATTTCTGGAAGAAGTCTAGCGTCTAAGCTCTGGTTCTGGAGACCATGCTGATGAAGTTCTCCAACAGCCAGGACCATATCATAACCATGTCGGTCCCCTCTGCAGGGCGTGAGGCTCAGCTTCCAGTATTGGAGGTCTTCCCTCCCCAGGAATAAGAATCGGGGCTGTGGTCAAGAAGGGCGAGACTATTGCCCTGAGGAACTCACGTTGGCCAGCCTCTGTTCCAGCTGCAGGATCTCGTTGGCTTTCTGCTCCACGTGCTCGGCCCCTAGAAGGCCCAGGAGACGCTCCATGAACACCCGATAGGCAGCCAAGATCTGAGGAGGGACAGCGATGTCAACAGGATGCCCAGACAGACAACAGAGCCTCTCTTTATGGAAGCATTCGCACGGCAAACCTCACTTATGCTCAGATTCTAGGGCTGCTAAGAACTCCCACTTCCACCATTGAGTTTCCAGTGATTCCTAGAGCCACCCTTTGCCACTTCCGGGTAGCTCTAGGAATCGCTAGGAACTCGATGGTGAGGACTTCCTGTAAGTGCACGGGGCCTTATTTTTCTTTTTTTCTTTTCTCTCCGGATGCCGCCAACCCTCACAACACTTCCAACTAGTTGCCAGGCAACCCATCTCATATTCTCAAGTGATGGAGGGGAATATGAGGATAGATGCCGAGGTTTACCGCTCCCGCAGTGGCGACAGGAGGAAAAGACTCAGAGTGACGGGCAACGGTCCCTCTAAGCTGCGGAGGCTCGTGAGCAAAAATCCCACTTTGCGAGCTTCGGGCATCGAAGTTGTGAGTGAGCCGTTGGGCTACTGCCTAAATTAGTCTGCTCCGGAGCCACCCTTCCTGAGCTAAGGCAAAAATGTGTGAGCCGGAGGCTAAGAAACTGAGAGCTAGCTCACACTAACTCAGCTTAGAGGGAACGCTGGTAGCGGCACATGTGCCACTCAGTCACTTCTGGTGAAAACTCTTTTTGTATCCGGTTGATTCCTAGAGCTGCCCTGTGTCTTCACCAGACGTGACGCTGGAGCTTCTGTGACGTCACGCTCCCCGTGTCCCTGCCCTTGGACCATCCACTGGTTGGCAGGGCCAGTTGGCACTGCCTGGCACCCCTAAGACACCTTGCAGCCCCCATATTGAGGATACGCGTGGCTGAAGATGAGGTGAACTTGGCCAGGGCAGCATCCCAAAAGTACCCGTCTCACCCCTGACACTTTTAGAACCAGTCCCTCCTACAAGTTGGGGCCATTTTGCATTTATACAGGGCTTTCAGCATTCGATAATGCTGTTGTTTTTCCCCTCCGTCGCAGCTGCGAAGGGCAGCTGACAGAGAGTGACTTCCCTGAGGGTGAGATTTGAACCAGGAACCTCCTGGATTGTAGCAGTTCTTTCAGTAACCCACAGTGCTACACAGGCCCTTTCCTGTTTATGATCTTGGAAAGGAAGACTTCCAGATCTGGGCCTACATAGATACAAATACACATTTGCTGTTGTAGGTTTTCCAGGTTGTGTGGCCGTGGTCCTGGCATTGTAGGACCTGACGTTTCGCCGCAGCTGTGAACTGGCCTCCTCAGAGGTATCACACATAAAGATGGAGTACTCTCTGTGTCAAGGTGAGAAGAGATATGGTAGGCAGGTAATTTATATCTACTCAGGAAGGTGGGGTAGGGCTGAGTCGTTATCTTGTAAGAGTTCCCCAGGCGGTGAAAACATGCGAATGGAGGAGCTTTCCTGAGGAGGTTCTTTTGTATATACACATTTCTTTCTCACCTTTTCGCTTTCCTCGTCCTGTCCCAGGTAGAGGGTTCGCTCGGACAACGTCAGTCCATCTTGGTCAATCTACAAAGGTAGAGGGGGAAAAACATTAACCACTTAGGCCAGGTAAAAGACAATGACTGACTCTCTCTCTCTCTCTCTCTCTCTCTCTTCCTGATGTGTGTCTCAATGGTAGAGCCTCCTCTTGGCATGCAGAAGGTCCCAGGTTCAGTCCCTGGCATCTCCAGTTAAAAGAATCAGGTGGGAGGTGATGGGAAAGACCTCCGCCTGAGGCCCTGGAGAGCTGTAAAGAGGGACCGTGGCTCACTGGAAGAGTCTCTGCCTGGAGTGCAGAAGATCCCAGGTTCAGTCCCCGGCATCTCCAGTTAAAAGGACCAGGCAGGAGGGGATGGGAAAGACCTCCGCCTGAGGCCCTGGAGAGCTGTCAAGAGGGGCCAGGGCTCAGTGGAAGAGCCTCTGCCTGGCATGCAGAAGGTCCCAGGTTCTGTCCCCGGCATCTCCAGTTAGAAGGACCAGGCAGGAGGTGATGGGAAAGGCCTCCGCCTGAGGCCCTGGAGAGCTGTCAAGAGGGGCCAGGGCTCAGTGGAAGAGCCTCTGCCTGGCATGCAGAAGGTCCCAGGTTCTGTCCCCGGCATCTCCAGTTAGAAGGACCAGGCAGGAGGGGATGGGAAAGACCTCCGCCTGAGGCCCTGGAGAGCTGTCAAGAGGGGCCAGGGCTCAGTGGAAGAGCCTCTGCCTGGCATGCAGAAGGTCCCAGGTTCTGTCCCCGGCATCTCCAGTTAGAAGGACCAGGCAGGAGGGGATGGGAAAGACCTCCGCCTGAGGCCCTGGAGAGCTGTCAAGAGGGGCCAGGGCTCAGTGGAAGAGCCTCTGCCTGGCATGCAGAAGGTCCCAGGTTCTGTCCCCGGCATCTCCAGTTAGAAGGACCAGGCAGGAGGTGATGGGAAAGACCTCCGCCTGAGGCCCTGGAGAGCTGTCAAGAGGGGCCAGGGCTCAGTGGAAGAGCCTCTGCCTGGCATGCAGAAGGTCCCAGGTTCTGTCCCCGGCATCTCCAGTTAGAAGGACCAGGCAGGAGGGGATGGGAAAGACCTCCGCCTGAGGCCCTGGAGAGCTGTCAAGAGGGGCCAGGGCTCAGTGGAAGAGCCTCTGCCTGGCATGCAGAAGGTCCCAGGTTCTGTCCCCGGCATCTCCAGTTAAAAGGACCAGGCAGGAGGTGATGGGAAAGACCTCTGCCTGAGACCCTGGAGACCCGTAAAGAGGGGCTGTGGCTCAGTGGAAGAGCCTCTGCCTGGCATGCAGAAGGTCCCAGGTTCAGTCCCCAGCATCTCCAGTTAAAAGTACCAGGCAGGAGGTGATGTGAAAGACCCCTGCCTGAGACCCTGGAGACTCGTAAAGAGGGGCTGTGGCTCAGTGGAAGAGCCTCTGCCTGGCATGCAGAAGGTCCCAGGTTCAGTCCCCGGCATCTCCAGTTAAAAGGACCAGGCAGGAGGTGATGGGAAAGACCCCTGCCTGAGACCCTGGAGACCCGTAAAGAGGGGCTGTGGCTCAGTGGAAGAGCCTCTGCCTGGCATGCAGAAGGTCCCAGGTTCAGTCCCTGGCCTCTCCAGTTAAAAGGACCAGGTGGGAAGTGATGTAAAAGACCTCCACCTGAGACCTCAGAGAGCCACGGCCAGTCACTGCAGACAATGTTGACCTTGATAGACCAAGACAACTGTTTCCCCCTCTCCCAAATTACTAGAACTTGATGGCTTAGAATGAAACTGATGGGCATTAAGTTCAGGATGTACAAAGGGAAAGTACTTTACACGGAGAGTGATTAAAATGTGGAGATTCGCTGCCAGAGGGTGCAGCGATGGCTGCAGGAATAAACAGCTTGAAAAGGGGATTAGAGAGATTCATGGAAGATAAATCTTTCAATGGTTACTAGCCATGGGTACTAATGGGAACCTCCAAGTTCAGAGGCAGACAACCTCAGAACCCGAGTGCTAGGACATTACATCAGGGGAAGGCCTCAGCCTCTGTGCTGTTGTTGGACCTCCAGAGAAACTGGTTGGCCATTGTGTGAGACAGGATGCTAGGCTAGATGGACTTCTGGTCTGATCCAGCAGGGCTCTTCTGAGGTTCTTAGGAAGGTCTCGGCCTCTCTGCCTTGTTGTTGGCCCTCCAGAGGAACTGGCTGGCCACTGTTTGAGGCAGGATGCTGGACTTGAGGGACCCCTGGTCTGATCCAGCAGGGCTCTTCTGAGGTTCTTAGGAAGGCCTCGGCCTCTATGCCCTGTTGTTGGCCACTCAGAGAGGAACTGTTTGGCCATTGTGTGAGACGGGATGCGGGACTAGATGGACCACCGGTTTGATCCAGCAGGGCTCTTCTGATGTTCTTATGAAGGCCTCAGCCTCTAGGCCCTGTTTGTTGGACCTCCAGAGGAACTGATTTGTCACTGTATGAGACCGGATGCTGGAGTTGATGGACCCCTGGTCTCATCCAGCAGGGCTCTTCTTGTGTTCTTTTGTTAAGGATTTCATTCAATATAAATCAGCTTCCCATGTATTCATGCGTGTATGTATTCTCTCTCTCTGTCCCCTGGGTGCTTACCTCTTTACAATCTCCTGCCGCTTACTTATACACTACTTTCCTCCCCGGCCGGTTCTCGAAGAGGCTTCTCACATTCTCCCAGAGCCAGTTTGGTGTAGTGGTTAAGTGCGCGGACTCTAATCTGGGAGAACCGGGTTTGATTCCCCACTCCTCCACTTGCAGCTGCTGGATGACCCTGGGCAAGCCCTAGTTCTGTCAGAGCTGTTCGTGAAAAAAGAGCCGTTTCTGTCAGAGCTCTCTCAGCCCCACCTACCTCACAGGGTGTCCATTGTGGGGAGAGAGAAGGGAAAGGAGTTTGTAAGCCGCTCTGGGACTCCCTTGGAGTAGTGAAGGGAGGGGAATAAATCCAACCGCTTCCTTTTCTAACTACTCACTCCACGATTTGCAGGCTGAGGTTGCTCTGTACAAAAGTATTGGATGGAGGCTACAGGAAAGCCCCACGGCATCCAATCTATAATAACTGCTTTAATGTTTACAAAATGCATGGCCTCGGGGCACCATCGCCATGTCAGGAACGTGCATGGGTGCCCTGACCCGTCGCTTGGAGCAACAAGCTGACAAAGAAGTGTTAGAGGCAGCAAAGCTTTCCCGCCACCAGAGGCAGACAGAGATGCTGAAATGGCTCAGGAGAACACCAAGCTGAGCCCGACTCTCACAGGCAGCCCTGTGCGGGCCGCGTGGCTCGGATCTGCACCGAGGCACTAACGGTGTAGAAAAGTGTCACTGGGCAAGAGCCCCACCTGGCCCTAGTTTGGTGTAGTGGTTAGGAGCGCGGACTCTAATCTGGGAAAACCAGGTTCGATCCCCCACTCCTCCACATGCAGCTGCTGGTGTGACTTTGGGTCAGTCACAAGTTCTCTCAGAACTGTTATCTCAAGAGCAGTTCTGGAAAGAGCTTTCTGAGCCCCGCCCACCTCACAGGGTGTCTGCTGTGGGGAGGGGAAGGGAAAGGAGATTGTAAGCTGCTCTGAGTGAAGGGCGGGGTATAAATCCAATCTCCTCCTCCTCCTCCTCCTCCTCTTCTTCTTCTTCTTCCTATCCAGCTTCTAAAAACACTTGGTGGGTATCAGGAAAGATGATGAAGAACAAGGAGATTGGATTTATACCCCGCTCTTCACTCAGAGTCTCAGAGCATTTTACAGTCTCTAATCTGGGAAAACCAGGTTCGATTCCCCACTCCTCCACATGCAGCTGCTGGTGTGACTTTGGGTCAGTCACAAGTTCTCTCAGAACTGTTATCTCAAGAGCAGTTCTGGAAAGAGCTTTCTGAGCCCCACCCACCTCACAGGGTGTCTGCTGTGGGGAGGGGAAGGGAAAGGAGATTGTAAGCCACTCTGAGACTCCTTTGGGTAGTGAAGGGCGGGGTATAAATCCAATCTCCTCCTCCTCCTCCTCCTCCTCCTCCTCCTCCTCCTTCTTCTTCTTCTTCTTCTTCTTCTTCTTCTTCTTCTTCTTCTTCTTCTTCTTCTTCTTCTTCTTCTTCTTCTTCTTCCTATCCAGCTTCTAAAAACACTTGGTGGGTATCAGGAAAGATGATGAAGAACAAGGAGATTGAATTTATACCCTGCCCTTCACTCAGACTCTCAGAGCATTTTACAATCTCCTTTCCCTTCCCCTCCCCACAACAAACACCCTGTGAGGTCGGTGGGGCTGAGAGAGCTCTGAGAGAACTGCTCTTGAGAGAACAGCTCTGAGAGAACTGTAACTGACCCAAGGTCACCCAGCTGGCTCCATGTGGCAGAGTGGGGAACCAAACCCAGTCTTCTCCAGATTAGAGTCCCGCCGCTCTTAACCACTACACCAAACTGGCTCTTGGTGAGCATCACCAAGAGCCAGTTTGGTGTAGAGGGCCAGTTTGGTGTCGTGGTTAGGAGCTCGGACTCTAATCTGGGAGAACCGGGTTTGATTCCCCAGTTCTCCGCATGCAGCCACTTGTGTGACCTTGGGGTCAGTCACAAGTTCTCTCAGAGCTGTTCTCTCAAGGGCCGTCCTCGAAAGAGCCCTCTCAGCCCCACCTGCCTCACAGGGTGCCTGTTGTGGGGAGAGGAAGGGAAAGGAGTTTGCGAGTCGCTCTGAGACTCCGAGTGAAGGGGACCCCCTGACCTCCTGGCTGGCTGAATCAGTCCAAAGAGGAATGTAGGATTCTGGGTGCTGGCATCCGCACAAGGAAGTCAAGGAGCTAGTCCTGGCAAAGGATGGAACCCCGACAGTGGCTCCTTGCTGACAGGGAATGGGAGCCGCATCGGCAGACCTGGGCACCCCCCCCCATTGGGCTCTCCTCCCTCCCGTCCTTGCGTCACGCCAGAGCTGCCTGCCCGCCTCTCTCTCGGTGCCCTTTGCCCCCTTCTTGTCTCTGAGATCTTTTCATTTCCTGCCCTCCAATCTCTCTCTTCCTCTCTCCTGATTGTGGGAAGCAAGAAATGCGCCTCGCGTCTCCATTGAGACGTGAGCGATGCCGACGGGACAGCCATCTGACGAATGCGACAGTTGCCGGGGACAGCTCTCTAGAGCCGTGACGGTTGAGGTGGGAGAGTCTCCGGTGGGGATGGTTAGCTTTTTTTGGGGGGGGGGGCACTGAACCCCGGTTGTGTGGAGAAGCCACGCCTCCCAGCCTGCCTCCAACTTCCTCTCGTTCAAGTTCAAGTTTAAGTTTATTGTCTTAGCCATTGGCCATAACAACACAAAATAAAACAAAATACAACAAACATTGTACATCAAAGTGAGGAAGACCCTTCAATAACTTGCAATAAGTCCTAAACTCATAACTTCCTCTCGTAAACAGATAGTGGACTAACTAGCCTTCGACAACATAGTTAGTGGGCTGTTCAAGGTTCTGGTCCACGGGTCCCCAACGTGGCGCCCATGGCGCTATGGCCCCCACCAAAATGTTTTTAGAAAGTGGGCGGGGTCGGATGAGGCTTTTGCCAGCAAGGCTTCTGATTGGCCATTGGAGGTTCGACTGTCTGTACAGATTTTTTTTTAAATGTTGCTTTGGCAACGGCTGCCACCACAGCACGAGGGGTCTTCACTGTGAGACTGAGGGGAAGCGGCGGCAGCCATTTTGCGGCCAGGCCCACCTCCTGCGGCAACTCTGTTGTGGCTGGCTCCGCCTCCCGCAGCAGCCATTTTTATGGCTGGCTCCGCCTCCCGCAGCAGCCATTTTTGCGGCTGGCTCCGCCTCCTCTGGAGGCCATTTTTGAGGCTGCGCCCACCCTGCTGTGTCACGACTCTTGAGGTGCCCACAAGCTGAGGAAGGCCAGGGCCCCCTCTCCCAGTCAATTCCACCCCCCAAAAATTCAAGTGAATCATGAGGAACGAGAGATCAAAATCACTCGATGACATTTATAATAACTGGATGGGGGAAACGGAGGGTGGGACTGAGGGCTATACTAACTCTGTGCCATCGTGTCACTTCCCACTTCTGGAGACCCCATGAATTCATGTCCCGTCCCCCCCAAGCGTCCTCTCATTAACAGCCTTGCTCTCGCCGTGCAAACTCCAGACCCTGGCTTCCTTGGCTGAGTTACGCCATCTCGTGTTGGGCCCTCCTCCTGTCCTGTCTCATTTTCTCATAATGTGGCCAAATTACGATAGCCTCAGTTCAGCCAGTTTGGTGTGGTAGTTAATCTCTCTACTTAGGACTCACAAGTTCTCTCAGGGCTGTTCTCTCAAGGGCAGTCCTTAAAAGAGCTCTCTCAGCCCCACCTACCTCACAGGGTGTCTGTTGTGGGGAGGGGAAGGGAAAGGAGATTGTAAGCCGCTCTGAGACTCCTTTGGGTAGTGAAGGGCGGGGGAAGGAGGAGGAGGAGAAGAGGAGATTGGATTTATACCCCACTCTTCACTACCTGAAGGAGTCTCAGAGTATACACAGTAACGGGGAATACCACGGTATGAATTATTTTGCTCTCGGTTGCCAGAGACACATCCTGACACTTAATAATCTTTTCCGGCTCCTCCGTGGCTTCCCTTCCCGGTTTCAGCCTCCTTCTGATTTCTTGGTTGCAGCCTCCCTTTCGTTGGATGATGGAGCCAAGGCATACAGAATCTTGAACGGTTTCAGTTTCTTCATCCTCAGCCTTAAAGCTGTGCAATTTCCCCTGTAAGGTAAAGGTAAAGATTCCCCTTGCTCGAAAGCCAGTCGAATCCGACTCTAGGATTGCGGTGCTCATCTCCGTTTCAAAGCCGAAGAGCCAGCACTGTCCGAAGACGTTTCCGTGGTCATGTGGCTGGCATGACTAAACACCAAGGCGCACAGATTGTTGTTACCTTCCCACCGAAGTGGTACCTATTTATCTACTTGCAATTTCTTGCTTTCAAACTGCTAGGTTGGCAGGAGCTGGAACTAGAGACGGGAGCTCACTCCGTCACGCGGCCACTCAAGTCTCGAACTGCTGAACTACTGACCTTCCACAGCCTGCAGTTCAGCATCTTAACCACTTGAGCCACCGCAGCTCCTATTTCTCCCGTAGTCATCACTTTTTGCCTCCTGGATGTTCAGCCGTAATCTTGCTTTGCCGCTTTCTGCTTTAAACTTCAGCAGCAGCCGTTTCAAGTCTTCGGGGTTTTTCTGGTGGTGGCCCCTTGCCTTGGGAATGCCCGCCCCCTTGAGGCCCACCTGACGCTTACTGCCCTTTACCCACCTAGACAAAACATTTCTTTTCACTCCAGTGTTTAGCTGAGGGGAGCTCCCTCTTTTAAAACTCGTAGAATGGCCTGCTCCTAGCACCAGGGTGGTTTTATGGATACTCTTTTAAGCAACTGGACATTATTGTACGTTGTTTTTATGCCCTGCGGGGATCTTGGTTTGTTTTATGGCTTGTTTGAAATATTGATCAGCTTTTCATGTCTTTCAAAAATGATTTTGTGGTATTGTGTCTTTAATCTTGCAAACTACCTTGAGTGGGTCCCTGGAGGTAGGATATAAACTTCTCTAAATAAATAAACGCAGATGGTGCAGGCAGATTTAAAAATATACCAGGCTACAACGATATCTTTCTGGCATAATTTGGGGCCCCGGGATAACCCGATCCCATCAGATTTTGGAACCTAAGCAGGGCGGGTCCAGATCAGTACTTGGTTGGGAGACCACCAAAGAAGTCCAGCATTGCCAGTTTGGTATAGTGGTTAAGAGCGCGGACTCTAATCCGGGAGAAACGGGTTTGATTCTCCACTCCTCCACATGCAGCTGCTGGTATGACCTTGGGTCAGTCACAAGTTCTCTCAGAGCTGTTCTCTCAAGGGCAGTTCTCAAGAGAACTCTTTCAGCCCCACCTACGTCCCAGGGTGCCTGTTGTGGGGAGGGGAAGGGAAAGGAGTTTGTAGGCCACTCTGAGACTCCTTTGGGAGTGAAGGATCTCCTCCTCCTCCTCCTCTTCTTCTTCTTCTATTTACTTCACTTATAGTCTGCCTTTCATGACCCGGAAGTGATGGAGGCATGTTAGGGACACGGAGGGGGGGGCTCTCTGGTTTTCAGGCAATACTCTATGGTAGAATTAGCTTCTACCATAGAGTTTTGCCCCAAAACCAGAGTGTCGCACCCTGATGTCACCCATGTGCCTACGCCACTTCTGAGTCACGTGCACACGTCATGTTTATTTCCAGCTTCTTGCCCATGTTTTTTTTGGGGGGGGGGATAATGGGGGGGTTCGGAGAGGAGCACCCAAAACCAGGGTACCACCGCCCACACTGGGGCGTCTGGCATCCCTAGGCATGACATATGATAATGCACAAAGTGGCTTACAAGGACAGAAGACAATAAAGGAGGCACTGTGGCTCAGTGGCAGAGCATCTGCTTGGCGTACAGAAGGTTCCAGGTTCCATCCCCATGATCTCCAGTTAAGAAGAACCAGGTCGCAAGTAACATGAAAGGCCTCAGCCTGAGACCCTGGAGAGCGGCTGCCGGTCTGAGTAGACAATACTGACCTCGATGGACAGAGGGTCTGATTCCATAGAAGGCAGGAGGTGCTAGCCTCCTGGGGGGACCTGGAGGTCTCCTGATGTTCCAACTGATCTCCAGATGATAGAGATCAGTTCCCCTGGAGGAAACGGCTGCTTTAGAGGGTCAAACTCTATATAGCACTATACCCACTGAGCTCTCTTCCATAGGAGGGGCTGTGGCTCAGTGGAAGAGCCTCTGCCTGGCATGCAGAACAAACCTTCGTTGGTCTTAAAGGTGCCCCGCCGGACTCTAAATTTGTTCTGCTGCTTCAGACCGACCCGGCTGACTACCTGGCCCTGCACTGCTTCAGAGGAATATAATTCCAAGGCCTGGGTATTGAAGAAACAAATGCATGCATGCACGCACGCGGGGGAGCCTTCAGTTCTAGTGAGGAACGCGCATGGAAAACATGTGCCTTGGGGATCAGTGTGTGCCTTTGGCCAAACGCTCCTCGCTAATCGACAGATCCCCACGGGACTGCCCCCGCCGCGCCCACCCCCGGCCCCCTTCCCCGCCGCTGGATGCCATTCAAAGAAAAATCCCTCCCGTCAAGAAACAATCAGCTAATGGCGGAGGCCCGCCGCCGGCGTTGCCAAGGAGGAATCAATCACCGGCCCCGTCAGACGCACTGGAATAATTGATTCATTTGGATCGCTTGGGCCTCCCGCTCCTTTCGTCGGGCGAGTGCCAGGAAGGAGGCCCTGGAGATTTCGAGAAGGGCCTGGAAGAGGATCCTTGGGGGGAGGGGACCAGCGGCTGCACTTTCCCGGCTGTCGGCAGGGTGGCAGTGCTCCCGTCACGGCGCCACAAGAGCGCAGAAAATAGGGAGCAGAATTCAGCGTCCTGAGAACGTTAGTGTTCGTATAACACTTAGGGGTTGCCAGTCTCCAAGTGGGGCTTGATCTCCCGGGATAAGAACCGATCTCCCAAAACGTTAGAACTCAAGGGCATCCAAATGAAGTTGATGGGCAGTAGGTTCAGGATGGATACCAGGAAATACCACTTTACACAGAGGAGTCGTTAAAATGTGGATTTCTCTGCCAGGGGATGGATGTCGTGATCCAGCAGGGCTCTTAAGAGAACATGGTAGTTTTGGAGGGTGGACTCTGTGGCAGCCCGTCCTGCTGAGCACCCTCTCCTCTACAAACCCTGCCCTCCCCAGGCTCCACCCCTAATCTCCAGGAGTTTCCCAATCGGATCTGGAAACCCTAATGTGTGTGCTTAAATCCTTGTCTTCTGGTTACAGAACTGGTGATGAAATAGGAACGCAAGGCCCACTCAGGAAGACAACGAAATAGAGGGGGGAAAGAGTTACTGGCTGTGGTGCTAATGTTGGAAGCCACGGGGCCTCCTTGGAGGTGGCCCCGTTTGATGTAATTCTCTCCCCTATAAGGCTTGTTTGGCGCCATAATTTTAAATAATGAGGAAACTGGCAAAAGGCCCTTTTGTTCTGTCTGGCTTCTAGAGATCTTTACGGAAAAGTGAGGTACTGTCTGGCTTTTCTCCCCCGCTTTTTGATGGTACTGCGAAAAGAACAAAATAACTGGGGAGTTATGGACTTGATTTATGTGTCAAGCAAGACGAGGAGATCCCCCCCCAGTTCTATTTTTCCAGAATTTTTCTCTCTGCTCAACATTCCACTCCTCCTTTGTTTGGGCGTAACGAGGGGCGATTCCACATCTAGAATTCGCTCCACATTTATTCAACTGGGAGGGAAAAGTGCAGCTCGAAACCACATTCAAATACCCCGGGGGTCAACGCCGTACTGACTGCAAAGTCACCCCTGAACGGCCATAAAACCGCCATGAATCTATTATGTGGAAGGTGTCATAGAATCCGACGCTCAAAGGATGTGAAAGCAGTATGCAATGCAGAGGGGGAATTTCTGTTCCAACGTAGGTTTCATAAAACAACGGCGGGAAAAACCGGTGCAGAATCAGCCTAGGGCTGAGGTCACACGCGGGAGAGGGCCGGCCCCAGGTGTCTGGGCCAGTGCTCCCTCTAAGCTGAGTTAGTGTGAGCCAGCTCACAGTTTCTTAGCCTCCAGCTCACACATTTTTGTCTCCGCTCAGGAAGGAGGGCTCCAGAGCAAACTAATTAATGCAGTAGCCAAATGGCTCACTCACAACTTTAATGCCCGTAGCTCACAGAGCAGAATTTTTGCTCACAAGACTCCACAGCTTAGAGGGAGCATTGGTCTGGGCGCCCTAGCCCCCGCCCCTTCCCTCCCAGTGCCGGCTTGCTTGGGCACTCCGTGGCTGCAGTGTGCCCAAGCAAGCCAGGGAAGAGGCGGGGGGGCTTTTCACGGGGGGGTGCCTTTTGGCGCCCCTGTGGCCGGCGCGCTCTAGGCAAGCACCTAGCTCACTTAATGGGTCAGCCGGCCCTGGCCACGTGTTTCCGATGCGCTTAAACGGGGGATTGATTAATTGCATCTCCACACTGAGGGCTTCCTATGGCAGTATGCGACAATGTGCATACTGGGAAGGGGAGGGGAAACGGCACAGAGTCGGGATGGTCTGATGACGCCATGAGAGCACACTGGCACGATCACACAGGGGAAAGTCCATCCGTGGCACGTCGCAACCCGTTTGATAGTGGACTTTCCCTAGTGTCTTTTAACTCCGCTCTTGCAGCGGAGCTAAACGGGTTGCCGACGGGTGTGGGACGCTGGCCAGATGGTCACGTCTGATCGTGCCCGTTAAATCCACCTGGCATTCGCACCTATGGCGCAGCTAATTGTGCATGCGATCGCAGCCTAGGAGAATTTCTAAAACGGATTCCCTAAATTGGAGCATGCACAGTCTGCGGCAGCTCTTGGATCTTTCCGTCCATTTGCATCTGTCGCCAGTGCCCACCTCTGCATTGCTAAATCACTACGAGAAGCACTCCTGACACGCTTATGTGCTGCTGCGCATTGGTGTCACCTGACGCAAACAGAATCTTGAGACACTGATGCACACGAACACACACAAAAAGTGGCTTGTTTTCTGGCCTTGTGTTAATGGATACAAACGTGTTGGTAATGCTGAAGGCGGGGGAATGACACAAAGAAAGAGAAGGGACGGGAAAGTGTGTCAAACGCTGCATGAGCAGTGCTCTGCGCATGCAGAAATGCAGCAAACCAGTGGATTGGTTGTTCTGAAGAAGTAAGGTTGCCAATTCCGGGTTGGGGGATTCCTGGAGATTTGGGGGGGGGTGGAATGTGGGGAGGGCAGGGTTTGGGGAGGGGAGGGGAGGAACCTTCACGGGGCATAATGCGATAAGAGTCCACCCTCCAAAAAGCAGCCATTTCATCCAGGGAAGCTGACATCTGTCTTCTGGAGATAATTTGTAACACCAAGAGTCTCCAGGCCCCACCAGGAGAAGAAGAAGAAGAGAAGAGATTGGATTTATACCCCGCCCTTCACTGCCAGAAGGAGTCTCAGAGCAGCTTACAAACTCCTTTCCCTTCCGCTCCCGACAACAAACACCCTGTGAGGTAGGTGGGGGACTGAGAGAGCTCTTTCGAGGACTGCTCCTGAGAGAACAGCTCTGAGAGAACTTGTGACTGACCTAAGGTGTGACGTGCTCGCTATCGGGGAGACGGTTTTATGTTTAAATCACTTTCGGTGTACCTAAGCTTGGTAGTTTTCTACTGCCACCAGGAATTAAAAATTCCAACGCTCACTCTTTTGGTAGTATGACCTAGGGTCTGGGCACTTCAGAGGACTATGTGGCCCTGAGGAAGAACTGTACTGATTGCTGGGATAAGCTTGAATAAAAATCAATTTATTTAACAAAGAACAAAATAGGCTTCTGGTTATTTTGAACTGTTGCTGATGAAAGGAACTTGTAAATATAACTGGCAACACTTGGTGTTACAAATAGACTTCACTCTGACAGGCATAGATTCTTAGTATAATCTTTCTCTCTTTCTCATATACATACATACATACATACATACATACATACATATATATATATATATATATATATATATATATATATATATATATATATATATATATATATGACTTTATTGTAGAAAAAGCCCAGCAGGAACTCATTAGCATAATAGGGCACACCCAACATCAGAAACGCATTAGCATATTAGGCCACATCCCTGAGAGCTCAGCTCATTAGCATGTTAGGCCACACCCCCATGTTACCAGAAGTGTGGTCATCCAGCCACACCCACCTTTTGCTTCTTATTTTGTTTACCTTGTTTGTTGTCGAAACCCAGGGCTTTTTTTTTGTAGCAGAAACTCCTTTGCATGTTAGGCCATACACCCCTAAGTGTAGCCAATCCTAATGAGTTTCTGCTGTTGGGTGTGGCTTATTATGCTAATGAGTTCCTGCTGGGCGTGGCCAACTCGGGAGCCAGCCGGAACTCCGTTCCTGTGTGCTCCTGCCCCCAAAAAACCAGATGATAGATAGATAGATAGATGGATGGATGGATGGATGGATGGATGGATGGATGGATGGATAGATAGATAGATAGATAGATAGATAGATAGATAGATAGATAGATAGATAGATAGATAGATAGATAGATAGATAGATAGATAGACAGACTAATCTCCTTGTCTTATTTACCCAGAACAGAATCAGCTCTTATAGTCACACAGACTAAACTGTTGGTCTTATTCACACAGAATTAGTCTCAGAATTCCATCATCAGACAGACTATTCTCTCTTCAAGCTTCACACACAGATTCCTCTCAGAATGTCTCCTCCCACTCTTTCAGTCATCAGCCAATCAAAATACACTTGTCTCCTTCTATCACTCTCCTTACAGTACTGCAGTCAAACTCAACATTTAAAGACACACACACACACACACCAAAACATGGAATCATTACACAAGGTCACACCAACAGCTGCCAGTGGAGGAGCGGGGAACCAAACCCGGTTCTCCCAGATTAGAGTCCGCGCACTTAACCACTGCACGAAACTGGCTCCCTTGGTTGACAGCTTTATGAAGAAGCATGTTGGGGTAATTCGGGGTTCTAAAATCAAGAGAGAAATTTGAATGCACCCATGTTGTCAATTCATGCCCACGCTGCAATGGGTCCCACCAGCACTGATCGGATTGTTTACTCCAGGGGTCCCCAACTTGGGCGCCTTCCTGGCGCCCACCAAGTATTTTCTAGAAAGTGGGTGGGGCCAGCTGGGGCTTTTGCCCATCAAGGCTTCTGATTGGCCACAGGAGATTTGATTGGCTGTGCAGATTTTTAAAAACGTTGCTTTGGTAGCAGCTGCCATCGCCACACAAGGATCTGCCCTGTGTGACCGAAGGTAAGCCACGGCAGCTATTTTGTGGCTCGCCTGGCCTCCTCTGGCAGCCATTTCATGACCGCGTCCACCATGCTGTGTCATCAAGAGCCAGTTTGGTGTAGTGGTTAAGTGTGCGGACTCTGATCTGGGAGAACCGGGTTTGATCCCCCACTCCTCCACTTGCAGCTGCTGGATGACCTTGGGCAAGCCATAGTTCTGTCAGAGCTGTTCTTGAAAAAGAGCAGTTTCTGTCAGAGCTCTCTCAGCCCCACCTACCTCACAGGTTGTTTGTTATGGGGAGGGGAAGGGAAAGGAGATTGTAAGCCGCTCTGAGACTCCGAATGAATGGTGGGGTATAAATCCAATCTCCTCCTCCTCTTCTTCTTCTTCTTCTTCTTCTTCTTCTTCTTCTTCTTCTTCTTCTTCTTCTTCTTCTTCCTCTTCTTCTTCTTCATTGGGCAACCGATTATAAAGGTGCCCACGGGCTCAAAAACGTCGGGAAGCCCTGTTTTACTCTTTCAACAGGATGACAATTTCTCTTGGGCTTCACACAGTAATGTCGTTTGGTCTGCTTGGACCTCTGACCTGGCTTTATGTCTTCCCTTCACTCTCCCCCCTCACACGCACTCTTCTCTGGACAGTCATGATAAATGTCCCTATCCATTGAGGACGCCACTTCGTCCCTCTGATGAAACACCACGCTGTGAAAGCTTTTTCCGCAATAAATTTGCCGGTCCTTAAAGTGCCGTCAGGGCGGCCATTTTGGCTGCAAAGGCTAAGACGGCTCAGTGTCCGGAATCTGTCTCCAGAGTTTTGCGGTTGCTTTGAAGGCGTTGCGGCATTTCCATGTGTGGGTTTTTTTTAAAAATTGATTTTTATATCGTTAGGCACCTTGGGGACTTTTTAAGTTGAGAGGCACATCATAAATAAAACGAGCAAATGCGAAGGAATCATCGACGGGCCAAACCGCTCCTTCTATTCCTGCTTGTCTTTGGGGCCCGTCTCCTCCTGTAGCCTTTTTATTGTGGCGGTTAAGTGCGCAGACTCTAATCTGGGAAAACTGGGTTTGATTCCCCGCTCTTCAACATGCAGCTGCTGGTGTGACCTTGGGCCAATCACAAGTTCTCTCAGAGCTGTTCTGTCACGAGCAGTCCTTGAGAGAGCTCTCTCAGCCCCACCTACCCCACAGGGTGCCTGTTGTGGGGAGGGGGACGGGAAAGGAGTTTGTAAGCTACTCTGAGAGCTAAAAATGATGAGTTTGAAGATATTTGGTTGGAAAAAGAGGGAAAAGTGATTTCTAAGTTGTATAAAATATTGTTAGCTGCATACACTTTGGATGAAACTGTTAAAGAGCAAATGATAAAATGGGCCATAAATATGAATAAGGAAATTTCAATGGAATCTTGGGAATTTTTATGGAGGAAAGCTCTAAAAATTTCAACTTGTGTTAATGTAAAAGAAAATTGTTATAAGATGCTTTATAGGTGGTACATGACACCAAAAAAGATTGCTAATATAAGTATGGATAAGAACCTGAGTAACAAATGTTGGAAATGTAAAAAAATAGAGGGTTCTTTTTATCATATGTGGTGGACATGTGAGAAAGCAAAAGTATACTGGTCAAATGTTCATTGTGAGATGCAGAAAATATTGAAAATCCCTATTAGAAAAAGTCCGGAACTTCTACTCTTAGGTTTGACAATGGAAAAAATCAAGCAAGAAAAGAGAACAGTATTATGGTACATGATCACGTCGGCGAGAATGGCTTTTGCGCAGCAGTGGAAATCGGATAAAGTACCGGATATACAGGACTGGTTAAGAAAACTGCTATTTTTAGCTGAAATGGACAAAATGACTAAAAAATTAAATGGACAAATGGCAGAACAGTATTTAAATGAATGGGAAGACCTGAAAATATATATGGAAATTGAATATAAAATGAAAGGGAAAATGTATAACCTTGATTCTTATTGAAAATGGAAATATGTTAGATGAGTCAGATTTCTGTATTTAAAAAACATGTTACCTGGTTTATCGATTGCTATAAGTCTAAACCTGATTACTTTTAAATTTTCTTTGTTATTGGCAATAGCAGTGTTGGAAGCCTATTAGGGGGGGAAGGGGGGAAGGGATATAGCTTATAAGTTGTTTTGGAAATTGTGTTTAACAATGTTGAATATATTCCAATAAAAATCTTTGTTATCACACAAGTTCTCTCAGAGCTGTTCTGTCACGAGCAGTCCTTGAGAGAGCTCTCTCAGCCCCACTTACCCCACAGGGTGCCTGTTGTGGGGAGGGGAAGGGAAAGGAGTTTGTCAGCCGCTCTGAGACTCCTTTGGGTAGTGAAGGGCGGGGTATAAATCCAATCTCCTCTTCTTCTTCTACCTCACAGGGTGTCTGTTGTGGGGACGGGAAGGGAAAGGAGTTTGTGAGCTGCTCTGAGACTCCCTTGGGTAGTGAAGGGCGGGGTATAAATCCAATCTCTTATTCTTCTTCTACCTCACAGGGTGTCTGTGGTGGGGAGGGGAAGGGAAAGGAGTTTGTCAGCCGCTCTGAGACTCCTTTGGGTAGTGAAGGGCGGGGTATAAATCCAATCTCCTCTTCTTCTTCTACCTCACAGGGTGTCTGTTGTGGGGACGGGAAGGGAAAGGAGTTTGTGAGCTGCTCTGAGACTCCCTTGGGTAGTGAAGGGCGGGGTATAAATCCAATCTCTTATTCTTCTTCTACCTCACAGGGTGTCTGTGGTGGGGAGGGGAAGGGAAAGGAGTTTGTCAGCCGCTCTGAGACTCCTTTGGGTAGTGAAGGGCGGGGTATAAATCCAATCTCCTCTTCTTCTTCTACCTCACAGGGTGTCTGTTGTGGGGACGGGAAGGGAAAGGAGTTTGTGAGCTGCTCTGAGACTCCCTTGGGTAGTGAAGGGCGGGGTATAAATCCAATCTCTTATTCTTCTTCTACCTCACAGGGTGTCTGTGGTGGGGAGGGGAAGGGAAAGGAGTTTGTCAGCCGCTCTGAGACTCCTTTGGGTAGTGAAGGGCGAGGTATAAATCCAATCTCCTCTTCTTCTTCTACCTCACAGGGTGTCTGTTGTGGGGACGGGAAGGGAAAGGAGTTTGTCAGCTGCTCTGAGACTCCTTTGGGCAGTGAAGGGCGGGGTATAAACCCAATCTCTTCTTCTTCTTCTACCTCACAGGGTGTCTGTGGTGGGGAGGGGAAGGGAAAGGAGTTTGTCAGCCGCTCTGAGACTCCTTTGGGTAGTGAAGGGCGAGGTATAAATCCAATCTCCTCTTCTTCTTCTACCTCACAGGGTGTCTGTTGTGGGGACGGGAAGGGAAAGGAGTTTGTCAGCTGCTCTGAGACTCCTTTGGGCAGTGAAGGGCGGGGTATAAATCCAATCTCTTATTCTTCTTCTACCTCACAGGGTGTCTGTGGTGGGGAGGGGAAGGGAAAGGAGTTTGTCAGCCGCTCTGAGACTCCTTTGGGTAGTGAAGGGCGAGGTATAAATCCAATCTCCTCTTCTTCTTCTACCTCACAGGGTGTCTGTTGTGGGGACGGGAAGGGAAAGGAGTTTGTCAGCTGCTCTGAGACTCCCTTGGGTAGTGAAGGGTGGGGTATAAATCCAATCTCTTCTTCTTCTTCTTCTACCTCACAGGGTGTCTGCTGTGGGGAGGGGAAGGGAAAGGAGTTTGTGAGCCGCTCTGAGACTCTGAGTGAAGGGCAGGGTACAAATCCAATTTCCTCTTCCTCCTCCTTTCGATGGAAACCAGCCCCCGGCTACTCCTTAAAGTTGTCACCTTCCAGAGGGCACCTGGAGATCTCCAGCAATTACAACTGATCTCCAGACAACTGACAGCAGCTTCCCTGGAGAAAATGGCTGCTTTGGAGGGTGGACTCTGTGGTATCATACCCTGCCGGGGTCCTAATCTCTCCCCAAACCTCACCCTGCCCAGGCTTCACCCCCCCCTCCACATCACCAGATATTTCCCAACCCACAGTTGGCATCCCTGCTCCGGGAAGCAGTAAGTTTCTCGCTCACAGACCACGCAGCAAAAGCGCTTTGGGCAGAGATGTCAGACTCATTTGTTACGAGGGCTGGATTTGACATAAACGAGACCTTGTTGGGCCGGGCCACGTGTGTGTGTCCTAAAATGTAATGCTGAAGGCACTGCACTGGCTACCAATAGCTTACCGGATTTGTTTCAAGGTGCTGGTTTTGACCTTAAAGCCCTATAGGGTCAGGGGCCTGCCTACCTGAGAGACCGCCTTTCCCCATATGCGCCCCAGAGAGCACTGAGGTCAGGGACTCAGAGTCGCCTGGCTCTCCCTGGCCCAGGCGACGCCAGGTTGGCTGCTACAAGAAGAAGAAGAAGAAGAAGAAGAAGAAGAAGAAGAAGAAGAAGAAGAAGAGGAGGAGGAGGAGGAGGAGGAGGAGGAGGAGGAGGAAGAGGAGGAAGAGGAGGAGGAGATTGGATTTATACCCCGCCCTTCACTTGGGAGTCTCAGAGCGGCTTACAAACTCCTTTCCCTTCCCCTCCCCACAACAGACACCCTGTGACGTAGAAGAAGAGGAAGAGATTGGATTTATACCCTGCCCTTCACTACCCAAAGGAGTCTCAGGGCGGCTTACAGACTCCTTTCCCTTCCCCGCCCCACAACAGACACCCTGTGAGGTAGAAGAAGAGGAAGAGATTGGATTTATACCCTGCCCTTCACTACCCAAAGGAGTCTCAGTGCGGCTTACAGACTCCTTTCCCTTCCCCGCCCCACAACAGACACCCTGTGAGGTAGAAGAAGAGGAAGAGATTGGATTTATACCCTGCCCTTCACTACCCAAAGGAGTCTCAGTGCGGCTTACAGACTCCTTTCCCTTCCCTGCCCCACAACAGACACCCTGTGAGGTAGAAGAAGAGGAAGAGATTGGATTTATACCCTGCCCTTCACTACCCAAAGGAGTCTCAGTGCGGCTTACAGACTCCTTTCCCTTCCCCGCCCCACAACAGACACCCTGTGAGGTAGAAGAAGAGGAAGAGATTGGATTTATACCCTGCCCTTCACTACCCAAAGGAGTCTCAGTGCGGCTTACAGACTCCTTTCCCTTCCCCGCCCCACAACAGACACCCTGTGAGGTAGAAGAAGAGGAAGAGATTGGATTTATACCCTGCCCCTCACTACCCGAAGGAGTCTCAGAGCGGCTTACAGACTCCTTTCCCTTCCCCTCCCCACAACAGACACCCTGTGAGGTAGGTGGGGCTGAGAGAGCTCTCACAGAAACTGCTCTTTTTCAAGGACAGCTGTGCCAGAGCTTGTGACTGACCCAAGGTCACATCAGCAGGTGCAAGTAGAGGAGTGGGGGATCAAACCCGGTTCTCCCAGATTAGAGTCCGCGCACTTAACCACTACACCAGACTGGCTCTCTACTAGAGCCAGGGCCTTTTCAGTGGTGGCTCCATATTGGTAGAATGAGCTCCTGGATAACATTAGGGCCCTGCAGGACCTGTAAAACAGAGCTCTTCCACCAGGCTTTCGACTAGACCAATGTGCCACCGAAACACGCTATGGTCTACATAAATATCAGTTGGATACTGCTTCCTGTGAAGGGATTCTATACTGATGCCGTCATCATTTGCACTGCTTTGTTAGATTTTTATGATGCCAGGGATCTGTCTATGCATATTTTACTTATTTTATTGCATTGATTGTTTTAATGTTCTTTGCTGCCTTGAGCCGGTTCCCGGCAAGGTGGGATATAAATTGAAAACAATAAACAAATAATAATGCCAGGTAGCGGAGATATAAACTTTATAAAGGACACAAACACAAAGATTTATTTTTTTTTTTACTTAAAATAAAAACTTGCCTAAAACATCCGCTCTGTAAGCTGCAAACCTGCTTTTGATTTCTTGACTCACCACGGAAATCTCCTGCTCGGACTTCTGAGCCTGGGATCCAGGTTAAAACATGAAACGGCTGAGCGATTGAGGGTGTCTGGCAAAGCAAGCTAGGATGCAGCAGCAGCAGCAGCAGAACTGGAAGCAGGAGACGGCCAGTTCCGCTGCGGGCCTGACGGAAGCCCTCCGGGGGGGCTGACCCAGCCCCCCGGGCCGCATGTTTGACACCCCTGGCTTAGAGAGGTGCCATAAAGCAGAGGAGCTGGAAAATGCAGTAAAACCAAACAAGCCCCGTATTGCTTATTTGTGCCTGTGGGGACAGTCTGAAACTTGCAAGATTAGGGCTTGCATCAGACCACCTGGGGAGAGCATGGCAGTGGCCCAGGGTTGCCAACCTCCAGGTGGAAGCCAAAAACGAGAGGTCATGGGAGGGAGTGGGATTCCAAAAGCAACATCCGTGACAAAAAAATAATGAAGAGTCGATAAAGATATGCTGCAAAAAAACATGTACTGCAGTGATTCTGTCGAAAGTTCTCTTCCATTATCGTTAGCGTGCGAGCGATAATAGAAGAGCATTTTCTACAGAATCACTGCAGTAAATGTTTTTGCATCATACCTTTATTGACTCTTCGTTATGTTTGTCACGGATGTTGTTTTCGGGATTCCTCAACCTCCAGGTGGAGCCCAGAGATCTCCTGGAATTACAACTACGAAGAAGAAGAAGAAGAAGAAGAAGAAGAAGAAGAAGAAGAAGAAGAAGGAGGAGGAGGAGGAGGAGGAGGAGGAGGAGGAGGAGGAGGAGGAGATTGGATTTATACCCCGCCCTTCACTACCCAAGGGAGTCTCAGAGCAGCTTACAAACTCCTTTCCCTTCCCCTCCCCACAACAGACACCCTTTGAGGTAGGCGGGGCTGAGAGAGCTCTGACAGAAACTGCCCTTTTTCAAGAACAGTTGTGCCAGAACTACGGCTTGCCCAATGTCATCCAGCAGGTGCAAGTGAAGGAGTGGGGAATCAAACCTGGTTCTCCCAGATTAGAGTCCATGCACTTAAGAAGAAGAGGAGGAGGAGGAGATTGGATTTATACCCCCGGCCTTCACTACCCAAGGGAGTCTCAGAGCAGCTTACAAATTCCTTTCCCTCCCCCAACCCACAACAGACACCCTGTGAGGTAGGAGGGGCTGAGAGAGCCCTGACAGAACTTGCTCTTTTTCAAGGACAGCTCTGATAGAACTACAGCTTGCCCAAGGTCATCCAGCAGGTGGAAGTGGAGGAGTGGGGAATCAAACCCGGTTCTCCCAGATTAGAGTCTGCGTACTTAACCAGTACACCAAACTGGCCACTCAGAGATCAGCTCCCCTGGAGACAATGGCCGCTTTGGAGGGTAGACTCTGTGGTGTTATACCTTATTGAAATCCCTCCCCTTCTCAAACTCTGCCTTCCCCGGGTTCTGTCCCCAAACCTCCAGGAATTTCCCAGCCTGGAGACGGCAACCCTACTGAAAAGCCCAATTTGGCGCGAAGAAGGGAGTTTTCTGGGACTAAGTACAGTCTGTTACGTTGTATGTGTGCCGACGCCAAACGTTTCTTTCCCCTCAATTTTTTGGGGAGGTGAGTATTGTTTATGTGTGTCCTGGTGCCTGGAAGTCATGGTGACTTCTGACGACCCCAAGTGGGGCCGGGGCATTTCAAAGAGGTGGCTTTGACATTACCTGCCTCTGCATCCCGGCCTTGGCATTCCTTGGAGGTCGCCCTTCCAAGTACTTGTCAGGGTCGGCCTTGCTTAGCTTACGAGATCTGACAAGATCGGGGTTGCCTGGGCGATAGGGTTAGGGCACCCAACGTTTCCCGAATGCCTGCGTTTGGTTTGTCTCTTTATAGAACGTACTGCAGGATGTGAAATTGTCCAGCATAGCTCAGTCTCCTCAGACCTCAGAAGCTAAGCAAGGTCGGAACTCGATTGGGAGACCACCACAGAAGACTCTGCAGAGGAAGAAGAAGAGAAGAAGAGTTTGGATTTATCCCCCGCCCTTCACTACCCAAAGGTGTCTCAGAGCGGCTTACAAACTCCTTTCCCTTCCCCTCCCCACCACAGACACCCTCTGAGGTAGAAGAAGAAGAGATTGGATTTATACCTCGCCCTTCACTACCCAAAGGTGTCTCAGAGCAGCTTACAAACTCCTTTCCCTTCCCCTCCCCACAACAGACACCCTGTGAGGTAGAAGAAGAGATTGGATTTATCCCCCGCCCTTCACTGCCCAAAGGTGTCTCAGAGTGGCTTACAAACTCCTTTCCCTTCCCCTCCCCACCACAGACACCCTCTGAGGTAGAAGAAGAAGAGATTGGATTTATACCTCACCCTTCACTACCCAAAGGTGTCTCAGAGCGGCTTACAAACTCCCTTCCCTTCCTCTCCCCACAACAGACACCCTGTGAGGTAGAAGAAGAAGAGGAGATTGGATTTATACCTCACCCTTCACTGCCCAAAGGTGTCTCAGAGCGGCTTACAAACTCCCTTCCCTTCCCCTCCCCACAACAGGCACCCTGTGAGGTAGAAGAAGAAGAGATTGGATTTATACCCCGCCCTTCACTACCCAAAGGAGTCTCAGAGCGGCTTACAAACTCCTTTCCCTTCCCCTCCCCACAACAGGCACCCTGTGAGGTAGGCAGGGCTGAGAGAGCTCTTGACAGGAACTGCTCTTTTTCAAGGAGAGCTCTTATCAGAACTTGTGACTGACCCAAGGTCACACCAGCCAGGTGCAAGTGGAGGAGTGGGGGAATCAAACCCGGTTCTCCCAGATTACAGTCCGCACACTTAACTGCTACACCAAATTGGCAAAATACCTCTGCTTCTCACGTGTCTTGAAAACTCTACAGCAGGGGTGTCAAGCATGTGGCCCGGGGGCCAGTTCAGGCCCCCGGAGGGCTACCATCAGGCCCGCAGTGGAACTGGCTGTCTCCCACTTCTTCTTCCAGTTCTGCTGCTGCTGCGTCATCGTAGGTTTGCAGCTTACAGATACACTCTTGAACAGCACACTCAAGATTGCAACAGCACAGACATGTGGATGCAATAATGCAGAGCAAGAGGTGTCCATTATCAGACATGGCTAAATAAACAAAATATCGCAAGAGTGCTGATATTTTAAGCCTGTTTGTATTTTAAGTTTCAGCCAGTATTTTAAGTCTCAGCCAGTATCATCATGCCCCTGTATAAATCATTGGTGCGACCTCATTTGGAATACTGCGTACAGTTCAGGTCACCACATCTCAAAAAGGATATTATAGCATTGGAAAAAGTGCAGAGAAGGGCAACTAGAATGATAAAAGGGTTGGAACACCTTCCCTATGAAGAAAGGTTAAAATGCTTGGGGCTCTTTCGCTTGGAGAAATGACGGCTGAGGGGTGACATGATCGAGGTTTATAAGATTATGAATGGGATTGAGCAGGTTGAGAAAGAAGTACTTTTCTCCCTTTCTCACAATACAAGAACTCGTGGGCATTCCATGAAATTGCTGAGCAGTCGGGTTAGAACAGATAAAAGGAAATACTTCTTCACCCAAAGAGTGATTAACAGGTGGAATTCACTGCCACAGGAGGTGGTGGCAGCTGCAAGCATGGAGAGTTTCAAGAGGGAATTAGATAAACATATGGAGCAGGGGTCCACCAGTGGCTATTAGCCACAGGGCATAGATGGGAACTCTCAGTCTGGGGCAGGTGATGCACTCTATTCTTGGTGCTGGAGGGGGCAGCAGTGGGAGGGCTTCTGGTGCCCTGGCCCCACTGCTGGACCTCCTGATGGCACCTGGTATATTTTGGCCGCTGTGTGACAAGAGTGTTGGACTAGATGGGCCATTGGCCTGATTCAACATTGGCTTCTCTTATGTTCTTAAGTTAAAAAACAAAATCCTTTGTGTTTGTGTCCTTTATAAAGTTTATATCTTTGCTACTGGGCATTACATTTTGTGACACACACGGCCCAGCCCAACAAGGTCTCATTTAAGTCAGATCCGGCCCTCGTAACAAAAGAGTTTGACACCCCTGACATACAGGGTTTCCATATGTTGGCTGCCACTTGATGTACCGTCTCTTGGCCCAAACTGGCCGGTGGGCCCATGAAATCTGTTGGCGAGAGCGACTCAATATATCTGGACATGGGGAGAGGCGCTACATCACTCGAAGGGTGTATAGGCGTTAACCCCTCGAATGGGAGTCCTCTCTTTGTCTTAACCTGGGAGCTCCCCCTCTCCTCCAGACTGGTCCTCTCCCTCAGTCCTCCCCCACCTCTTCACATGGCCTTCCATGGAGAGACACATCTCTGCAGGTCTCTCCTGTACAGACGACGCCCTCGTACTCCCGCACATCTGATCCCGGACTAACTGGCCATTTGAGATGGGGAAAGGGCTCTTTAGATGAGGCTTCCCTCTCCCCTTTCGCCCGTCACTTGAACGTGAACCGGATCTACTTGAATAAATATAAGTTTACCTTCTTTTGCAATTGACTTCTTGGGAGATTTATCGACCGCACTCAGGATCACGCTGGGCAAAACGCTGCTATATATTAACCCAGTATCCCAATAATCTGGCCCCTGGCATTGCTAGCAGATTTTAACTGACATCTCTCGTGTGGCAAGAGGCAATCTTCACTAAGAAGCCGCACGTCTTTTTTAAAAAAAAAAAATTTTAGAGTAATGTTTTGGCTGCTCCATAACCGAGCGTGTTCCATATCGAGATTCAACTCCAGTCGCATCTTAAAGAATAAGGATGCTTTCACGCGTGCTGAATAATGCAGTTTCCGTCCTCTTCGGCGACAGCTTGCAAGGGGATTTTGCCATTTCATATAGTAAAATCGAGTTGCAAAGTACATGGAAAGTGAGTTATTCAGTGTGTGTGAAGGCGCCCTAAGGTTTGCAGGGCATAAGCTTTTGAGAGTCACGACTCTGACAAAGTGAGCTAGCCCCTTCATCGGATACCTTGAAAATGCATACCCTGGAAATCTTGTCGGCTGATTTCATATGGATGTAAAAATATAAATCAGTTTGGGCACCTAACCGAAGTGAAACCTCTGTGTGAAAGCAGCAAAAGGTAAAGGTAAAGATTTCCCTGGCTCGAACACTAGTCGAATCCAACTTGAGGGGGCAGTGCTCATTTCCCTTTCCAAGCTGAAGAGCCAGCGCTGTCCAAAGGCATTTCCGTGGTCATGTGGCTGGCACGACTAGACGCTGAGGCACATGGAACGCTGTTACCTTCCCACCGAAGTGGTACCACCGAAGAGCCAGTTTGGTGTAGTGGTTAAATGCGCAGACTCTAATCTGGGAGAACCGGGTTTGATTCCCCCACTCCTCCACTCACAGCTGCTTGTGTGACCTTGGGCAAGCCATAGTTCTGTCAGAGCTGTTCTTGAAAAAGAGCAGTTTCTGTCAGAGCTCTCTCAGCCCCACCTACCTCACCGGGTGTCTGTTGTGGAAAGGGGAAGGGGAAGGAGCTTGTAAGCCGCTCTGAGACTCCTTTGGGTAGTGAAGGGTGGGGTATAAATCCAATCTCTTCTTCTCCTTCTTCTACCTATTTATCTATTTGCAATTTCTTGCTTCCGAACTGCTGGGCTGGCCAGAGATGGGAGCTCGCTGCGTCACTCAGCACTGGGGTCTCAAACTGCCGAACTACAGACCTTCTGGTCTGCAGCTCAGCATCTTAACCTCTAAGCCACCGCAGCCCCTACGTGAAAGCAACACACAAAAGAACATAAGAGAACATCAGAGAAGCCAATGTTGGATCAGGCCAACGGCCCATCCAGTCCAACACTCTGTGTCACACAGTGGCCAAAAAGACCAGGGGCCATCAGGAGGTCCACCGGTGGGGCCGGGACATCAGAAGGACACACACGAAGCTTCCCCATGCTGAATCAGACCCTTGGTCCATCAAGTTCAGTATTGCCTGCTCTGACCGGCAGCAGCTCTCCAGGGTCTCAGGCAGAGGTCTTTCACATCACACACTGGCTGGTCTTTTTTAGCTGGAGCTGGGGGGTGGGAATTGAACCTGGGACCTTCTGCATGCCAAGCAGATCCCCCACCACTGAGCCACAGCCCCTCCTCAAAGACACATGAAGTTGCCTTTTACCGAATCAGACCCTTGGTCCATCAAGTTCAGTATTGCCTGCTCTGACCGGCAGCGGCTCTCCAGGGTCTCAGGCAGAGGCCTTTCACATCACATACTGGCTGGTCTTCTTAAACTGGGGATGCCGGGGATTGAACCTGGGACCTTCCGCCTGCCAAGCTGAGGCTCTACCACTGAGTCCCGACCCCTCCCCATGCGTCTCTGCCAAATGAGCATAAAAGCCCTTCGTGCATCTGACGTTGGGTTCCAGCTCAAGAAAGTTGCAATGAATACGCCCATCTTTAAAGTATCAAGAGCATCTTTGTGGACTATCGTGGTGAACTTCCACGTCGCCCAAGCCAGACAGAATCAGTATGGAAACGGAGCGCTTCCCGCCTCCCGAGGGAAGATAAATGGTCCGGGAACATCTGCTCTAGTAATGCAAGTTCTCACGAGCATCAATATCTTTTGAGATCTCTTTCAAAGCAGATAACGGCCCGCCTTCGGACTCTCCCTTTCACATGGAGGGTGCCCTTCCACAACATGGATATTCCATACGTCTTCTTTCCGTTCTGCTAGGATACTTCCCCAAGTGACATAGGAAAGAACCGAATAGTCTACGTGGCAGATGTAGAGGCCGAGACTTCATACAAGGTGGTCCTCTTTGCCCTGGCTGCAGAGAAAATTCGGAAGGAAATAGTAGCATTGCCATAGCTTGATTATCAACGGAATTCTGGAGTGGAGAGACGGGATTATTATGACGTTTTATTGTGTCCTAATTTAGTTTTTTAATTCTTCTGGCTTTAGAAGTTTACATAGCTGTTATTGTTATATTGTTCTGTCATTGTAACGGCTCATGGCTAAAGGCAATGAACTGAAACCTGAACGTGGGGCATTTATTTAGGGCTGTCAGGTTCCGGGGTGTGTGTGTGAGGTTTTTCCTGCTGAAAGGGCCCCCAACTCGCCAGTCTGGATCTGGCAGGCGGGAGGGAGCCCCACCCCCAAAGTGGCCAGATCAGACTGACGTGCCTGGCACGATGACGTCACCCAGAAGTGACATCATTGCGCCGGGCACGTCGCCGGGTGACGCTCTAGCAACCAGCCTGAAACAGGACGCTGGACTCCCCCGCTATTAAGAAGGTAGGACTAGGCAACCCAATATTCATTAGAGCCCAGAAGCTTGACAACACTGTTGAGTTTCGGAGAGAGAATAAAACCAACACTGTCGTGGCAGCTGCAGCCAGAACAAAGTTGTTTTAATCGGCGCCGCCAATCAGATCTCCGGCGGCCAATCAGAGGCCCCACGTGGCCTCACTCACTTTCTAAAAACACACGGCGGGTGCCGGGGAGGTGTCCATTGGTACTTCCGATGCCCATGGGCACCGCATTGGGGGCCACCCTCTGCTCTAACCACTACTCCGCACTGGCTAAGGTTCACAGAATCACGGAGTTGGGAGGGACTTCCAGGGTCATCTAGTCCATCCCCTTACACAATGCAGGAAATTCACAAATACCTCCCCCCACACCCCCAATGACCCCTGACACATGCCTAGAAAATAACAAGAAAACCTCCAGAATCCCCGGCCAAACTGGCCTGGAGAAAAATTGCCTCCTGACCCCAAACCAGTTTGGTGTCGTAGTTAAGTGCGTGGACTCTTAATCTGGGAGAACCAGGTTTAATTCCCCACTCCTCCACTTGCACCTGCTGGATGACCTTGGGCAAACCATAGTTTTGTCAGAGGTGTTCTTGAAAAAGAGCAGTTTCTGTCAGAGCTCTCTCAGCCCCGCCTCCCTCACAGGGTGTCTGTGGTGGGGAGGGGAAGGGAAAGGAGTTTGTAAGCTGCTCAGAGACTCCTTTGGGTATTGAAGGGCGGGGGTATAAATCCAATTTCTTCTCTTCTTCTTCTTCTTCTAAGTGGCGATCAGCATTTCCCTGGGTGTGTAAGAACGGGCCACGAGAACTAAGTACTGAGGCGACCCTTCCTGTCCTCCCTCTCACGATCTGCCTAAGTTCACAGAATCTGCATTGCTGTCCGATGGCCATCTAGCCTCGGCTTGAAAACCTCCACAGGAGGAGAGCCCACCACCTCCCGAGGAAGCCTGTTTCCACTGAGGAACCGCTCTGACTGTCAGGAAGTTCTTCCTAATGCTTCGCCGAAAACTCTCTTGATTTAATTTCAACCCGTCGGTTCCGGTCCGACCTTCCACGAGAACCAAAGCGGAAAAGCAGCTAGCTGAATAGCTTGGGGTGGCTTGTGGCAAATGGCGACAGCTTCGTATTGCATGGCTCCGCCAGAGGGTTTCCCGTCGGTGAGAAATGCAACGGCGTTCCTTTTCATTACTTGGTTAAACTTCCGGCAAATCCTTCTCCTGTTTCTTAATTAGAATCAGGTCGGGTCATTTGGACTGTTATTGTTCGGAGCCGTGAAAGCTCGAAAGACATTCCCTGGTTAGGCCGGGCAGCGTCACCCAGCGAGATAGATCCCGTCTCCCTCGCCACTGCCTGCGCATAGGACTGTCAAAACCCTGTGGCTGTCTGTGCGTAATGGATGGTTTGATTCACGGGGGGCCGTTGTCAAAAGGCTGAATTCACGGCGCAAGGTCACACTGACACAACCGCCGTGGACATCGCTAGGTAGGAAAGGAGCCTGCGAGCGCCGTATGAGCGATAAGACTTGGTCCCTGCTCAAAATGTTTAAAGTTATTGGAGAGAAAGTGTGCGTGTGGGGACAGTGGGGCGGGGGAAACCCATATTATAAGCCTCCTCCATTAAATTGGGAATACCTTGGAGACAGTGAAATCCCAGGCTTCGAGGTACCCTGTCCAGACAGGACAGAATTGTCACAGGTCAAGTGGCGAGTGGTGGTAAACACACCCCTGCAATGAGGGTTACCAACTTCCAGGTGGGGACTGGAGATTATACAGAATTCCAGCAGCTCTGCAGATGACAGATCAGTTCCCCTGGAGAAAAAAACAACTCGTGGGCACTCCATGAAATTGCTGAGCAGTCGGGTTAAAACAGATAAAAGGAAGTCCTTCTTCACCCAAAGAGTGATTAACATATGGAATTCACTGCCACAGGAGGTGGTGGCAGCTACAAGCATGGACAGTTTCAAGAGGGAATTGGATAAGCAGATGGAGCAGAAGTCCATCAGTGGCTATTAGCCACAGGGTATAGCTAGGAACTCTCAGTCTGGGCCAGGTGATGCACTCTATTCTTGGTGCTGGAGGGGGCAGCAGTGGGAGGGCTTCTGGTGTCCTGGCCCCACTGCTGGACCTCCTGAGGGCACCTGGTATTTTTGGCCACAGAGTGTTGGACTGGAGGGGCCATTGGCCTGATTCAACATTAAGAGAAGCCAATGTTGAATCAGGCCAATGGCCCATCTAGTCCAACACTCTGTCACACAGCGGCCAAAATATACTAGGTGCCATCAGGAGGTCCAGCAGTGGGGCCAGGACACCAGAAGCCCTCCCACTGCTGCCCCCCTCCAGCACCAAGAATAGAGTGCAGCACCTGCCCCAGACTGAGAATTCCCATCTATACCCTGTGGCTAATAGCCACTGATGGACTTCTGCTCCATATGTTTATCTAATTCCCTCTTGAAACTGTCCATGCTTGCAGCTGCCACGACCTCCTGTGGCACTGAATTCCATACGTTAATCACTCTTTGGGTGAAGAAGTATTTCCTTTTATCTTGGCTTCTCTTATGTTCTTATGTTCTTAAAATGGCTGCTTTGGAGGGTGGACACAGCCTATGGCATTGTCCCATGCATGCGGTCCTCCCTAAACCCAGGCTCCGCCCCCACAATCTCCAGGTATTTCCCAACCCAAAGCTAGCAACCCTAGGATGGCTCGATGGCCATCTGACAGCCATGCTGATTCTGTGAACTTGGGCAGATCACGAGAGCGAGGGCAGGAAGGGTTGCCTCAGTGCTTAATTCTCATGGCCCTTTCTTACACACCCAGGGAAATGCCGATCGCCATTTTGGGGTCAGGCGGCGATTTTTCCGCAGGCCAGTTTGGCTGGAGATCCTGGAGGTTTCTTTTGTCATCTTCTGGGTGTGGAACGGCAGTCACTGGGGGTGTGGAGGGGAGAGGTATTTGTGAATTTCCTGCATTGTGCAGGGGGTTGGACTAGATGACCTCAGAGGTCCCTTCCAGCTCTATGATTCTACGACAGCAGGAAATGCACAGGGCTTACCAGGGGAGAAGGGCCATTGTGTTTGCCTTAAAGGAGCAGAGCATCTACCCAGGACTTTTCCCCTTGGGACTAGGGCTGTTAAAAACAATCTGTGCCCAAGGCATTTCGAGGAAACATTCCATGCCTATGAGGAAACAAAGGAAACAGACCGTTGTCTATTACTGAACACAGTCTGAATCCGTCCGGTACAATGGATGTGTATCCACGTGCCGCACAGCTCATGCAGGATGGGCACTAGAGAGGCCAACCGTTGCGTTGCTGGCTGCGTCTCCGGTGGCAGCCATTCTGCAGCTGCGCATACCGGCTGTGGTCTTTTGTGAGCAAAAATTCTACCCTGTGAGCGACTGGCATTAAAGTTGTGAGCAGGTGATTTGGCTGCTGCATAAATTAGTTTGCTCTGGAGCCATCCCTTCCTGAGCGAAGACAAAACTCTGTGAGCTGGAGGCTAAAACTGTGAGCTAGCTCACACAAATGCAGCTTAGAGGGAACACCGGATCCCAGTGCCAGAGTGTTACACACAAACACAAACACACCGCAGGATTTGCAAGCCTCATGATAGATCTCAGTGGCAAAGCAATTCCGTCACAAACAGATCAGGTGACCTCGCCCAATGCTAAAGGGAGTCCCCGTTATAATAATTAGCACTTCTGCAGGGATTTGGGACTGTTCCAAGCACTTTGTAGACACAATCTGTGCACCCACTCTGCAAGATGCAATTGTTCTCGTCTTGCAGACGGTTGATGGAAAGTGACTCGCCCCAGGTATTGTTGCCAAACTCCAGGGGGCAGCTGGAGAGACCTCCTGGAATTGCAGCTGTTCTTCAGACAACAGAGATCCTGTTAAGTTATCTTGTAGTGAATGAGGTCACTGGCACGGCCCAATCTGACCTGAACATTTGTTCTGCACTCGGCACTGCCCAATCCAGGTTAGTCGGCAGAGCTCCAGCAGTCCGTTTTCAGATGACCACTGCAGACTTCAGTCTTGGAGGCTTGCTGGGGAACCTTGGGCCAGTCACAAGCTCTCGGCCTAGCCTGGGGGCCACTCCAGGGGTGCCACCCTCCAGGTGGGAGCTGGAAACCTCCCAGGATTACAACGGTTCTCCAGACAACAGAGAGCAGTCCCCCTGGAGAAAATGGAAGTTTATACTGTGCTGAAGTCCCATCCCAAATCCCAGGCTCAACCCTCTCCCAAATCTCCATGGATTTCCTAACCTTTCTAGGTGACCTTGGTCCAGTCACATGCTCTCAGCCTAACCTACCTCACAGGGTTGCTGTGACGGTAAAATGGAAGAGAGGAGACTGATGTAAGCTGCTTTAGGTAAGGGTTTCCCTTGCTTGAAAGCCAGTCGAATCCAACTTTAGGGGGGTGGTGCTGATCTCCGTTTCTGGCCCGAAGAGCCGGCGCTGTCCGAAGACTTCTCTGCGGACACGTGGCCGGCATGACTAAACGCCGAGGCACACAGAACGCTGTTACCTTCCCACTGAAGTGGTCCCTATTTATCTACTCTCAATGTCTCACTTTCGAACTGCTGGGTTGGCAGGAGCTGGAACCAGAGACGGGAGCTCACTCCCGTCACGCGACACTCGGGTCTCAGACTGCCGAACTACAGACCTTCCAGTCTGCAGCATAAATAAGGTAAATAAGTAATAAATGAAACCCAGAGCTGGCGACTTTCTGACTCAGGCCGCTGAGGACGTAGCAGAGCGAGATTCGAACCAGGGGCTTCCTAATCTACCACTTGTTCTGTGGCCACACCTCCCCCCCAGCTTCCCCCAGGACTGGAAAAGTTAGCCAGGATTCCAAGGTTAGGGAAGTCGGCCAGCGGCAGCAAGCAGAGAGCCAGTGAGACTCTCCGAAGGCGCCCTTCCGTCCGCTATCGGCTCCAACAGAGGACTCTCCTTTTCCCTGTTCGGTGAATTCGAGTCAATTAATCTTGACATGAGGCTATTATGTCGTTTCAAATACGGCGGAGGCTGTCACTGAAAAGCGCGCGGGGGCTTTGGCTCGCTGCAAAAGATACTCGGATCCAGGCAGCTGGGAAGCTCGCGCTCGCCTGGACTCAGGAGGAGAGTTCTGGGAAAAGTGATTGTATTTGGGAGAAGCAAGGGGCGTGCAATTTGGGGTTTTTTTCTGGCTGCCAAGTCACAGCCGGCTTATGGGGAGAACAGGGACCTCAGTGGGGCACGGTGCTCTAGAGTCCATCCTCCAAAGCTGCCATTCTCTCCAGGGGAACTGATGGAATTCACTGCCACAGGAGTGGGCGGTGGCTACAAGGATGGATGGCTTCAAGAGGGAATTAGATAGACATCTGGAGCAGATGTGCATCAGTGGCTATTAGCCACAAGGTATGGACTGCGGTGGCTCAAGTGGTTAAGACGCTGAACTGCAGGCTGTGGAAGGTCAGTAATTCAGCAGTTCAAGACCCAAGAGTGCTGCATGATGGAGTGAGCTCCCGTCTCTGGTTCCAGCTCCTGCCAACCTAGCAGTTCGAAAGCAAGAAATTGCAAGTAGATAAATAGGTACCACTTTGGTGGGAAGGTCACAGCGTTCCGTGCACCTTGGTGTTTAGTCATGCCGGCCACATGACCACGGAAACGTCTCCGGACAGCGCTGGCTCTTCGGCTTTGAAACGGAGATGAGCACCGCAACCCTAGAGTCGGATCCGACTGGCTTTCGAGCAAGGGAACCTTTACCTTTACTTATAGAGAGGGACTCTCAGTCTGGGGCAAGGGATGCTCTGTATTCTTGGTGCTGGAGGGGTCAGCAGTGGGAGGGCTTCTGGTGCCCTGGCCCCACTGCTGGACCTCCTGAGGGCACCTGGTATATTTTGGCCACTGTGTGACACAGAGTGTTGGACTGGAGGGGCCTTTGGCCTGATCCAACATTGGCTTCTCTTGCGTTCTTATGTTCTTATCTCCCTAGTCTGGAGAGGAGCTGTAATTCCGGGGGACCCCCAGGCCCCACCTGGAGGCTGGCATCCCTAACTCAAAGAAGGTGTAAGCGTCCAGTTAGTTCTCCGATGTCAGATCGTTTATCTCCCGTCCGGAGGTACGACTAACAATGTTTTTCATTTGTTTCGGGAATCGTGCACGAGACCACGATCGGAGAATCTTGACAACCAGTCCCCGTGGAGGCTGGCCACCCTAAATAGGAGAGAGGCCCTTATTCCCACAACTGAGCCAGTGACTGTCTCAGCCTCACCTACCTCACAGGGACGTTGTGAGGATGAAACGGTAAAGGAGACCCATCGATATTCCTTCGTTTTCCTCGGGGAAAGGGGTAGAATAAAAATTCACTATAGCAAGATTTTCAGATATCTGTCCTGCCTTCCTTCCATTTAGGCCGGAAATGTCCCTTACGAAACCAGTTTGGTGTCGTGGTTAGGAGCACGGACTCTAATCTGGGAGAACCGGATTGGAGTCCCCTAACTCCTCCACATGCAGCTGCTGGTGTGACCTTGGGTCAGGCACAAGTTCTCTCAGAGCTGTTCTCTCAAGGGCAGTTCTTGAGAGAGCTCTCTCAGCCCCGCCTGCCTCCCAGGGTGTCTGTTGTGGGGAGGGGAAAGGAAAGGAGATTGATTCCCCACTCCTCCACATGCAGCCGCCGGTGTGACCTTGGGCCAGGCACGAGTTCTCTCAGAGCTGTTCTCTCACGAGCAGTTCTCGAAAGAGCTCTCTCAGCCCCACCTGCCTCACAGGGTGTCTGTTGTGGGGAGGGGGAGGGAAAGGAGATCGTAAGGCGCTCTGAGACTCCTTCGGGTAGCGAAGGGTGGGGTACAAATCCAGTCTCCTCTTCTTCCAAAACAAGTAGGCTCGAACAGGCCTAGATTACAAGATTGGCTCCCTTCCCTCACCGATGCCCGCTCTGGTTGCCCACATTCTTGGGCAGTGGCACAGCAATGTCTAAGACTGGGGGGGGGGTGTCTGAGCTGCACCCACTGCTCAGCAATTCCTGCACACGGCCAGATCGAAGGCTGCCAGTCTTCGGAGCCCAGAATGTCAACAAGGGCGTCAGCTGCGCACTGCCTGGAAGCCGCCTCACACAGAGAAATTACCAAAACGACGATTCCCCCTCCGCTCATCTCCCTGCCAGGAAAGGCGTCATCTGCTATATCTCTGCCGGCTCTCGAGCTGCTGGGAAAGGCACAGGAGGCGGGTCTGTTAGGAGCTCGGCGGGCCTGTGAGGAGCTCGGCGGGCCTGTCCCTAGCACAAAGGCTGGCGGTGTTGGGTGCCAACCTCCAGGCGGAGGCACGGAGGCAGTGTTCCCTCTAAGCTGAGTGTGAGCTGGCTCGCAGTTTTTTAGCTTCCGGCTCACATATTTTTGCCTTTGTTCAGGATGGAAAAGAAGAAGAAGAAGAAGAAGAAGAAGAAGAAGAAGAAGAAGAAGAAGAAGAAGAAGAAGAAGAAGAAGAAGAAGAAGAAGAAGAAGAAGAAGAAGAAGAAGAGGAGGAGGAGGAGGAGGAGGAGGAGGAGGAGGAGGAGGAGGAGGAGGAGGAGGAGGAGATTGGATTTATACCCTGCCCTTCACTACCCAACGGTGTCTCAGAGCGGCTTACAAACTCCTTTCCCTTCCTCTCCCCACAACAGACACCCTGTGAGGTAGACGAAGAAGAAGAGATTGGATTTATACCCTGCCCTTCACTACCCAAGGGAGTCTCAGAGCGGCTTACAAACTCCTCTCCCTTCCCCTCCCCACAACAGACACCCTGTGAGGTAGAAGAAGAGAAGAGATTGGATTTATACCCCGCCCTTCACTACCCAAAGGAGTCTCAGAGCAGCTTACAAACTCCTTTCCCTTCCCCTCCCCACAACAGACACCCTGTGAGGTAGAAGAAGAGAAGAGATTGGATTTATACCCCGCCCTTCACTACCCAAAGGAGTCTCAGAGCGGCTTACAAACTCCTTTCCCTTCCCCTCCCCACAACAGACACCCTGTGAGGTAGAAGAAGAGAAGAGATTGGATTTATACCCCGCCCTTCACTACCCAAAGGAGTCTCAGAGCGGCTGACAAACTCCTTTCCCTTCCCCTCCCCACAACAGACACCCTGTGAGGTAGGTGGGGCTGAGAGAGCTCTTTCTAGGACTGCCCTTGAGAGAACAGCTCTTGTCAGAACTATGGCTTGCCCAAGGTCACACCAGCCAGGTGCAAGTGGAGGAGTGGGGAATCAAACCCGGTTCTCCCAGATTAGAGTCCGCACACTTAACCACTACACCAGAGCAAACTAACTGGTTCAGTGGCCAAATCGCTCGCTCACAACTTGAATGCCAGGAGCTCAAAGAGCAGATTTTTTTGCTCACAAGACTCCACAGCTTAGAGGGAGCACTGCATGGAGGTCTCCCAGGATTATAGTTAATCTCCATACAACAGCGATCCATTACCCTGGAGAAAATGGCTCCTTCAGAGGTTGGGCCTCAGGGCACTATACCCCACTGAGGTCCTACCTCTCCCCAAACTCCACCCTCTTCACATTCAAATCCCCAGGAAATCCCCGCCCTGGAGCCGGCAACCCTAGATGGTGTTAGATCAACATGGGTAATGGTGAGAGCCAGCTGTGATGTGGTGGTGAAGAGCGGAGGACTGTAATCTGGGGTTCAATTCCCCACTCCTCCACATGTAGCCAGCTGGGCGACCTTGGGTCAGTCACAACTCTCTCGGAGCTCTCTCTGCCCCACCTACCTCACAGGGTGTCTGTCGCTGGGAGAGGAATTGTCAGCCACTCTGAGACTCCTTCGAGTAGCTATGAGCGGGGCATGAAATCAATTCTTCTTCTTCTTACTAGTTTGGTGTAGTGGTTAAGTGCAGGGACTCTAATCCAGGAGAACCAGGTTTGATTCCCCCACTCCTCCACTTGCACCTGGCTGGATGACCTTGGGCAAGGCATAGTTCTGATAAGAGCTGTCCTTGAAAAAGAGCAGTTTCTGTCAGAGCTCTCTCAGCTCCACCTACCTCACAGGGTGCCTGTTGTGGGGAGGGGAAGGGAAAGGAGTTTGTAAGCCGCTCTGAGACTCAGAGCGGAGGGCGGGGTATACTTCCAATCTCCTCCTCCTCCTCCTCTTCTTCTTCATAAATAAAAACTGGTGTCTTTTTCTTTTTCAGCAACCATGCGTATTTTGAGGGGAAACGGATATCTATACTTTATTATCAAACCTAGACTCATTTTAATACTTTCATGATACAAGACACATATTTTATAACGGAGTCGTTTGTAATATTTGGTATATTCGGAACGCAGAAGTATTAAGCCAGGGGTGTCAAACACGAGGCCCGGGGCTGGACCCGGCCCGTCCGGGGCTCTTGCGTGGCCCGTGAGCAAATGGTACAAGGGAGGAAGTGGGCGGAGCCACTCCATTGTGACTTCAGCGCAGCAGAACCACCTCCACTGCTGCAGTTGAGCATCGTGGGGGCATCTGTCCAGCGCTGCACTGCTGCCTCTCCAGTCCGCCTACGTGGGTTTTCCTCTGCACCCCCATCCCGCCCCAGGGGGCCTTGCAGTGGGGACACGCCAACTTTGAGCTTACCAGCTGCTGTCCTTTCTACCGTTTCTATCTCCGGTACCTGGCATTACGTTTTATGGCACACATGGCCCGGCCCGACCAAGTGACAATTATGTCAGACCAGCCCTTGTAACAAATGAGTTGGACACCTCTCCATTAAGCCTTGTACAAACAAATCAGCCAGTATCATCATGCCCCGGTATAAATCATTGGTGCGACCTCATTTGGAATACTGTGTACAGTTCTGGTCTCCACACCTCAAAAAGGATATTATAGCATTGGGAAAAGTGCAGAGAAGGGCAACTAGGATGATAAAAGGGTTGGAACACCTTCCCTATGAAGAAAGGTTAAAAGGCTCGGGGCTCTTCAGCTTGGAGAAACGACGGCTGAGGGGTGACATGATCGAGGTTTATAAGATTATGAATGGGACTGAGCAGGTTGAGAAAGAAGTACTTTTCTCCCTTGCTCACCATACAAGAACTCGTGGGCACTCCATGAAATTGCTGAGCAGTCGGGTTAGAACAGACAAAAGGAAATACTTCTTCACCCAAAGAGTGATTAACATATGGAATTCACTGCCACAGGAGGTGGTGGCAGCTACAAGCATGGACAGTTTCAAGAGGAATTAGATAAGCATATGGAGCAGAAGTCCATCAGTGGCTATTAGCCACAGGGTATAGATGGGAACTCTCAGTCTGGGGCAGGTGATGCCCTCTATTCTTGGTGCTGGGGGGGGCAGCAGTGGGAGGGCTTCTGGTGTCCTGGCCCCACTGCTGGACCTCCTGATGGCACCTGGTATATTTTGGCCGCTGTGTGACAGAGTGTTGGACTAGATGGGCCCTTGGCCTGATTCAACATTGGCTTCTCTTATGTTCTTACGTTCTTGTTTTCTACACATAAAACTGTGAATATGCCGAACACAGGAGACTCTGAGAGAGAGAAAGAGAGAGACAGAGACAGAGAGACAGAGAGAGAGACTGCGGGCACCCTGTGTTACTTTAGCACATGTGTCTTAATTGATTTTTTGCCATCAGAGAGGTGGGGGGAAAATAACAGCTGAAATTAGAAAACAGATTTGGTGATAAACAGAAAAAGAAGAAGTGTACCATTTGGACCGAAACAAGTCACGTATAGTCGAAATCATCATTTTCCTAATGCACCGTCTTCCATAAAAAATTTTCACGCTGCGCATTTGGAGAGCGCAAAACCTCATCTTAAAAAGCATCTCGCTTTTTCCAAAAGAGAAAACAATTCGTCGGCTTTTTTTTTTTTTTTTAGAAAAGCGTTTCCCCTAAATTTCCCAATGGGAAAGAAAAACACCCTCTATGTGTGTGGGGGGGACGACTCCCCCTCCCCGAATTCTTCAGGGTTTTCTTCCACACTAGGCTTTTAAATCTTTACCCCCGATGTGCCGCCGTTTTAATCTATCCCGTCGCTTTGATAGCGGCTGATCTGAAGCTATTAATTGCTCTTCTCTCCAAATGCTGTTCTTTCTGTGATGCTGTCTGTTAGTTTCCTTCTTAAAAAAGCTTCGCCTCGTAATACTTTCGTCGTGTTTGTAGTTTTTAATTTTATAGGGTAAGCTTACTTGGATTGCGTTTGAATAGCAAAAAGGTGTGGTATAAATCATGCCTCTGGCAGGCCGACAATGGACACGCGACGGCTTGCGTTGAGCGCGCAGCGGGCGTAAGCGATTCGGAACAGGACTAATACGAGATTTAAAAAGGGCAAAGTCGTCTTGAACTGTGCAGGAAGGGATTTGATTGTTCAGCCAGGCAAACGCCACCCTCCAAATCTGAATGTCCCGATTTTAACACAGAGGGCCCCCCCCCCCTCCACCTTATGTTCTAATTTTGTATTAATGCTGAAGTCTAGAATAAGAACATAAGAACATAAGAGAAGCCAATGTTGAATCAGGCCAATGGCCCATCTAGTCCAACACTCTGTCACACAGCGGCCAAAAATACCAGGTGCCATCAGGAGGTCCAGCAGTGGGGCCAGGACACTAGAAGCCCTCCCACTGCTGCCCCCTCCAGCACCAAGAACAGAGTGCATCACCTGCCCCAGACTGAGAGTTCCCATCTATACCCTGTGGCT
This sequence comes from Gekko gecko, assembly GCA_029375565.1. Taxonomy (NCBI): domain Eukaryota; kingdom Metazoa; phylum Chordata; class Lepidosauria; order Squamata; family Gekkonidae; genus Gekko; species Gekko gecko. The sequence goes on along the minus strand of JAPDNY010000008.1, from coordinate 145,148,713 downwards.
AATAGCCCCTGATGGACCTCTGCTCCAGATGTTTATCTCATTCCCTCTTGAAACTGTCCATGCTTGTAGCTGCCACCACCTCCTGTGGCAGTGAATTCCATATGTTAATGTTTGGGTGAAGAAGGACTTCCTTTTATCTGTTCTAACCCGAATAATCAAAACCAATAAATGCTGTCCCCGTGTCGTGTCTATGCGTGTGGATTCTGATGCGAAAGGCTACGGTAATACCTGGAGAAAAAAATTGTAATTGTCGATCGCATAATTATATAAGTTAGTGAAGCATGGAACGAAACGGCTGTAAAATATATTATTGCAAAGAAGTTTGTGGGTCTTCTCCCCCCCCCAATTTTCCTCCCCAAAGCATCAAGCCTAAATGCAAATTAGATGTGTTTCCTATTTCGATTGGCGGCATTCTTTATCCGACCCAGAAAGCCGGTGTGGTTAGAGCAGGAGACCCCAACCTTTTTGAGCCTGCAGCCAGATTCGGAGCTCTGTCACGGCATGTTCGGCGCGACAACGAAAGGGCTGTCACAAAAGGGCTGCCGCGAGAGGCAGAACCAGCCACAAAAACTATTGTCACAGGCAGTGTTCCCTCTAAGCTGAGTTAGTGTGAGCTAGCTCACAGTTTTTTAGCCTCCAGCTCACACATTTTTGTCTTGGCTCAGGAAGGAGGGCTCCAGAGCAAACTAATTTACACAGTAGCCAAATCACTCACTCACAACTTTAATGCCGGTAGCTCACGAAGTAGAATTCTTGCTCACAAGACTCCATAGCTTACAGGGAACATTGGTCATGGCTCAGCTCCAACATAGCATGGATCCTTGTGCTGCGGCAGCAGCTGCCACCAAAGCAACATTAAAAAAAAAAATCTGCACAGCCAATCAAATCTCCAGTGGCCAATCAGAAGCCTTGCTGGACAAAAGCCATGCCTGGCCCTGCCCACTTCCTAAAAAACACTTGGCGGGCATCAGGAAAAGTATCAGCAGGACCCATGGTGCCCACGGGCACCATGTTGGGGACCCCTGGGTGAGACTGTCAGTCTAGCATCTTGGAGACCCAGGTTCATATCCTTATGTAGGTGAGCCAGTTTGGCGTAGTGGTCAAGTGTGCGGACTCTAATCTGGGAGAACCAGGTTTGATTCCCCACTCCTCCACTTGCACCTGGCTGGATGACCTTGGGCAAACCATGGTTCTGACAAGAGCGTCCTTGAAAGGGCAGTTCTTGAAAGAGCTCTCTCAGCCCCACCTACCTCACAGGGTGTCTGTTGTGGGGAGGGAAGGGAAAGGAGTTTGTAAGCTGCTCTGAGACTCCTTTGGGTAGTGAAGGGCAAGGTATCAATCCAATCTCTTCTCTTCTTCTACCTCACAGGGTGTCTGTTGTGGGGAGGGGAAGGGAAAGGTGATTGTAAGCTGCTCTGAGACTCCTTTGGGTAGTGAAGGGCGGGGTATAAATCCAATCTCCTCTTCTTCTTCTACCTCACAGGGTGTCTGTTGTGGGGAGGGGAAGGGAAGGGAGTTTGTAAGCCACTCTGAGACCCCTTCGGGTAGCGAAGGGCGGGGTATAAATCCAATCTCTTCTTCTTCTTCTACCTCACAAGGTATCTGTTGTGGGGAGGGGAAGGAGAAGGAGATTGTAAGCCGCTTGGAGACTCTGAGTGAAGGGCAGGGTATAAATCCAATCTCTTCTTCCTCACGTGTACAACAGAGAAAGTCCCTAACTTTAAGAATTGCATGCATTTTGCGTTTGGATATTTCCCTAGACCAGAGGTTCCCAAACTTATTTGGCCTACCGCCCCCCTTTTCAGAAAAAAAAATTACTCAGCGCCTCCCTGGAAATCTACCTTCAAGAAGTGGACAAAAAGACGCAGTGACAAATTTGCACGTGGTAGAGAAAGAGGTCGTCGTAAGTCAAGAGAGATGTCGTCGGCCTGAAGCCAGAGGCCCGCACCAGCCACCACACAATAGCCCAGCAGCAATGCTAGTCTTACAAGGGGGCACGCGCACTTTGCGATACGCAAATACATGGCTGTCATTGGCAAATACATGGTTGTGATCCCCCTGCCTGCCCCGATCCCAGGGAAGACCAGGAGAAGACAGGAAAAGGCTGCTTTAGATAGGTTCTGGACTCTTCTTTCTTGATGCTTCCACCGCCCTTATTTTTATTCAACGCCCCCCCCCCATTGCATCCAAGGCTCCTACCGCCCACATGGATCGTTCCAGTGCCCCCCAGGCAGTGGCAATACTGTGTACAGTTCTGGTCGCCACATCTCAAAAAGGATATCATAGCATTGGAAAAAGTGCAGAGAAGGCAACTAGGATGATAAAACGGTTGGAACACCTTCCCTATGAAGAAAGGTTAAAACACTTAGGGCTTTTTAGCTTGGAGAAACGACGGCTGAGGGGTGACATGATCGAGGTTTATAAGATTATGAATGGGATTAAGCAGGTTGAGAAAGAAGTCCTTTTCTCCCTTTCTCACAATACAAGAACTCGTGGGCACTCCATGAAATTGCTGAGCAGTCGGGTTAGAACAGATAAAAGGAAGTCCTTCTTCACCCAAAGAGTGATTAACATACGGAATTCACTGCCACAGGAGGTGGTGGCAGCTACAAGCATGGACAGTTTCAAGAGGGAATTAGATAAACATCTGGAGCAGAAGTCCATCAGTGGCTATTAGCCACAGGGTATAGATGGGAACTCTCAGTCTGGGGCAGGTGATGCACTCTATTCTTGGTGCTGGAGGGGGGGCAGCAGTGGGAGGGCTTCTAGTGTCCTGGCCCCACTGCTGGACCTCCTGATGGCACCTGGTATATTTTGGCCGCTGTGTGACAGAGTATTGGACTAGATGGGCCATTGGCCTGATTCAACATTGGCTTCTCTTATGTTCTTATGTTCTCTTTGGGAAACACTGTACTAGAGCGATGTAGGAACATCTGTCTACCTGCACACAGCTTTAGTTCTCGCTTGTAGCACATCAGATTTTGTGTCGTATCAGCCCCGTTATGCGCCAGATCGTGTTGTCCGACTGCAGCCCTCCCCCCCCACACTTGTGCACAAAAATATCCCCATTTTCGTCTAAGAAATGTCAGAGGGTTATCGGAGCCTCCTAAGGGAAATCCTTCAGCTTCTCTTTCTTCAGTCCGCTTACCGTATTAGGAAGGCATCGGTGGCACACGACACTGGGGTTATGTGACGAAAGGAACCTTGCGTGCCCACCGAATCCCCTAGAATGGGATCAGTCCCTTTCCAGGTGAAAATCGGGGGCTGGCAAACGACGCTCACGTGCAGACGGGCCCCCCACACCTGAGCTGCCCCGCTCCAAAGGGCCGTATGGTAACCGTAGTGATTTAAGGACCGTTTTAAACATCCTGAGATAGCTAATAAATCCGAATGAATTCCAGCTCTCACGTAAAACCAATTTTGGTCCCTCCAAGCTGGGCGGAACGGAGCAGTATAACATGTTGACACAGGCGCAAGGGGACACGGAGCAGAAGCCAGAGAGCAACCGCACTGGCTGTTCTCATAAATCCTGGGATTTATGACCACGGGGGGCCGTAGTCTTCTGCGTCCCCTCACCCACCCACCAAGATGGTGCCAGACAGAACCGCCTTCTAGCAGGCCAGGACATGGGTCTGTCCTACTATCTACACCGGAAGTCCCCAACGTGGTGACCATGGGCCAGTTTGGTGTGGTGGCTAGGAATGCAGACTCTAATCTGGGAGAACTGGGTTTGATTCCCCTAACTCCTCCACATGCAGCTGCTGGTGTGACCTTGGGTCAGTCACAAGTTGTCTCAGAGCTGTTCTCTCAGAAGCAGTCCTCGAAAGAGCTCTCTCAGCCCCGCCTACCTTACAGAGTGTCTGTTGTGGGGAGGGGAAGGGAAAGGAGATTGGAAGCCGCTCTGAGACTCCGAGTGAAGGGCGGGGTTTAAATCCAATCTCCTCCTCCTCTTCTTCTTTTCTGCCATCTGCCGAGTGTTCTTAGGAAGTGGGTGGGGCCAGGTAGGGTTTTTGCCCAGCAAGGCTTCTGATTGGTCACTGGAGACTTGATTGGCTGTGCAGATCTTTAAAAAAAACCCTGATGCTTTGCCACAGCACAACGATCTACACTGTGTGACTGAGGTTAAGCGGGGGCAATCATTTTTGTGGCTGGCTCCGCCTCCTGCTACAGCTATTTTGTGGTGTCCGTTTTGTGGCTGCGCCCACTACACTGTGTCAGAATTCCAAATGTGCCCGCAGGCTCGAAAAGTTTGGGGACCTCTGGGCTATGCTGTCCAGGAAGAAGAAGAAGAAGAAGAAGAAGAAGAAGAAGAAGAAGAAGAAGAAGAAGAAGAAGAAGAAGAAGAAGAAGAAGAAGAAGAAGAAGAAGAAGAGGAGGAGGAGGAGGAGGAGGAGGAGGAGGAGGAGGAGGAGGAGTTAAATTTATACCCTGCCCTTCACTTGGGAGTCTCAGAGCGCCTTACAATCTCCTTTCCCTTCCCCTCCCCACAACAGACACCCTGTGAGGTCCGTGGGGCTGAGAGAGCTCTTTCGAGGACTGCTCTTGAGAGAACAGCTCTGAGCGAACTCGTGACTGACCCCAGGTCACCCAGCTGGCTGCATGTGGAGGAGTGGGGAATCAAACCTGGTTCTCCAGATTAAAGTCCGCTTCTCTTAACCACTACACCGAACTGGCTCTCACTAGAGGTGGGACGTGGATTCTTCCGCATACAAAACAGGGGTCCCCTCTTTCAAGCCCCTCTTTCAAACCTAGCTGTTTATGAACATTCCGAAGTCGCTTTCTACAGCATCATGCCATCAACTTCTCTAGATTAGTATTGTCTGCTCTGACCGGCAGCCACTCTCCAGATGTCTCAGGCCAAGTTGCCGGATATACCAGGGACTGAGCCCGGGGGGGGGGGGCGCCCTGCCATCAAAGTGTGAGCACCACTGTTAAACACAGCATGAGTTTGGAGCATCAATCCGAATGCTGCAAGCGCAAAAGGGAACAGAAATTTGCTTCAGAAGTCCAACAAAGCCACAATTGGTTTCAGGAAACTTTCTCAAAAACAAAGCGGAAGCTGAAAGGCATGGTGGAACCCTGGAGGACGCTTGGAAGTTCACTGACGTCCACAATCACTGGTGCTCGGGCAGAATGTCTACTTCAGATCAGGAAAGGTACCCTAAACCTAAGATGATGCCAAGAGAGTAGGTGTGAAGTAATGCATAGAGTGACAGACTTAGGACCTTGGGCGACTAGCAAGCCAGTCTGATGTAGCAGTTAGGAGCGTGGACTCTAATCTGGGGGAACCAGGTTTGGTCCCCCGCTCCTCCACATGCAGCTGCTGGTGTGACTTTGGGTCAGTCACAAGTTCTCTCAGAGCTGTTCTCTCACGAGCAGTCGTGGAAAGAGCTCTCTCAGCCCCACCTACCTCACAGGGTGTCTGTTGTAGGGAAGGAAAGGGAAAGGAGATTGTGAGCCACTCTGAGACTCCTTTGGGTAGCGAAGGGCGGGGTATAAATCCAATCTCTTCTTCTTCTTCTACCTCACAGGGTGCCTGTTGTGGGGAGGGGAAGGGAAAGGACTTTGTCAGCCGCTCTGAGACTCCTTTGGGTAGTGAAGGGCGGGGTATAAATCCAATCTCTTCTTCTTCTTCTTCTACCTCACAAGGTGTCTGTTGTGGGGAGGGAAAGGGAAAGGAGTTTGCAAGCCGCTCTGAGACTCCTTCGGGTAGTGAAGGGCGGGGTATAAATCCAATCTCTTCTTCTCCTCTGAGTTCGAATCCCCTCTTCTACTATGGAAGCTTGTTGAGTGACCTTGGGCCTGCCGCAAACTCTCAGCCATGCCTACCTCGCAGGGTTGCTGTTGTGAGAAAACAGAGGAAGGGAGAAAGGCGTTCCAAGAGCAGCTCTGGGAGAAAATTTGAGACAGAAATAAAGGAATGCAAATGCAAAGTCAAGGAAGCCGTCAAAGGCCACAAAGCCTGGCTTTGAAAAGCAGACAAGTCTGGTCCAGGCAATCCGCATACGAAAGAGGACGGGTGCAATACAGTGGGCGAGGAGAGAATACGAGGAGCAAATTGAGAAAAAGACTAAGACAAACAAGGAGCCGGTTTTCCATCCATCCGAAGCAGGAAATTGCCCTGGGAGGTGGGGGGGGAGGTATGGAGAGGGGTCTTGGCCGAACAACGAGCAGAAAGAATGCAAAATCAATACTGGGAGATTGCAGAGAAACGAATTCTTTGCATCTGCCTTCACTGGGGAAGATATGGGGCACTTGCGCACTAGAAATACGGTTTTCCGGAGAGCTGTCCAAAGAACAGGCAAAGACGATGAGAGGTGAAGTTCTAGGGGTAATTGACAAATTAAAAAAACCAACGAGCTAGCCGAGTCCGGGTGACACCAAGAGTGTTTAAAACTGTGAAGCTGTTGATCTTCTTAACCAATACTGGCAAACTGACATTCAAACTGACCTCCCTTCCAGAAGGTTGGAAAGGAGTGAATATACCGGAGGAAATCACAGGCCAGGTAGCCCGTAGTTTTTGGTTTCCAATAAACCAGAGGAAACTATTAAAGACAGAATTATCAAGCACATAGAGGAAAAGGTGCTATCGAGGGAGAATTAACAGCGTTTCAGTCCAGGGAAGTCCCACCTAAGCAGTGTTCCCTCTAAGCTGAGTTAGTGTGAGCCAGCTCACAGTTTTTTAGCCTCCGGCTCACAGTTTTTTAGCCTCCGGCTCACACATTTTTGTCTTAGCTCAGGAAGGGATGGCTCCAGAGCAAAGCAATTTATGTGGTAGCCAAATTGCTCGCTCACAACTTTAATGCCAGTAGCTCACAAACTAGAATTTTTGCTCACAAGAACTTAAGAACATAAGAGAAGCCAATGTTGAATCAGGCCAACGGCCCATCCAGTCCAACACCCTGTCACACAGCGGCCAAAATATACCAGGTGCCATCAGGAGGTCCAGCAATGGGGCCAGGACACCAGAAGCCCTCCCACTGTTGCCCCCTCCAGCACCAAGAATGGAGTGCATCACCTGTCCCAGACTGAGAGTCCCTATCTATACCTTGTGGCTAATAGCCACTGATGCACTTCTGCTCCTTATCTTTATTTAATTCCCTCTTGAAACTGTCCATGCTTGTAGCTGCCACCACCTCCTGTGGCAGTGAATTCCATGTATTAATCACTCTTTGGGTGAAGAAGGACTTCCTTTTATCTGTTCTGACCCGACTGCTCAGTAATTTCATGGAGTGCCCACGAGTTCTTGTATTGTGAGAAAGGGAGAAAAGTACTTCTTTCTCAACCTGCTCAATCCCATTCATAATCTTATCAACCTCGATCATGTCACCCCTCAGCCGTCGTTTCTCCAAGCTGAAGAGCCCCAAGCGTTTTAACCTTTCTTCATAGGGAAGGTGTTCCAACCTTTTTATCATCCTAGTTGCCCTTCTCTGCACTTTTTCCAATGCTATAATATCCTTTTTGAGATGCGGTGACCAGAACTGTACACAGTATTCCAAATGAGGTCGCACCAATGATTTATACAGGGGCATGATTACTGGCTGATTTGTTTTCAATTCCCTTCCTAATAATCCCCAGCATAGCGTTGGCCTTCTTTATTGCAGCTACACACTGTCTAGACATTTTCATTGAGTTATCCACTATGACTCCACAGCTTAGAGGGAGCATTGCACCTAAGCATCCTTTTTGGCGTCGTTAACAAACATGTGGATAAGAGCGAGCCGGTAGATGGTATATCCTTGGACTTCAAAACAAGGCTTTTGACAAAGTTCCTCTCCAAAGAGTCCCGAGTTAAGTTTAGCAGTCATAGGGTAAGAGGACAGGTCCTTTCGTGGATGAGAAACTGGCTATATGACAGGGTTTAATATTTAATTACGACGATACATATTTAATTTCTTCATAAATAATCCGGACGTGGGGTTGAGAGGTGAAACGGCCGCGTTTGTCGATGACACCCAATTATTCAGGACGGGGAGGACGAGAGCAGATTGTGAAGAGCTCTAAAAAGATCGCTCTGAACTGAGTAACAACACGGCGAACGAGGTTCAATGTAAGTGTTTTGTGATGCGCATGGAGGGGGGGGGGCTGGAATCCTGACTTTATGTACGCTGATGATATCTGAATTGGCGGTAACTGACCGGAACGAGATCTTGGGGTCACGGCGGACAGCTCGGTGAAAATATTGACTGAATGTGCGGCAGTGCTGAAAAAGGCAAATGTTATTCTGGTGATTATTAGGAAAGGGATAGAAAAGGAAATAGCCAGCGTCGCAGTGGCCTTGTAAGCATGCATGCTGCAGCTGCATCTGAAACGCTGTGTACAGGTCCGGTCTTATCTCAAAAGAGATATTACAGTGCTGAAAAGGTGCAGAAAAGAACAATTAAAATTATAGGGGGGGGAGGCAGAACATTTTCTCTAGGACGGGAAGCAGAGGAGTTTGGGGGCTTTTCAATTTAGAGAAATGATATTGGGGGGGCACATGATTTGAGGCTCATAAAATGATGGATGGGTAAAAAAAGTGGATGGATGGCGCTTTTCCTACCACCTCCCTAACACTAGAACAGGTTAGAATGGATAAAAGGAAGTCCTTCTTCACCCAAAGAGTGATTAACACATGGGACTCACTGCCACAGGAGGTGGTGGCAGCTACAAGCATGGGCGGCTTCAAGAGGGAATTAGATAAGCATATGGAGCAGAGGTCCCTCAGTGGCTATTAGCCACAAGGTATAGACAGGAACTCTCGGTCTGGGGCAAGGGATGCTCTGTATTCTTGGTGCTTGGGGGGGGGTCAACAGTGGGAGGGCTTCTAGTGTCCTGGCCCCACTAATGGACCTCCTGATGGCATCTGGTATTTTTGGCCACTGCATGACAGAGTGCTGGACCGGATGGGCCATTGGTGTGATCCAAAACTGGCTTCTCTTATGTTCTTATGTTCTTAACTTGGCATGGGAGTAACCAATTAAAGTGATGAACTTATATACATCAGGAGGGCTGACAACACATGATTCGCATGTGTGCTTAGTGCTGTCGAGTTGGTTCTGACTTCTGGCGACCCTACGAATTCACGTCCCCCCAAAAGAAATCAACCCTGACTGTTCCCTGGAAGGCCAGATAACTGAAGCTGAAGCTCAAATACTTTGGCCACCAAATGAGAAGGGAGCACTCCCTGGAGAAGACCCCAATGCTGAGAACGATTGAAGGTCAAAGAAGAAGGGGACGGCAAAGGATGAGATGGTCAGACAGTGTTATCGAGGCAACGAACGTGGAATTGAGCAACCTCCAGAGGACGGCGGCAGACAGGAGGGCCTGGCGTGGTGTGGTCCATGGGGTCGCGAAGAGTCGGATTCAACTGTGCGACTGAACAACAACAACAACAACAAAACGTCCTATTGTTCACAGCCTTGCTCTGGTCTTGCAAACCAAGGGCCTTTGTCACTTCCCTGAGTCAAGACATGTCCTCTTGGATCTTCCTGTCTTCTTGCTGCCTTCAACTGTTCCTAGCCTGATCGTCTTTCCCAGTGATAGATTCAGTTGGGGTAGCCATCTGGGTTTGAAGCGGAAGAACCACCTTTGAGCCCAGTGGCACCTTTAAGACCAACAAAGTCTAATTCTGGGCATAAGCGTCTGTGTACAAGCACACTTCTTCAGATACACTGAAACAGAAGTCACCAACCAATACACGAGGAGGGGGTTGCCAATTAAGAGTCCAGAGACGCGTAAGTAACTGAGCAGTAAATCTAGCTAAGACTAGATGAAGGCAACTGGTAAGACCTGTGAATGGCAGCAAGTTAGCATGCAGCATAATAAAGAAGTTTACAAATAAGATGACAGAACTGAGTGGCCTTAGGACGTGTAGTGAGATAAGAAGCCAATATCTTTGTTAAGCCCCGGTGGCTCCATTGTCCTGACGGTTGTAATAACTTGTAACAACTTCCCATTCTAGTCTGTTTCTGAAACCCCTTCACAGTAAAACAAGTACTTTGAGATCACCCTTGAATGTCCTGAAAGGTTAACAGGCTCTCGTACAGGTTTCTCAGTTTTGTGATTCCTGATGTCAGATTTGTGTCCAGTTATCCTTTGGTGTAGAGTCTGACCTGCATGCCCTGTGTAGAGAACTGAACTGAAGGGCATTCCTGGCATGTAATGGCATATATACAATATATACTTGAGCTGCGGTGGCTCAAGCGGTTGAGACGTTGAACTGCAGGCTGTGGGAGGTCAGTAGTTCAGTAGTTCGAGACCCGAGAGTGCCGCATGAGGGGGTGAGCTCCCGTCTCTAGTTCCAGCTCCTGCCAACCTAGCAGTTCGAGAGCAAGAAATTGCAAGTAGATAAATAGGTACCACTTCGGTGGGAAGGTCACAGCGTTCCCTGCGCCTTGGTGTTTAGTCATGCCGGCCACATGACCACGGAAACGTCTTCGGACAGCGCTGGCTCTTCGGCTTTGAAACGGAGATGAGCGCCGCAACCCTAGAGTTGGATTCGACTGGCTTTCGAGCAAGGGAACCTTTACCTTTACCTTTATACAATGTTAGGAGATGAACCAGTGAATGAGCCTGACAGTCTTAGCTATATTTATGGCTCAGTTACTTCTGTGTCTTGACTCGAATTGGCCCTTCGTGGCAACACCCGCACCCCAGCTGTCCGTAAAGGTTGGCGATTTCTGTTTCAGTGCGTATGGAGGGTGCGCACACACGAAAGCTCTGTTCCGTCTTTCCCAGTGACTCTTGTTGTGGAGGGCCTTATTAACAGCGTTAGAGGAATCAAGGGCAGGAGGGGTCCATTTGCAGCTACAACGACTGTTCTGATCCAGCACTGCTGACCTAAAGGTCTACGGCACACGGCCAGTGCTCCCTCTAAGCTGAGTTAGTGTGAGCCAGCTCACAGCTTTCTAGCCTCCGGTTCACACATTTTGGTCTCAGCTCAGGAAGGGTTATTTACGCCGTAGCCGAATCGCCCGCTCACAACTTTAATTGCCAGTAGCTCACAAAGCAGAATTTTGGCTCACAAGACTCCGCAGTGTAGAGGGAGCATTGCACACACAGCCCCCTAAGACGAAGCGCAAGACAGAAAGGCAAGACTCTGCCACAAGGAGCTCACAATCTAGACTTCCCGGGGTGGGGAGACAGCAGAGGAGGGAGGAAGAAAGGAAAGGGAGGCTTAAGGTACGACTGGCTGAGTGCCAAGGCAGCAACGCAAAGGCTTCTGGGAGACGAAGAAGAGAAGAGATTGGATTTATACCCCGCCCTTCACTCGGCGTCTCAGAGCGGCTTACAGACTCCTTTCCCTTCCCCTCCCCACAACAGACACCCTGGGAGGTAGGCGGGGCTGAGACAGCTCTGACAGAAACGGCTCTTTTTCAAGGACAGCTCTGAAGGAACTTGTAACTGACCCAAGGGTCATCCAGCAGCTGCAAGTGGAGGAGTGGGGGAATCAAACCCGGTCCTCCCAGATTAGAGTTCGTGCACTTAACCAGTGCACCAAACCGGCTCTCAGTCCAACAGTCACAAGGGGAGCCTGTGGTTCCAACCACCAACTGGGACACGGAGATCAACCCAGAATGACAACGGACCTCCGGATGACAGACATCAGTTCCCCTGGAGTAAATGGCTGCTCGGAGGGTGGGCTCTGTGGTGTTATCCCTTCCTGAGGCCCCTCCCCTCCCCAAGCTCCGCCCTCCCTAGGCCGCACCCTAAGTCTCCAGGGATTTCCCAACTCAAAGCTGGAACCCATGAGTGGGGGGGGGGCATTTTCTGGGGAGCACGGGGAAGTGGAAGGCAGGGTTCAACCCTTTACTTCCAGAAAAATATCCTTCCTCGTGGAATACGACCTTGGCGCTTTAGGCAAAACCAGAGAGAGTCTCAAGCTAAGGAAAAATCACCACCCTGGGGGATGCCAGCTCTGAGTTCGGAAAGACCTGGAGATTTGGGGGGCGGAGCCTGAGGAGGGCAGGGTTTGGGGAGGGGAGGGGCCTCAGGAAGGGTGTATCATGCCATAGAGTCCACCCTCCCAAGCAGCCAGGTTCTCTAGGAGAACCAGTCTCTGTTGCCTGCGGATCCGTTGTAATCCCAAGATTTCTCCAGCCACCACCTGCAGGTTGGCAACGTTTCCCTGAGGAAGGGGTTTCCATGGGGGGGAGAAACAACAGATCCAGGAAGGGTGTTAGCATCCTGTGCAGCTCTCAACAGTCTCACCTCTCATTACAGAGTTGATGGGGAGCCCTTGCGAAATGCCCGGTTCAGCTGAAGAGTGCAGGCCAACCCAGTCCCAGGCAAGGCCGCCTTGGGCGCTAGGTTTGCCAATCTCCAGGGGGTGGCTGGAGAGCCCCCGTCATCCCAACTGATCTCCAGGCGGAGAGGTGACAGTTCACCAGTGTTCCCTCTAAGCTGAGCTAGTGTGAGTCTAGCTCACATTTCTTAGCCTCCAGCTCACAGATTTTTGGCTCGGCTCAGGAAGGAGGGCCCCAGAGCAAACTAATCTATGCAGCCGCCAAATCGCTTGCTCACAGCTTTCATGCCAGTAGCTCACAAAGTAGAATTTTTGCTGTGTGGCCTCCACAGTTTATAGGGAGCATTGCAGTTCACCTGGGGAAAAACGGTTGCTGCGGAAGGCGGACTCTATGGCACTATACCCCACTGAAGCCCCTCCCCCCAGCCCACTGAAGCCCCTCCCCCAGGCTCCACCCCCGCACCCCAAATCTCCAGGTCTTTCCCAACCCGGAGTTGGGATCCCAACTTTGCAAGAGGGGTCCAACCCTCCGCCAGCAAAAATCTGTACGCCCCCCCACTCCCCGACCTCCCAGCGGCCTAATGCAAACCCAGGCCCGAAGCCAGGCCAGGGCAGAGGTCATCCCAGCGCTCGTGTGAACGCACCGACACGTGTCGCGCCGGCCTGGGCTTCCGGGCGCTCCAGCCGTTCCTCAGCCACCCGCCGAGCTTCTCCCTCTCGACGCACGTCACCCCCCCTTCCAAGCGCCCCCCAATCCTCCCCCTCCTCCTCTTCCTCTCTGTATGCGACTCCACCGCTAGGCTGGAAAATTGCCTGGCACGCCGCTTGAGCTAAACACCGCAATTACCAGGAGGGAAATTGCCTGGCGAAGTTTTCTTCCCCCCCCTCGCCGCCGAAGTCCTATTAATTTGGGGCGGGGGGGGGACTTCAGAGCCGCCGCCGCCGCCGCTCGCAAGAGTCATTTGCCATGCAAATCCGCGGCCGGCGCCTCCCGGGCCGCGCCGGCAATTAGCGCGCCGACTAGCGAGCAAGCGCCTCCGCCTCGCCTGACTGCAGGCCCCGGCGGGGAGCCTGGAACGCCCGACGCCTGCCTCCCTGCCTCCCTCGCCGGCCTGGCCGAATCTCGCTCCCAGGTGCTGGCGGAATGCAACCAGCCGCGCACGGAGCCTGCAACCAGCCGCGCACGGAGCATGCATGCTCCCGTGCAGCCGTGGAGCGTTATGCACACGGCGCTCCGTGCAATGGACGAAAGGCCGGCTGGGGGCTGTGGCCTTTCCAAGTTATCGATTGCGCGCAGCCTTCGTTAGCGGCCCCGGGGAAAAGTTATCTATCATTCTTTATTTCCTTATCGAAAAGGCGCCTCCTCCCCCCCTCCCTTCCGTCTCGGGGGAGCTGGCGCGCCGAGAGACTCGAGGGCTGTAATGAAAAAGGACGGCCCGCCGTCGACACGTGTCCCTGCGTCCACACGCGGCCGGGCGCTTTCCAACCGGTCCACTTCCACACTTCGCCCTGAGTCCTGGTGCTAGGCGCTGTGAGGAGCAGCGGAGAGAACGGGGAGCAGCCCTGGCTGGATCGGGCCGGGGGCGCGTCTGGGGTTGCCAGCCTCCAGGCGTGGGCTGGAGGTCGCCTGGAACGACAACAGATCTTCCGACTAAATACATTGCTTATTTATTTAAAAGATTTATTCCACGTTCTCCTGGAGGAAATGGATGTTTTGGAAGGTGGACCGCATGACAGTTTTGTTGCAGGCACAGTTTATGAAACAGTTATAGGCTTTGTACTCTGCCCCTGACCAACAAGTTAACTTAGTAGATACATTTAGCACTTCCGTTATGTTAATTGCTTTTATGATTCTAACCAGGGCTTTTTTGTAGAAAAAACCAAGGGGGAACTCATCAGCATAATAGACCACACCCAACAGCAGAAAATTATTAGAATATTAGGCCACACCCCTGACGGCACCGCTTATTAACCTATTAGGCCACACCCCCATGTTACTAGAAGCCTGGTCATCTAGCCACACCCACCTTTTGCTTCTTATTCTATTTACCTTGTTTGCTCTCAAAACCCAGGGCTTCTTTTTGGAGCAGGAACTCCTTTGTATGTTAGGCCAGACACCCCAAATGTAGCCAATCCTAATGAGTTTCTGCTGTTGGGTGTGGCCTATTATGCTAATGAGTTCCTGCTGGGCGTGGCCAACTGGGGAGCCAGCCCTGCCTTCCTGCCCCCCAAATAGCCCTGATTCTAACCACATAAACAGAAATCAACCATGAACATGCCTTCAGATATTAACTTTGGTTCATTTATGACTGTTGCTTAAAAGCATGCTGGGAGAATAAAATGCTAACTTGTTATTCAGCTAAGGCTTGTGGCCTTGGCTGGGCGGCTGCAACTGCGCATTTGTTGGTTAGCCTACCTGAATGGAGAACAATAACTTCCTGTAACTATATCAGCTAATATTGATACTTTTAGAACTTCATGGCTGAAGAAGAAGAAGCGTCTATTGTTTAGCTAAGGGGAAAGAACTATACTCGGGAAAACCCAACCCAGGGGTCACTCTGAACCCAATTAGAAAGAGGTGACAAAAGTTTGACGGAACGCAATGGATATATGCTTTTGTTTGCTTATGTCATACAGAGTGTAAAATTCTATGTCACCCATTGCGACTTCGGAGGAGCCGGTGGGTCTTCAAGGGTCCCCAAACCTTGTTTTATCTGTGTCCCTCCCTTATCCTCCCTTATATATATTTGAGTTTTGGTCATACCTTATATGGTCAAAATGCGCGCCGGAATCAGTTGGCCGAGGGACTTGCCAGTCAGAGACGGAGTCCCTCGCCACTGGCTGCTTAGCCTTCCGGCGTGGCTGTGCGCCCTCCCACTCAGCCACCGCGCAGCCTCACGCCCCCAGTCTGCTCCAGCCACCGATCGCTTCGGGCTGGGGGCGGCGGCGGCTACCGCCTCGGAGGGACTTCACCCAAAGCTGGGTATGGAGGCTTTGTGGGGGAGGGCACAGCGGGCCTTGGGAGCGCTGCCCGGCCACCCCTCCCTGAAGGCTTTCGGGAACGCGATGTGCGGGGGCGGGGTTGCCCATTTCGGAGGGCCCTCCCGAATGGCGGGGCAGGGAGGCTTGCGCGCGGAGTCAGCGGCGGCCCTCGGACTCTTCCCTTGCCCGGAGAACACCGCCCCTCCTCCCTGCGTGACGGGGCCAGCCCAGCCGCCTTGCCCACCCCCAAGGACTCTCCCTAGGGCCCGTTGCCTCGGCCGCAACGGGCTTCCCCCCCTAGTTAATTAATAATTCTTTTTAGTGTTTCTTCTCTGCAAGACTGTGCCGTGTGTTTCTCAAATTGGGTCAGGAAAACACAACCAGGGACACACAAGAAGAAGAAGAAGAAGAAGAAGAAGAAGAAGAGTTTGGACTTATACCCCGCCCTTCACTGCCCAAAGGCGTCTCAGAGCGGCTGACAAACTCCTTTCCCTTCCCCTCCCCACAACAGACGCCCTGTGAGGTAGGTGGGGCTGAGAGAACTTCTGACAGAAACTGTCCTTGAGATAACAGCTGTGCCAGAGCTTGTGACTGACCCAAGGTCACACCAGCAGGTGCAAGTGGAGGAGTGGGGAATCAAACCCGGTTCTCCCAGATTAGAGTCCGCGCACTGAACCGCTACAGTTTGCGTTCCACAGTTAGGTCACTTCCCTCCCTGATCCTCAGGCTCCGCACTCAAATCTCCAGGTATTTCCAAACCTGGAGTTGGCAACCGTAAGTCCATCTTTAAGTTGGCCAGCTCCAGGTCGGGAAATCCCCGGTACATTTTGTGGGTGGAGCCTCGGGAGGGCGGGGTTTTGGGGAGGGGTGGGACCTCAGCAGTGTAGAATACCATAGGATCCACCTTCGAAAGTAACATTTTTCTCTGCAGTCTGGAGATCCGCTGGGACTCCAGGAGATCTCCAGGCCCCACCTGGATACTGGCAAGCCTACATTTAATGCAGGATCTTGTTTCGAACCCAGGCCAGCCAGGGACTGAAGGGAAACCCAAAAGTGGGGGGGGTCACTGACAAAGAGCCCACCCCCACAGACTTCTCACCACCATCGGATCACAGGGAGGGCTTTCTGCATATGAAGCTAGAGATCTCTTTCCCATCGCCATACCTTGTGGCAGAGAGTTCCACATTAAGGCAACCCCTCCCAGGAAGTGTCCTCGAGGGAAATTTTTGGTGCATCTAGACTAGCGCTGTCCCCAAAGACAGGCACCTGCCCTCCAACTTTTCAGGCAGCAAAGGGCATTTTTCAAGCCCTGCTCCCTAGATCTATGTAACTGCAGGTGCCAGCTTTTGAACTCGGGACCCGCTGCATGCAAAGCAAACGCTCTGCCCCTAACTCCCAAGTGGACCAAGCGACAAGGCCAGTTAGACAAACGGCTGTGAATCAGAGGCAAGTACAAAGTCAGTTGAGGCCTTCTTGCCAAATCTCTCTCTAACCCAACACGGTTGAGCCAGTTTACATACGTAGGCATAGATATTGAACACTTAAGAGCTTCAGAATTCACAATTGAATGTCTGAAAGGAATCCATTGAGGGTCAAACTACATGTGAAACCTGAAAGCGTAACAACATCAGAAGAGCCCTGCTGGATCAGACGAGTGGTCCATCTAGTCCACCATCCTGTCTCACACACTGGACAACCAGTTCTTATGCACGGCCAACAACAGAGCACAGAGGCCAAGGCCTTCATGAGGTCATCAGAAGAGCCCTGCTGGATCAGTCCAATGAGGATCCATCTAGTCCAGCATCCTGCCTCACACAGTGGCCAACCAGTTCCTCTGGAGGGCCAACAGCAGGGCAGAGAGGCCGAGGCCTTCATAGGAACATCAGAAGAGCCCTGCTGGATCAGACCAGTGGTCCCTCTAGGCCAGCATCCTGTCTCACACAGTGACCAACCAGTTCCTCTGGATGGCCAACAACAGGTTTTTTAGCCTCTGGCTCACAGATTTTTGTCTTAGCTCAAGAAGGATGGCTTCAGAGCAAACTCATTTATGCAGTAACCAGTGCTCCCTCTAAGCTGAGTTAAAGTGAGCTAGCTCACGGTTTTTTAGCCTCCGGCTCACACATTTTTGTCTTGGCTCAAGAAGGATGGCTTCAGAGTTAACTAATTTATGCAGTAACCAGTGTTCCCTCTATGGTGCGTTAGTGTGAGCTAGCTCACGGTTTTTTAGCCTCTGGCTCACCCATTTCTGTCTTAGCTCAGGAAGGAGGGCTCCAGAGCAAACTAATTTAGGCAGTAGCCCAATTGCTCACTCACAACTGTAATGCCAGGAGCTCACAAAGTAGAATTTTTGCTCACAAGACTCCACAGCTTAGCGGGAGCATTGTTCCTGAGCTCAGACAAAAATGTGTGAGCCGGAGGCTAAGAAACTGTGAGCTGGCTCACACTCACTCAGCTTAGAGGGAACACTGGTCCCAAGATCCTGGAGGTTTCTTGCCTTTCTCTGGACACAGAGCAGGGGTCACTGGGAGAGTGGAGGGGGAGTTAGTTGTGAATTCCCTGTGTTGTGTAGAGGGTGGACTAGATGACCCTTGGGGTTTCCTTCCAGCTCTTTGTTCCTGTGTTTCTACGACCTCTCCTCTATGAATCTATCTAATCTCCTTTGAAAGCTGTTTATTCCTTCAGCCATCTCTTACATCCTCTGGCCGCGAATTCTGCATTTGAATCGCTCGCTGTGTAAGCGTGAAGAGGGTAAGGTAAAGGTAAAGGTTCCCTTGCTCGAAAGCCAGTCGAATCCGACTCTAGGGTTGCGGTGCTCATCTCCATTTCAGAGCCGAAGAACCAGCGCTGTCCGAAGATGTTTCTGTGGTCATGTGGCCGGCATGACTAAATACCAAGGCTAGGGGAGGGGTGAGCCCTGGAGAGTGAAGAAGCCAGAAAAGGCCCTCTCCGCATCTTCTTCCGGGTCACTTCCAGCGAAGGCGGCCTTTCCTGTTAAGGAGGCAACGATTTCATTGGATGGCTGTGGGTTGAGTCTGCAAGTGTAGCGTCTGAGGCCGTACAGTCTCGGGTGTTTGACTTGGGGATGGCTCATTCGCACAAGCCAGGGAATCACATGAAGTTGCGGATATTGAACAATACTAACTTAGACCCTCTGTCCATCAAGGGTGGTATTGTCTACTCAGACTGGCAGCTGCTTTCACGTCACTGACTGCCAGGTCCATTTAGTTGGTGCTGCCGGGGATTGAGCCCTGGGAACTTCTGCATGCCAGGCAGATGCTCCACCACTAAGCCACGGTCCCTTCCCCTAGCACATGTGAACTGCCTTATACTGAATCAGACCCTCGGTCCATCAAGGTTGGTATTGTCTACTCAGACTGGCAGTGGCTCTCCAGGGCCTCAGGCTGAGGTCTTTCCCATCCCCTCCTGCCTGGTCCTTTTAACTGGAGGTGCCGGGGACTGAACCTGGGACCTTCTGCACGCCAGGCAAAGGCTCTTCCACTGAGCCACAGCCCCTCTTTACAGCTCTCCAGGGCCTCAGGCTGAGGTCTTTCCCATCCCCTCCTGCCTGGTCCTTTTAACTGGAGGTGCCGGGGACTGAACCTGGGACCTTCTGCACGCCAGGCAAAGGCTCTTCCACTGAGCCACAGCCCCTCTTTACAGCTCTCCAGGGTCTCAGGCTGAGGTCTTTCACATCACCTCCTGCCTGGTCCTTTTAACTGGAGCTGCTGGGGACTGAACCTGGGACCTCCTGCATGCCAGGCAGAGGCTCTTCCACTGAGCCACAGCCCCTCTTTACAGCTCTCCAGGGTCTCAGACTGAGGCCTTTCCCATCACCTCCTGCCTGGTCCTTTTAACTGGAGCTGCTGGGGATTGAACCTGGGACCTCCTGCATGCCAGGCAGATGCTTTACCACTGAGCCGTGGCTCCATCCCTAGTACCAGGTGGTGGCAACACCCTAGAGAAGACATTTATACCCTGCTTGTGAGGCCTGGAAAGAATTAGGGCAGCTGGTTTTAGAATGCAGGATAAGCCCGATGTCTCTCCATCTATTGCATTTTTAGTCCATCCGTCCACCAAGGACGTTCTGCCTTCATAACGACAACCCTCTGAGGTAGGCGAGGCTGAGAGAGAGAGCTATTGGTTCATGGACACCTGGTGAGCTTCGTGGCTGAGCTGGGATTAAAACCTGGACCTCCCGAGTCGGACTCTGACACTCTTAACCACTATGCCATACTGTTTGAATAAGAACATAAGAGAAGCCATGTTGGATTCAGGCCAGTGGCCCATCCAGTCCAACCCTCTGTCACACAGAGGACAAAACCCGGGTGCCATCAAGAGGTCCACCAGCAGGGCCAGAACTCCAGAAGCCCTCCCACTGTGGGCCCCCAAACATCAAGAAGACAGAGGGATAAAAGGACTGCTATACTTTCCCTATGAAGAAAGGTTAAAACGCTTGGGGCTGTTTAGCTTGGAGAAACGACGGCTGAGGGGTGACATGATCGAAGTCTACAAGATTATACACGGGATGGAGCAGGTTGAGAAAGAAGTACTTCTCTCCCTTTCTCACAATACAAGAACTCGTGGGCACCCCATGAAACTGCTGAGCAGTCAGGTTAGAACAGATAAAAGGAAGTCCTTCTTCACCCAAAGAGTGATGAACACACGGAATTCACGGCCCCAGGAAGTGGTGGCAGCTACAAGCATGGGCGGCTTCAAGTGGGAACTGGATAAACATACGGAGCAGTGGTCCATCAGTGGCTGTTAGCCACAGGGTATAGATGGGAACTCTCAGTCTGGGGCAAGGGATGCTCTGTATTCTTGGTGCTTAGGGGGGGTCAACAGTGGGAGGGCTTCTGGTGCCCTGGCCCCACTGCTGGACCTCCTGATGGCACCTGGTATATTTTGGCCACTGTGTGACAGAGTGTTGGACTAGACGGCCCATTGGCCTGATCCAGCACTGGCTTCTCTTAAGTTCTTATGCTTTTATGTTCTTAGAGCATCCACTGTCCCACACATAAGAACAGAAGAGAAGCCGCCATGTGGGATCAGGCCGGTGGCCCCTCCAGCCCAACACTCTGTGTCGCACAGTGGCCAAAAACACCGGGTGCCGTCAGGCGGTCCACCAGCAGGGCCAGAACTCCAGAAGCCCTCCCACTGTGGCCCCCGCGCAAAGCACAAAAATAATCCCACAAAGCAATCTTTTCTTCCTTGTGGATGTAACAGAGAAGGTCATCCAGACAGTACAGCAAAATTATACTCTTGTTTAAAAGGGCAAAGGAGCCCACTTTAGGAAAACAATTTGTGTCTGACTGTGTGTGTCTGTGAAGTCCAGTGGCACCTGTATCGGTACAGATTGTTTTTTTAAATACTGTTTAAATACTATTATTATTATTATTATTATTATTATTATTATTATTATTATTATTATTATTATTATTATTATTATTATTATTATTATTATTATTATTATTATTATTATTGAAAAATTGGATTTATAGCCCGCCCTTCACTACCCAAAGGCGTCTCAGAGCGGCTGACAAACTCCCTTCCCTTCCCCTCCCCACAACAGACACCCTGTGAGGTAGAAGAAGAAGAGATTGGATTTATACCCCACCCTTCACTACCCAAAGGAGTCTCAGAGCGGCTTACAAACTCCTTTCCCTTCCCCTCCCCACAACAGACACCCTGTGAGGTAGAAGAAGAAGAGGAGATTGGATTTATACCCTGCCCTTCACTACCCAAAGGAGTCTCAGAGCGGCTGACAAACTCCTTTCCCTTCCCGTCCCCACAACAGACACCCTGTGAGGTAGAAGAAGAAGAGGAGATTGGATTTATACCCTGCCCTTCACTACCCAAAGGAGTCTCAGAGCGGCTTACAAACTCCCTTCCCTTCCCCTCCCCACAACAGACACCCTGTGAGGTAGAAGAAGAGGAAGAGATTGGATTTATACCCCACCCTTCACTACCCAAGGGAGTCTCAGAGCAGCTTACAAACTCCTTTCCCTTCCCCTCCCCACAACAGACACTCTGTGAGGTAGAAGAAGAGGAAGAGATTGGATTTATACCCCACCCTTCACTACCCAAGGGAGTCTCAGAGCAGCTTACAAACTACTTTCCCTTCCCCTCCCCACAACAGACACCCTGCGAGGTAGAAGAAGAGGAAGAAATTGGATTTATACCCCGCCTTTCACTACCCAAGGGAGTCTCAGAGCAGCTTACAAACTCCTTTCCCTTCCCCTCCCCACAACAGACACCCTGTGAGGTAGAAGAAGAGGAAGAGATTGGATTTATACCCCACCCTTCACTACCCCAGGGAGTCTCAGAGCAGCTTACAAACTCCTTTCCCTTCCCCTCCCCACAACAGACACCCTGTGAGGTAGAAGAAGAGGAAGAGATTGGATTTATACCCCACCCTTCACTACCCAAGGGAGTCTCAGAGCAGCTTACAAACTCCTTTCCCTTCCCCTCCCCACAACAGACACCCTGTGAGGTAGAAGAAGAGGAAGAGATTGGATTTATACCCCACCCTTCACTACCCAAGGGAGTCTCAGAGCAGCTTACAAACTCCTTTCCCTTCCCCTCCCCACAACAGACACCCTGTGAGGTAGAAGAAGAGGAAGAGATTGGATTTATACCCCACCCTTCACTACCCAAGGGAGTCTCAGAGCAGCTTACAAACTCCTTTCCCTTCCCCTCCCCACAACAGACACCCTGTGAGGTAGAAGAAGAGGAAGAGATTGGATTTATACCCCACCCTTCACTACCCAAGGGAGTCTCAGAGCAGCTTACAAACTCCTTTCCCTTCCCCTCCCCACAACAGACACCCTGTGAGGTAGAAGAAGAGGAAGAGATTGGATTTATACCCCACCCTTCACTACCCAAGGGAGTCTCAGAGCAGCTTACAAACTCCTTTCCCTTCCCCTCCCCACAACAGACACCCTGTGAGGTAGAAGAAGAGGAAGAGATTGGATTTATACTCCACCCTTCACTACCCAAGGGAGTCTCAGAGCAGCTTACAAACTCCTTTCCCTTCCCCTCCCCACAACAGACACCCTGTGAGGTAGAAGAAGAAGAAGAGATTGGATTTATACCCCGCCATTCACTACCCAAAGGAGTCTCACAGCGGCTGACAAACTCCCTTCCCTTCCCCTCCCCACAACAGACACCCTGTGAGGTCGGGGGGGGCTGAGAGAGCTCTTGACAGAAATGGCTCTTTTTCCAGAACAGCTCTTATCAGAACTACGGTTTGCCCAAGGTCATCCGGCAGGTGCAAGTGGAGGAGTGGGGAACCAAACCCGGTTCTCCCAGATTAGAGTCCGCGCACTTAACCACTACACCAAACTGGTGTATTATTATTGTTGTCGTTGTTGTTAATTATGATCATTATTAATTATCAGTAATTGTTAATTAATTATTATTATCAATCATTATTACTAATAA
Organism: Gekko gecko; assembly: GCA_029375565.1. NCBI lineage: Eukaryota > Metazoa > Chordata > Lepidosauria > Squamata > Gekkonidae > Gekko > Gekko gecko. The sequence continues at coordinate 145,126,065 of JAPDNY010000008.1, read as the reverse complement.
TAATTACTATCATTATTAGTAATTATATTATTAATTATTAATTATCAATTAATAATACTTAATAATGATAATAATTAACAACAACGACAACAAAACAACAACAACAACAATAATAATAATTCCATTTTTACCCCGCCCTCCCCGCGAATGGGCTCAGGGTGGCTTACAATAGGGCAACCATGTGCCAAAGGATAAAACAACATAAAAACAAGATGAAAGATTCCACTGAATTAACTGATTAATTCTGTCTGTGTTGCCGAATGGCCTAACTGTTGCGGTGATCTGTCCCCCCGAGCGTTCGCGTGGAGGATGGACTATAAAATTTGACAAAATAAATAACTAAAATAAAGGGCGGCCGAGCCACGGCTGACTTATAGCAACCCTGTAGGATTTTCAAGGCAAGAGAAGAGCAAAAGGCGGTTTCCCATCGCCTGCCTCTGTGTCCCAGCCCTGGGCTTCCTTGGTGGTCGCCCATCCAAACGCCAACCGAGGGGCGAGCGTTCGTTTAGACGCTGCTCGCTTCTTCAGGTGGGCCGGGCTAGCCTGCTCTTATCGGCTCTCAGAAACGAAGCAGACTCGGTCCTCTTTAGGACTTGGACGGGAGACCACCAAGGAAGCCACGTTCAAAGCATCGCATCGGTGAGAGGCGCATCGTTTGGTGCCAGAAGGCTGCCTGAGGAAGTCACCGGGCCTTCGACAGGCGCACCCAGCTCTTCAGAAACAAAACAAACATCCCCGCATAAAAAGACCGAGAAATTGATTTCACAGCACCCGCGGCGCACGCAGAAGTTCGATTGCCAATTAAAAGGCCCCCCCATGTTGCGCGGCCATGAGCAACCCCTGCCGGAGACCTCGGAGAAGCCACCCGTCCTTCGAAACAGACGGGCGAGATATCTCAAGGCTCCGGCTCAGAATAAGCTTCGTGGGATGTCAGCTCACCTATCAACGGACCGGGGAATTGCTCCGCTCGGCCTAGAGAGATCTCATCCCGCAGGCAAAACCGCCGACGCTTCCCAACCCGTTCCCTCGTTTGCTAATACATGCTACTAATTAGGGCCGGAAAGCATCGATCCATTTGCTGATGCATTCATTCATCACAGGTTCAGAAATCTGGATTTCCAAGCGGAGGAGGGGGAGAACTCTACAGAAAGAGATTCGGAGCAGGGAGGATTCAAGGTGTTTCCGCTGTGCTGAGCGAGGGGTAGCCACCCGGCTCTGGGCTGAGGTCGCCGCCCATTGGATTCAAGCTCGGGACAGCGCGGGCCCAGAAAGAAAGGGCCAGTCGCCATCCTGCTACAAAATTAGGAGCCAAGGAAACGGGAAAAATGCACTCAATTTCTGTGTAACACAAAATACAAAACACAATTTCTTAGGAACAAGACCTTAGACAATCATAATGGCGAATTTCATGGTTGTTAACGAAGTTCTCCGGAATGATGTACCGTTGTGTTGGGACTTCCTCGGAGCAACAGTAAGTCTCATCATTGGTAGGACTGCAAATGGTGTCTCGGTCAAGGGCAACGTTCCCTCTAAGCTGTGGAGTCTTGTGAGCAAAAATGCGACTTTGTGAGCTACTGGCATCAAAAGTTGTGAGCGAGCGATCAGGCCGCTGCATAAATTCGTTTGCTCTGGAGCCATCCTTCCTGAGCGAAGACAAAAATGTGTGCGCCAGAGGCTAAAACACTGTGAGCTGGCTCACACTAACTCAGCTTAGAGGGAACACTGGTCAAGGGTGTCAAAAATGCGGCCCGGGGGCCGGGTTAGGCCCCCCGGAGGGCTTCCATCTGGGCCCGCAGTGGAACTGGCCGTCTCCTGCTTCCAATTCTGCTGCTGCTGCTGCATCCTAGCTTGCTTCGCCAGACTCTCTCAATCACTCAGCCGTTTCATGTTTTAACCTGGGCATGAGATTTCTGTAGTGAATGTCAAGAAACCAAAAGTAGGTTTGCAGCTGACAGAGATGATGTTTTCAGCATGATTTCATTTTAAGTAAAAAAAAAAACCAAACCCTTTGTGTTTGTGTCCTTTGTCAAGTTTATATCTCCGCTTCCTGGCATTACATTTTGTGACACACACCCGGCCCGGCCTGGGCCAACAAGGTCTCATTTCTGTCAGATCCAGCCCTCGTAACAAATGAGTTCGACACCCCTGGTCTAGCTGGCGGACTCTTCCTCAATTTGTGATCAGACTAATGCAAGTCATATTCATCCGGTATTTTCTACACGGGCGAGCTGAGCAGTCGCCGATAGCCTTCGACAACAACCATGAAATTCACCACGATGATCATCTAATATCTTGACAAAAATGAGACCTCCTAGCTCAGGGGTGGGCAAACTACGGCTCGGGAGCCACATGCGGCTCTTTCACACATATTGTGTGGCTCCCAGCAGGACAGCTGGGGAAGTGAAGGGGAGGCATGCCTTTGATCCCTTCCTCCCTCCCTCCCTCCCCCGTCCCTCCTCTGTATTTGCTTTCTTTGTTTCTCTCTCTCTCTCTTTCTTTCCACCTCTTTCATTCTTTCTTTCCACCTCCCCCTCTTTCTCTCTCTTTTAGACAAATAAATATCATTGGACAAATAAATATCATTATCAATATCTGTTTTTACCCCTTTTGTTTTTATTTTTGGCAGCCTCATTGAATGGTAATAAAAAGCAAATCTGCAAATTTTCTAAATAAAAATGTTTGTGTCGTATTTGTTCATGTCTTGCGGCTCTCAACCATCTGAAATTTATTCTATGTGGCCCTTACGTTGAGCAAGTTTGCCCACCCCTGTCCTAGCTTATTAGACAATACAATACATAAAAGGAAGCCAGAGAAACGCCATATTTCAAAAGTGTGCAAAATATTAACATGAAATATATATATATATATTCGAGCAAAATATTAACATGAAATATATATATATTCGAGCAAGCAAGTACAACTTTAATAAGTGCAAACAGTACAAGAAATAGCCAAACGACAAAGGCTCCGGATTCTTCTCTTCATTTCGTGAACATCGCTTCCTCAGAAGTAAGTATTCCTGACGCAAATTTGTTGTCCTTATTTCATTTCCACAATGTAGACATATCGGTTTTACAATCAAAAATCTCGCACAATTTCTGAACATTCGTCAAAACGATCTCATCGGGGCACTAGTCGAATGTAGCAGCTGCTTCTCCATGCTAGAACGAGGAAGTGATATTCACGAAACGCAGAGACGAATCCGGAGCCTTCGTTAGTTGGCTATTTGTTGTACTGTTGCACCTTGGTGTTTAGGCATGCCGGCCACGTGACCACAGAAACGTCTTCGGACAGCGCTGGCTCTTCGGCTTGGAAACGGAGATGAGCACCGCAACCTAGAGTCGGATTCGACTGGCTTTCGAGCGAGGGAAACCTTTACCTTGACCTTTGCACTTATTAAAGTTGTACTTACTTGCTCGAATATATATATATATATTTCATGCTAATATTTTGTACATTTTTGAGATATAGCGTTTCCCTGGCTTCCTTTTATGTATTGTATTGTCTAATATCTTGTTCATAAGAAATTGTATTTTGTATTACACAGAAATTGAGCACATTTCCCCCAGTTTCCTCGGGTCCTGATTTTGTGGTTTATTCGATTGTCATCGATCTGTGATATTGCGATCACCATCCTGGCCGGGAGGCGACGGAGCCCCTGCAGTATACTGGCCGTTCCACACACACACACACACACCCGCATTGTGTCACCCCACAAAGTCGCTTGGGCACTCTTGACTTCAGAACCAGCCCTGGTTCGTAGGTCTAAAAGGAACTTGTCCTGACCTGGCTGGCCCAAAGCCGTCTCAGCCTGGTCAGATCTCAGAAGCTAAGCAGGGCCGGCCCTGGTTAGTACTTGGATGGGAGACCGCCGAGGAAGCCCAGGGTTGAGCGCAGAGGCAGGCAAGGGCAAAGCCAACTCTGAATGGCTCTTGCCCTTGAAAACCTGACGGGGTCACCCTAAGCCAGCCACGATTTTGATGGCACTTTCCACCAACGAACCTGTCAGCCCAAAACTTGGGCGGGGTGGGAGGACCCTTTTGCCCTCACTGGGGGTGGCCCAGCCGAGCCCGATCTCGTCCGATCTCGCAAGCGAAGCCAAGTCGGCCCGGGTTGGTACTTGGGATTTGCAGAACAGTCCCCCACTTGTATGGGACCCCGTGTGAAGTGACCGATTTCCCCAAAGACGAAGAAGAAGAGAAGGAGGAGGAGTTAGAGTTGTATTTATACCCTGCCCTTCACTACCCGAAGGAGTCTCAGAGTGGCTTGACAATCTCCTTTCCTTTCCCCTCCCCACCACAGGCACCCTGGGAGGTAGAAGAAGAAGAGGAAGAAGAGATTGGGTTTATACCCTGCCCTTCACTATCCAAAGGTGTCCCAGAGCGGCTTAACAATCTCCTTTCCTTTCCCCTCCCCACTACAGGCACCCTGGGAGGTACAAGAAGAAGAAGAAGAGATTGGATTTATACCCCGCCCTTCACTATCCAAAGGAGTCTCAGAGCGGTTTAACAATCTCCTTTCCTTGCCCTTCCCCTCCCCACCACAGGCACCCGGTGAGGCAGTGTTCCCTCTAAGCTGAGTTAGTGTGAGCTAGCTCACAGTTTTTTAGCCTCCGGCTCAGACATTTTTGTCTTAGCTCAGGAAGGACGGCTCCAGAGCAGACCAATGTACGCAGCAGCCAAATCACTCGCTCACAACTTTAATGCCAGTTGCTCACAATGTAGAATTTTGGAATCATAGAATCATAGAATGTTAGAGTTGGAAGGGACCTTGCAGGTCATCTAGTCCAACCCCCTGCACTCTGCAGGAGCGAAGCCGAAAGACAGCCCTACATACCTACAACATACCCGAAAGATGGTCGTCCAGCCTCCGCTTGAAAACGTCCAGGGAAGGAGCATCCGCCACCTCCCGTTTGCTCACAAGACTCCACAGCTTAGACAGAGGGAGCATTGCCTGTGAGGCAGGTGGGGCTGAGAGAGCTCTTTCGAGGACTGCTCGTGAGAGAACAGCTCAGAGAGAACTCGTGACTGACCCAAGGTCACACCAGCAGCTGCATGTGGAAGAGTGGGGAATCAAACCCGGTTCACTCCAGATCAGAGTCCACGCTCCTAACCAATACGCCAAATTTAGTTCTCCAAGGATTTGATCTGAGGCAAAGGACATCCTAGAGAATGAATCTGTGTCTGCCACATCCAACCTGTGGGCACCTTTGGAATTCAAACCGAATGTGGCGGGCAACAAAATGGCTGACAGAGCTTACCTTGTTCCAGTTCCTGCCAAAGCAATCTGCATGGGCCAATCCGATCTCCAGGGGCCCCACAGAAACCATCACGGGCAAAAGCTCTACTTAGTCCCGCCCACTTCCTAAAAACACTAGGCTGGCACCAGGAAGCGGTATAGGCAGGTGCCGTGGGCCCCGCGGGTGCCCTGTTGGGGACCCCCATGGGTACCCCCTTGGAGACCCCAGCCCGACGCTGCCCTCTCAGGAACCCCCGACTTACCCGGATGACGTAGCGCGAGGAGTTCTTGTCGTCCAAGTTGACGGTCAGCGAGAAGAAGACGGCGGTGCTGTAGACCCCCTGGGTCTTGTACAACAACTCGTTGAAGTCCCACCGGGCCTGCCTTCCCGTCAGGGCCATGTCCCAGCCGCCGCAGTCCTCGATGACCTCCAGCATGGGCCGGGCGCCCTGCCGGTCGATCTCGGCCATGTCCAGGCAGGAGCGGAAGAACTCCTTGACCTTGCGCTCGGCCGAGGCCCGGTAGCCCCGCCGGACGGGCCGCCCGAGGATGCGCCGCAGCTTCTCCTCGTTCTGCTCGCCGATGGCGGCGATGATGCCGTAGATGAGCTTGTCCTCGGGGATGGCGTGGCGGCGCAGCCAGCCGCCGCAGGCAAAGGAGTAGAAGTCCTTGCAGGGGTCGATGGTGGGGTCGATGTTGCTGGCGATGAAGCGGGAGGCCTTGACGAAGGCCTTCCGCTCCTGGCAGCCCTCCAGGCAGTAGGCGTCCTGCTCCAGGGCCAGGAACTTGAGCACCAGGATGCAGCCCAGGATGACGCACAGGCCAGCGGCGAAGACCAGGCCGGAGAGGAGGCAGATCTCCCGCCGGCTCCAGCGGGGGAGGCCGCAGCGCGGCTTCTTGGGCCCCGGGGTCCCCAGCTGCAGGTTGAAGCCATTGGGCAGGGTGCCGCCCCCGCTGTACTTGCTGACGTACTTGACCTCCTGGAACTCGTCGTAGTGGGCCGTCAGGGAGTAGGTCTTCTCCATGCTGGGGGGGCCGAGGGGGCCGAGGCCGGGGGCGGTCACTCGGCGGCCATGGCGCAGCGGGGGCAAGGCGTCCAGGAGGGGGCGCTCAAGAGAGGGGACTGCCGTTCATGGTTCACCTGGGTCTCGGTTGGCAAAGGGCCAGGAAACCCCTCCTTGAGGTGGGTGTAGGGACGGAGCTCTCCCTCGGTGATGGGTGGGGGCGGCGCTCTGCAAAACACAGATGTTTTAATGCATTGTGGGGGGACGGACCTCCGTGAACGCCCCCTCCCCCCTCCTGGAAACCTCCATGAATCCCGGAGCAGGGAATGGGGGTCAGTGTTCCCTCTAAGCTGAGTGAGTGTGAGCCAGCTCACATTTTTTTAGTCCCCGGCTCACAGATTTCCGTGATAGTCTGTCTGCAGCAGCAGAAAAGAGCAAGGGGTCCAGTAGCCAGTGTTCCCTCTAAGCTGAGTTGACTGTGAGCTAGTTCACGTTTTTTTAGTCGCCGGCTCACAGATTTCCACACTAGTCTGTCTGCAGCAGCTGAAAAGGGCCAGGGGTCCAGTAGCCAGTGTTCCCTCTAAGCTGAGTTGACTGTGAGCTAGCTCACATTTTTTTAGTCCCTGGCTCACAGATTTCCACGCTAGTCTTGTCTGCAGCAGTCGAAAAGGACCAGGGGTCCAGTAGCCAGTGTTCCCTCTAAGCTGAGTGAGTGTGAGCTAGCTCATGTTTTTTTTAGTCCCCGGCTCACAGATTTCCACGCTAGTCTGTCTGCAGCAGTCGAAAAGGGCCAGGGGTCCAGTAGCCAGTGTTCCCTCTAAGCTGAGTTGAGTGTGAGCTAGCTCACTGTTTCTTAGCCTCCGGCTCACACATTTTTGCCTTGGCTCGGGAAGGACGGCTCCGGAGCGTGCGAATTGACGCAGCAGCCAAATGGCTCGCTCACAACTTTCACGCCGGTAGCTCACACAGTGGAATTTTTGCTCACAAGAGTCCACAGCTTAGAGGATGCATCGATGGGCGCCTCTGGCTTCCTGCCCCCCCCCCTCCCCGCAAAAAAAATAATAATAATTCCAACCTTGCTTCCTGAAAAGCAGCGGGCTAGGAGAAGACCGGCGGACCGTCAGCCCCTCTTCCTCCCCGGGTGCGCTCCGTTCGGGTTTCTATTATCCTACACGCTCGCGGCAACCCCCCCCCCCCACTTAGAAGATCTGTCGAAAGAAGAGATGTGTGATGCTGGGAAAGACCCCCCCCGCCGCCCGCTTCTCCCCAGCCGTAACAGGCTGGGAGGCGGGAGGGAAAAAGACCCCCCCCCCGCGCCTCGCTCCAAAGCTCTTTCGAGCTGCAAGGAGACGCGCGAAGGTCCCTTTGAAATTGACACGGCTCTGCGCCTTCCAGCCTCTTTCCCTTCAAACTAGTTTCCCTTTCCGAATTCGGATCCCGACTCGGAGGGGGTCCCGGAGCTGCGCTTCGCCACGGACTCTCGGAGGTGGGAGGGGGGCCCTGTGCGGACCACCCCGCCCCTCCAAAAAAATCTCGCACCTTCGGCAAGTCCTTTTAGCCGCCCGAAAAGACTTCCCCCCCACCACCCCCAGCCAGGGAGGAAATTGACTCGTCGGACCCCTTGTGAAATTGACCAGCCCTGGAAACGCCGGCGGTTCTTTTGCTTTTCGCGGGAGGGGGCGGCGATCTCTGCGGGGACACTTCGCTGACATCCCACCCACCCCCGGGTCGCTCCGGGCCTCCCCCTTCTTGTAACTTGAAGAGAGGGCTGCTGTCGCTCGGGAGGGGGGGGTCTCCCGGAGGTCAGCCCTACAAGCGCCTCTTTCATCGAGGCTTTGTGTGGCTTTGTGTGTTCTTCTCCACCCCCCCCCCCGCCTTTATCGAGCCGCCGCTAAACGGTTTTTGAAAGGGAGGCGGCGGGGGTGGGGAGGGAGAGACGAAGCACCCCCCAGCCTTCCCAGGACGATGGCCGGTCGTCCGGCGGGAGCCGGGCCGGGTTCCTCTGCCCCACTTCCCAGCCTAGACCCCCGTGGGCTCTTTGGGGCCACGGATCGATCTCCGAGGAGAGTTATGGGGCTGTGGGGCGGGGGGGGGCGAGAGACGAGGCTTGGCAAGGGCGAACCACCGGGGAGTGGGGGGGCGGGCGGAGGTGAAAAGTGCCATCCTTCAGACGGGCGACCCGTCAACTTTCCCCTCCCCTCGGACAATCGAAGGGGCCAGACGGTGGGGGAAGCCCTCGCCCTTTCTTTTCTGAGCGGGTCGGGGCCGATGCTGCCTCTCAGCCGTGGAGTCTTGCGAGCAAGAATTTCTTTGTGAGCTGCCGGCATTAAAGTTGCGAGCCAGCCGTCTGGCCACGGCGTCAATGAGTTTGCTCTGGAGCTGTTCTCCCGCGGCTAGGACCGAAATGTGTGAGCCGGAGGCTAAAGAACTGTGAGCTGGCGCACACTCGCTCAGCTCAGAGGGAACGCGACTTGTGGGGGCAGACTGAGCTATGACCCAAAAGCGTGAGCCGGAGGCTAAAGAACTGTGAGCCGGCGCACACTCACTCAGCTTAGAGGGAACACTGAATGACCGAAATGAGTGAACCGGGGGCTAAAGAACTGTGAGCTGGCGCACACTCAGCTTAGAGGGGGCAGACTGAACTATGACCAAACATAGAACAGTGAGCTGGCTCACACTCACTCACCTTAGAGGGAACACTAGTTGAGCGGGGGGGCAGACTGAGCTATGGCCAAAACCCGTGAGCCGGAGGCTAAAGAACTGTGAGCTGGCTCACACTCACTCAGCTTAGAGGGAACACTAGTTGGGGGGGAAGACTGAGCGAAGAGAAAAATGCGCGGAGGCTAAAGAACTGTGAGCTGGCGCACACTCACTCAGCTTAGAGGGAACACTGCGGGGGGGGCAGACTGAGCTATGACTAAAATGTGCGAGCCGGAGACTAAAGAACAGTGAGCTGGCTCACACTCACTCAGCTTAGAGGGAACACTACTTGCGGGGGGGGAGACTGAGCTATGATCAAAATGTGCGAGCCGGAGGCTAAAGAACTGTGAGCTGGCTCACACTCACTCAGCTTAGAGGGAACACTAGTTGAGCGGGGGGCAGACTGAGCTATGACCAAAACCCCTGAGCCGGAGGCTAAAGAACTGTGAGCTGGCTCACACTCACTCAGCTTAGAGGGAACACTGGTTGGGGGGAGCAGACTGGGGGTGGGAAGTCCCCAAGGCGCCCTCCGACCCCCCAGTCTCCATTCTCAAACCGGGGGGCTCACCTCCGCGCGCCCCGCGGCGACTGATGCGCCCCCCACCCGCGCGCCCCAGCCCGCTCCATTGTTCTCGGTGCCTTTGCGCCCACACAGCTCCCCCCGCGTCCATCCTCGGGGGCAGCCCCGGGGCACCGTCTCCCTTGCTCCCCCCCCCGCCGCGATCCATCCCATCCCGGGGCATTTCCCTCCCCCCTCCACCGCCGCCCCCTTCTTCGCCTTCCCGGCCGGATCTGTTGCGCTTTTCCGCGGCGCAGGAAACTTGCCGGCGCTCTCCAAAAAGCGCCTCCGGGCTCCAGCCATCCTGTCGGCGATCCCTGGCCCGGATCGGGACCTCTCCCCCTCCCCCACGCCCGGCAAGATCTCCTCGGAAGGAGCCTTACCCACCCCACCCCACCCCACCCCACCTACCCACCCCACCCCCGGCAGGCTTACCCCCCACCCAGGCGGTGCAGAACCGGAGCGCGCTCGCAGCCTCCTCCGGCGGGGACCTTGGCGCGGTGGCGTCTCCCTCCCTCCGTCCGTCCGTCCCCCCCCGCCCGGGGCTCGATCCCCTTTCCCGGAGGAATACCTGTCTCCACTCGCCTGGATCGCCGGGCTCGGCGCTGCAAAACCGGCTGCTGCTGCTGCTGCTGGGGAGTTTGGGGGGGGGGGGGCTTCGCCTGGGTCTCTCAGCGCCTCTCGGCGCGCTCCTCGAGCCCACCCGCCCCTCCCCTCTTGGCGAGGAGGAGGGAGAGAGAGAGAGAGAGAGAGAGAGAGAGAGAGAGAGAGAGAGAGAGAGAGAGAGAGAGAGAGAGAGAGAGAGAGAGAGAGCGCCGTTCGATTATTATGCAAATAGGCCGGCTCTGCCTGGGCTCAAAAGCCTTACCTCATCCCTGCCGCTGGTCTGAGAGACATCAGAGAGAGAGAGAGGAGAGAGGATGGACCGGAGCCAGAGGGAAAGGCCCCGATCCCCCCCCTGGGCCAGCCCGCGTGGCCAGAGAGAGACCCCCCCCTGGGGTGATTGGGAGAGGCCGGGAAACCAGTTCCCAGATCCTGGAGGGGGGGGCAGGTGTCTCCCCCACCCCAAGAGGTTGGGAAAAGTGGATTGTGTTGGAGACACCCCCCCAATTTGGGTGCGAGACCCTCCCCACACACACACTCTGGCTCCGAGACCTCCACCCCCTCTTTGGGTCCAGGGTCTACAGATGCTGGGCGGGGGAAGGCAGTGTTCCCTCTAAGCCGAGTGAGGGTGAGCCAGCTCACCGTCTTTTTAGCCTCCGGCTCGCACGTTTTTTGCCCTCGTTCGGGAAGGGCGGCCCCAGAGCAAACTCATTTACACAGCAGCCGAATTGCTCCCTCGCAGCTTTCACGCCAGGGGGTCAACAAAGTAGAATTTTTGTTCACGGGACGCCGCAGCTTAGAGGGAGCGTCGGAAAGGAGACAACCCGCTCTGACTATGGAGGCAGTTTCCAGACTGACAGCTGCCACTCTTCGGAGTCGCCCGAAGTGCCTCCCCCCACCCCCCAGCACATGATGCTGTGTCTTTCTGCCGGTGGCCCAGCGAGGTAGGCGCCGGTGGGCTGAGAGGAGCCCCTCGGGACTGGGGGAGGGGTTGGACTAGATGACCTCTAGTTACCTCCTTCCCACTTTAGGATGGAGACCGGCCCCCGGGGAAGGGGAGAGGGGGGTCCTCCTGGCCCCCTGGGGAGACTGTGAACAGGGTGCTTGCAGGCAATGTTCCTGCTAAGTCTTGTGAGCAAAAATCCTACTTTGTGAGCTCCTGGCATTAAAGTTGTGAGCGAGCCATTCGGCTGCTGCATACATCCGTTTGCTCTGGAGCCGCCCTTCCTGAGCCAAGGCAAAAATGTGTGAGCCAGAGGCTAAAGAACTGTGAGCCAGCTCACACTAACTCAGCTTAGAGAGAACACTGGTTGCAGGATACGGGGACAGTTGTGTGTGTCTCTGTGTGTACACGCACGCACGCAGTTCTGGCGGGCAGAGCCGCTCTGGGCGGGGAGGCTGGGAGTTTAATCAGCCCTCCCCCTTTCTCTCCCTCCCTCTCCCTCTCCGCCCCCACCCCACTTTCAATATCCAGATTGAATCCAATCGGGAAGACGGCGCTGCATTGCAGATGAATTCCCCCCTCCCCATAAGTACTGCCTTCCTCTGTGGGTGTCACCGGGGGGAGATTTATAGTCCATCAATTATAGCGGGTGTCACTCTGCCGGGGGGGGGTAAATCAAAAGGGTCTGAATATTAATGGCGGGGGGGAGGGAAAGCGAGGCACACCTGCATAGCCGCTCGCCCACACCGGCACACTGCGGAGGGCAAGGTGGTCAACTCCTCCCCGTGGATTTGCCTTTGTGCCAACCCGGCGGGCGCATCTGACCGGCCGCACACGGGGACCTGTCTGGAGGGCTCTCCCTGCGCATCCGTCTAGCCGAGAGTGAGAACAATGCTTGGCAGCAATGTGGCTTGCTTTTTTTTTTGCAGGGCAGGTAACGTCTCACGGTTGCGGGGATTCTCTACGCCGACCGCACCGGGTAGGCCGCTTCTGTTAGGCCCATGTTGCAGAGAAGAGTGTTAGGGCGGGAAGCAAAAGGCACTTCCGTGACCACGGCTGAGATGCCCTTGGCCACCACCTGGGCCCCAGCCGACTGAGGGATACCTGCAAGTAAAGAGAGAAACCAGCCGGGGAAACCGTCCGGTGCAAAGCCTGGTGGTTTTGAGTGCGAATGGCACCGACGGAGGGCGGATCGCACCAAAGGAGCATGCAAGAATCCAGCTCCCCGTTGATTTCCAGGGTTGCACCTGCCGAAGGGGTTATTCCTGGCTTATAAGCGATACAGAGGTGATCCTGAAACGGGGAGGGGGCCAAACTTGCTTAACGTTAAGAGCCGCATAGAATAAACATCAGATATCTGAGAGCCGCACGACACGAACAAGACTACGGACGTGTTTTTATTGGGAAAATATGCAGATTTGCTTTTTTATCAACATTAAACGAGGCTGCCAGAAATAAAAACAAAAAGGGGTAAAAATAGATATTGATCATGATATTTATCCGTCCAATGATATTTGTAGGCTGGGGGGCAGGGCTCTGAGAACACATTTAAAGGTCAAGTTGCTTTCTTTCTCCGCTCCCCCCAATTCCAGCCTACCCAGGGAAGGAAACGCTGGCTGGGGAAGGGAAGACCAATCAGGGAGACATGCCTCCCCTTCGCTTCCCCAGCCGCCCTGCCAGGAGCCGCACAATACCTGTGAAAGAACCACACGTGGCTTCCGAGCTTCAGTTTGGCCACCCCTGTCCTAAAACATGGCCTTCCCCACCCCCTGCAAACTTTGGGCCCAATTCAGCCCGAAGGAAGCACTTTTGATGGCCGGTGGATGCCCACGATCAGACCTCTTTGGCTGAAATCGGTGGGCCTTCAGCACACTGGGGGGTGGGCCAAAATATCGGGAAGGAGCTTAGAAGGTTTGGAGCAATCGGTGATTTTGAAAGAACGGAAGGATGAGGGTTTTTTTGCTAAAGTGCACAAGATGCTTGACATGAACTGCAGGGAGATGTTGGGCAAAAGGGCCGTGGCTCAGTGGAAGAGCCTCTGCATTACGCACAGAAGGTCTCAGGTTCGATCCCCGGCATCTCCAGTTAAAAGGACCAGGCAGGCGGGGATGGGAAAGACCTCAGCCTGAGACCCTGGAGAGCTGTAAAGAGGGGCTGTGGCTGAGTGGAAGAGCCTCTGCCTGGCATGCAGGAGGTCCCAGGTTCAGTCCTCGGCATCTCCAGTTCAAAGGACCAGGCAGGAGGGGATGGGAAGGACCTCAGCCTGAGACCCTGGAGAGCTGTAAAGAGGGTCTGTGGCTCAGTGGAAGAGCCCCTGCCTGGCATGCAGGAGGTCCCAGGTTCAGTCCCCAGCATCTCCAGTTAAAAGGACCAGGCAGGAGGTGACGGGAAAGACCTTTCTGCCTGAGACCCTGGAGAGCTGTAAAGAGGGGCTGTGGCTCAGTGGAAGAGCCTCTGCCTGGCATGCAGAAGGTCCCGGGTTCAGTTCCCAGGATCTCCAGTTAAAAGGACCAGGCAGGAGGTGATGGGAAAGACCTCAGCCTGAGACCCTGGAGAGCTGTAAAGAGGGGCTGTGGCTCAGTGGAAGAGCCTCTGCTTGGCACGCAGAAGGTCCCGGGTTCAGTTCCCAGGATCTCCAGTTAAAAGGACCAGGCAGGAGGTGATGGGAAAGACCTCAGCCTGAGACCCTGGAGAGCTGTAAAGAGGGGCTGTGGCTCAGTGGAAGAGCCTCTGCTTGGCACGCAGAAGGTCCCGGGTTCAGTTCCCAGGATCTCCAGTTAAAAGGACCAGGCAGGAGGTGATGGGAAAGACCTCAGCCTGAGACCCTGGAGAGCTGTAAAGAGGGGCCATGGCTCAGTGGAAGAGCCTCTGCTTGGCACGCAGAAGGTCCCGGGTTCAGTTCCCAGGATCTCCAGTTAAAAGGACCAGGCAGGAGGTGATGGGAAAGACCTCAGCCTGAGACCCTGGAGAGCTGTAAAGAGGGGCCGTGGCTCAGTGGAAGAGCCCCTGCCTGGCATGCAGAAGGTCCCGGGTTCAGTCCCCGGAATCTCCAGTTAAAAGGACAAGGCAGGAGGTGATGGGAAAGACCTCCGCCTGAGACCCTGGAGAGGGGCTGTGGCTCAGTGGGAGAGCCTCTGCCTGGCATGCAGAAGGTCCCAGGTTCAGTCCCCGGCATCTCTAGTTCACAGGACCAGGCAGAAGGTGATGGGAAAGACCTCCGCCTGAGACCCTGGAGAGCTGTAAAGAGGGGCTGTGGCTCAGTGGGAGAGCCTCTGCCTGGCATGCAGGAGGTCCCGGGTTCAGTCCCCGGCATCTCCAGTTAAAAGGACCAGGCAGGAGGTGATGTGAAAGACTTCAGCCTGAGACCCTTGAGAGCTGTAAAGAGGGGCCATGGCTCAGTGGAAGAGACTCTGCTTGGCACGCAGAAGGTCCCAGGTTCAGTCCCCGGCATCTCCAGTTCAAAGGACCAGGCAGGAGGGGATGGGAAAGACCTCAGCCTGAGACCCTGGAGAGCTGTAAAGAGGGGCTGTGGCTCAGTGGAAGAGCCTCTGCTTGGCATGCAGAAGGTCCCAGGTTCAGTCCCCGGCATCTCCAGTGAAAAGGACCAGGCAGGAGGTGATGGGAAAGACCTCCGCCTGAGACCCTGGAGAGCTGTAAAGAGGGGCTGTGGCTCAGTGGAAGAGCCCCTGCCTGGCATGCAGAAGGTCCCGGGTTCAGTCCCCGGTATCTCCAGTTAAAAGGACAAGGCAGGAGGTGATGGGAAAGACCTCCGCCTGAGACCCTGGAGAGGGGCTGTGGCTCAGTGGGAGAGCCTCTGCCTGGCATGCAGAAGGTCCCAGGTTCAGTCCCCGGCATCTCCAGTTCACAGGACCAGGCAGAAGGTGATGGGAAAGACCTCCGCCTGAGACCCTGGAGAGCTGTAAAGAGGGGCTGTGGCTCAGTGGGAGAGCCTCTGCCTGGCATGCAGGAGGTCCCGGGTTCAGTCCCCGGCATCTCCAGTTAAAAGGACCAGGCAGGAGGTGATGTGAAAGACTTCAGCCTGAGACCCTGGAGAGCTGTAAAGAGGGGCCATGGCTCAGTGGAAGAGCCTCTGCTTGGTACGCAGAAGGTCCCAGGTTCAGTCCCCGGCATCTCCAGTTCAAAGGACCAGGCAGGAGGGGATGGGAAAGACCTCAGCCTGAGACCCAGGAGAGCTGTAAAGAGAGGCCGTGGCTCAGTGGAAGAGCCCCTGCCTGGCATGCAGAAGGTCCCAGGTTCAGTCCCCGGCATCTCCATTTAAAAGGACCAGGCAGGAGGTGATGGGAAAGACCTCCGCCTGAGACCCTGGAGAGCTGTAAAGAGGGGCCATGGCTCAGTGGAAGAGCCTCTGCTTGGCACGCAGAAGGTCCCGGGTTCAGTCCCCGGCATCTCCAGTTCAAAGGACCAGGCAGGAGGGGATGGGAAAGACCTCAGCCTGAGACCCAGGAGAGCTGTAAAGAGAGGCCGTGGCTCAGTGGAAGAGCCCCTGCCTGGCATGCAGAAGGTCCCAGGTTCAGTCCCCGGCATCTCCAGTTCAAAGGACCAGGCAGGAGGTGATGGGAAAGACCTCTGCCTGAGACCCTGGAGAGCTGTAAAGAGGGGCCATGGCTCAGTGGAAGAGCCTCTGCTTGGCACGCAGAAGGTCCCAGGTTCAGTCCCCGGCATCTCCAGTTCAAAGGACCAGGCAGGAGGGGATGGGAAAGACCTCAGCCTGAGACCCAGGAGAGCTGTAAAGAGAGGCCGTGGCTCAGTGGAAGAGCCCCTGCCTGGCATGCAGAAGGTCCCAGGTTCAGTCCCCGGCATCTCCAGTTCAAAGGACCAGGCAGGAGGTGATGGGAAAGACCTCCGCCTGAGACCCTGGAGAGCTGTAAAGAGAGGCCGTGGCTCAGTGGAAGAGCCCCTGCCTGGCATGCAGAAGGTCCCAGGTTCAGTCCCCGGCATCTCCAGTTCAAAGGACCAGGCAGGAGGTGATGGGAAAGACCTCCGCCTGAGACCCTGGAGAGCTGTAAAGAGGGGCTGTGGCTCAGTGGAAGAGCCCCTGCCTGGCATGCAGAAGGTCCCAGGTTCAGTCCCTGGCATCTCCAGTTCAAAGGACCAGGCAGGAGGTGATGGGAAAGACCTCTGCCTGAGACCCTGGAGAGCTGTAAAGAGGGGCCGTGGCTCAGTGGAAGAGCCTCTGCCTGGCATGCAGAAGGTCCCGGGTTCAGTCCCCGGTATCTCCAGTTAAAAGGACCAGGCAGGAGGTGATGGGAAAGACCTCCGCCTGAGACCCTGGAGAGGGGCTGTGGCTCAGTGGGAGAGCCTCTGCCCGGCATGCAGAAGGTCCCAGGTTCAGTCCCCGGCATCTCCAGTTCACAGGACCAGGCAGAAGGTGATGGGAAAGACCTCCGCCTGAGACCCTGGAGAGCTGTAAAGAGGGGCTGTGGCTCAGTGGGAGAGCCTCTGCCTGGCATGCAGAAGGTCCCAGGTTCAGTCCTCGGCAGCTCCAGTTAAAAGGACCAGGCAGGAGGTGACAGGAAAGACATCTCTGCCTGTGACCCTGGAGAGCTGTAAAGAGCGGCCGTGGCTCAGTGGGAGAGCCTCTGTCTGGCATGCAGGAGGTCCCAGGTTCAATCCCTGGGATCTCCAGTTAAAAGGACCAGGCAGGAGGTGATGTGAAAGATCTCAGACTGAGACCCTGGAGAGCTGTAAGGAGGGGCCGTGGCTCACTGGAAGAGCCTCTGCCTGGCATGCAGAAGGTCCCAGGTTCAGTCCCCGGCATCTCCAGTTCAAAGGACCAGGCAGGAGGTGATGGGAAAGACCTCAGCCTGAGACCCTGGAGAGCTATAAAGAGGGGCCGTGGCTCAGTGGAAGAGCCTCTGCCTGGCATGCAGGAGGTCCCAGGTTCAATCCCTGGCATCTCCAGTTAAAAGGACGAGGCAGGAGGTGAAGTGAAAGACCTCCGCCTGAGACCCTGGAGAGCTGTAAGGAGGGGCCGTGGCGCAGTGGAAGAGCCTCTGCCTGGCATGCAGAAGGTCCCAGGTTCAGTCCCCGGCATCTCCAGTTAAAAGGACCAGGCAGGAGGTAATGGGGAAGACCTCAGCCTGCGACCCTGGAGAGCTGTAAAGACGGGCTGTGGCTCAGTGGAAGAGCCTCTGCCTGGCATGTAGAAGGTCCCGGGTTCAATCCCTGGCATCTCCAGTTAAAAGGACCAGGCAGGAGGTGATGTGAAAGATCTCAGCCTGAGACCCTGGAGAGCTGTAAAGAGGGGCCATGGCTCAGTGGAAGAGCCTCTGCTTGGCACGCAGAAGGTCCCAGGTTCAGTCCCCGGCATCTCCAGTTCAAAGGACCAGGCAGGAGGGGATGGGAAAGACCTCAGCCTGAGACCCAGGAGAGCTGTAAAGAGAGGCCGTGGCTCAGTGGAAGAGCCCCTGCCTGGCATGCAGAAGGTCCCAGGTTCAGTCCCCGGCATCTCCAGTTCAAAGGACCAGGCAGGAGGTGATGGGAAAGACCTCCGCCTGAGACCCTGGAGAGCTGTAAAGAGAGGCCGTGGCTCAGTGGAAGAGCCCCTGCCTGGCATGCAGAAGGTCCCAGGTTCAGTCCCCGGCATCTCCAGTTCAAAGGACCAGGCAGGAGGTGATGGGAAAGACCTCCGCCTGAGACCCTGGAGAGCTGTAAAGAGGGGCTGTGGCTCAGTGGAAGAGCCCCTGCCTGGCATGCAGAAGGTCCCAGGTTCAGTCCCTGGCATCTCCAGTTCAAAGGACCAGGCAGGAGGTGATGGGAAAGACCTCTGCCTGAGACCCTGGAGAGCTGTAAAGAGGGGCCGTGGCTCAGTGGAAGAGCCTCTGCCTGGCATGCAGAAGGTCCCGGGTTCAGTCCCCGGTATCTCCAGTTAAAAGGACCAGGCAGGAGGTGATGGGAAAGACCTCCGCCTGAGACCCTGGAGAGGGGCTGTGGCTCAGTGGGAGAGCCTCTGCCCGGCATGCAGAAGGTCCCAGGTTCAGTCCCCGGCATCTCCAGTTCACAGGACCAGGCAGAAGGTGATGGGAAAGACCTCCGCCTGAGACCCTGGAGAGCTGTAAAGAGGGGCTGTGGCTCAGTGGGAGAGCCTCTGCCTGGCATGCAGAAGGTCCCAGGTTCAGTCCTCGGCAGCTCCAGTTAAAAGGACCAGGCAGGAGGTGACAGGAAAGACATCTCTGCCTGTGACCCTGGAGAGCTGTAAAGAGCGGCCGTGGCTCAGTGGGAGAGCCTCTGTCTGGCATGCAGGAGGTCCCAGGTTCAATCCCTGGGATCTCCAGTTAAAAGGACCAGGCAGGAGGTGATGTGAAAGATCTCAGACTGAGACCCTGGAGAGCTGTAAGGAGGGGCCGTGGCTCACTGGAAGAGCCTCTGCCTGGCATGCAGAAGGTCCCAGGTTCAGTCCCCGGCATCTCCAGTTCAAAGGACCAGGCAGGAGGTGATGGGAAAGACCTCAGCCTGAGACCCTGGAGAGCTATAAAGAGGGGCCGTGGCTCAGTGGAAGAGCCTCTGCCTGGCATGCAGGAGGTCCCAGGTTCAATCCCTGGCATCTCCAGTTAAAAGGACGAGGCAGGAGGTGAAGTGAAAGACCTCCGCCTGAGACCCTGGAGAGCTGTAAGGAGGGGCCGTGGCGCAGTGGAAGAGCCTCTGCCTGGCATGCAGAAGGTCCCAGGTTCAGTCCCCGGCATCTCCAGTTAAAAGGACCAGGCAGGAGGTAATGGGGAAGACCTCAGCCTGCGACCCTGGAGAGCTGTAAAGACGGGCTGTGGCTCAGTGGAAGAGCCTCTGCCTGGCATGTAGAAGGTCCCGGGTTCAATCCCTGGCATCTCCAGTTAAAAGGACCAGGCAGGAGGTGATGTGAAAGATCTCAGCCTGAGACCCTGGAGAGCTGTAAAGAGGGGCTGTGGCTCAGTGGAAGAGCCTCTGCCTGGCGTGCAGAAGGTCCAAGGTTCAGTCCCCTGCATCTCCAGTTAAAAAGGACCAGGCAGGAGGTGATCGGAAAGACGTTTCTCTGCCTGAGGCCCTGGATAGTGGCTGCCAGTCTGAGTAGACAATACTGACAATAATCAAGGTCTATTCAGTATAAGGCAGCTTCACGTGTGTTCAATTGGCTGCTCCATGGGTAGACTTAGTGTGTGGACTGAGAGCTGTAGACTGAGAGCCCAGCTACCAGGTATGCCTTCTCTGGCTATGTCCCTGGTTACCCTGACTTGGGCGATCTCAGAAGCTAAGCAGGGTCAGCCATGGTTGGTGTTTGGATGGGAGACCACCAAGGAAGTCCAGGGTTGTAATGCAGAGGTGGGCAACGGGAACCCACCCTTAGGGTCTCCATAAGCTGGCTGCAACTTGACCTCACTTTCTACCCCCCCACACACACATGTCTCTCATTTGGGTCAACAGATGAGGTCTGGGATTTCTGTGTTTTGCAGCGGTCGTATAGCCAGGAGATCCTAAGATTGTCTGGCAGTCAGAAGTTGTTGCTCTTTTAGCATTCTTTCATTGATTTAGTTATTTATATTCGGATGTATATCCCGCCCTACCCCGCCGGAGCAGGCTTGGGGAGGCTCACCAAACAAAACGGAGGTTAAAACAGTCCAATCACCTTTAAAACAGTTTATTAAAATAACGCAGTATCAAGTGCTGAAGTGCTAGCGATGTGATTCCAGATATCATAACAATGGCATTGCTGCGTGAGTGCATAGCATATGGTGTTCATTTCCAGCACTGATCTTACTCGGCGCGCCCTGGCTGTCGATAATTCACCAGCAGCCAGGCTCTACAGTTGTTACTAGCAGGGCTTTTTTGGTAGAAAAAGCCCAGTAGGGACTCATTAGCATAATAGGCCACACCCACAACAGCACCGCTCATTAGCATAATAGGCCACACCTCGTTTAAACCAGAAGTGTGGTCATCCAGCCCACCTTTTGCTTCTTATTCTGTTAACTTGTTTGTCGTCAAACCGATCCAGGGCTTTTTTTGTAGCAGGGACTCCTTTGCATGTCAGGCCACACACCCCCTAATGTAGCCAATCCTGATGAGTTTCTGCTGTTGGGTGTGGCCTGTTATGCTAATGAGTTCTTGCTGGGCGCGGCCAACTCAGGAGCCAGCCGGAACTCCGTTCCTGTGCGTTCCGCCCCAAAATAGCCCTGGTTACTAGTGATGGTTACTAGTGATGATGGCAGCTCCTAAATGAAAGCCCTGGTGGAAGAGCTCTGTCTTGCAGGCCCTTGCGGAACTGTAAAAGGTGGCGAGCTAGACTTCTTTAAAGGCAAGAGACGTGTCAGAGGCGGTTTGCCACCGCTTGCCTTTGTGTCGCAGCCCTGGTGTTCTTTGGAGGTCGCCCATCCAAATGCTAGCCAGGGCTGACCCTGCTTAGCTTCCGAGATCTGACGGGATCGGGCTTCCCTGGGCTCTCCAGGTCAGGGCTGATGTGCCCCCCCTGGAAGCTGCTATTGGGGAAACTTCGGTATAACCTATCAGTACACATTAAGTTTCCCAAAGAGGTCAAAGAGCCAGGAGGTCAAAGATCATTTCAGGTTTAAACACCAGGGAGGATCAAGTCACAGGCCATGGAGACCCTGATGGACCAAGAGTCTGATTCCGTAGAAAACAGCTTCCTCTACGTGTTTTTGGGGAGAGGCCCTGGCTCAGTGGAAGAGCCTCTGCTTTGCATGCGGAAGGTCCCAGGTTCAGTCTCCGGCACCTCCAGATCAAAAGGCAGTGTGTGTGTGTGCTAAATTTGGTGTAGCGGCTAAGTGCGCAGGCTCTAATCTGGGAGAACCGAGGTTTGATTCCCCACGCCTCCACTTGCAGCTGCTGGATGACCTTGGGCAAGCCATAGTTCTCTCAGAGCTCTCTCAGCCCTGCCTACCTCCCAGTCAGTGTTCCCTCTAAGCTGAGTTAGTGTGAGCTAGCTCACAGTTTTTAAACCTCTGGTTCACACATTTTTGTCTTCGCTCAGGAAGGATGGGTCCAGAGCAAATTAGCTTATGCAGCAGCCAAATCGCTCGCTCACAACTTTGATGCCGGCAGCTCACAAAACAGAATTTTTGCTCACGAGACTCCAGAGCTTAGAGAGAACATTGCTCCCTCTAAGCTGTGGAGTCTTGTGAGCAAAAATCCTACTTTGTGAGCTACTGGCATTAAAGTTGCGAGTGAGCGATTTGGCTACGGCATGAATTAGTTTGCTCTGGAACCCCTCCTTCCTGAACTGAGACAAAAATGTGTGCGCCGGAGGCTAAAAAACTGTGAGCTGGCTCACACTAACTCAGCTTAGAGGGAACACTGCTCACAGGGTGTCTGTTGTGGGGAAGGGAAGGGGAAGGGAGTTTGGAAGCTGCTCTGAGACTCCCGAGCGAAGGGTGGGGGATAAATCCAATCGCCTCTTCTCTTCTTCTAAATCACTTCTGACTTACAGTGACCCTGAATTCACGACCTCCAGAACGTCCTGTCTTTAACAGTGTTCCTGAGGTCTTGTAAACGGAGGGCCGTGGCTCCCTTGGTTGTGTCAGTCCAGGTGCATGCATCCAATGGGATCTGTCGAGGATGGGCGAGTGGGCGTCAGCGTGGCAAATGGGGTTCAGTGTGGCCAAGTGCAAGGTGACGCACGTTGGAGCCAAAAATCCTAACTATACGTAAACGTTGATGGGGTCGAACTGGCAGAGACTGACCAAGAGAGAGATCTTGGAGTCGTAGTGGATAACTCACTGAAAATGTCGAGACAGCGTGCGACTGCACTGGAAAAGGCCAACGCTATGCTGGGGATTATTAGGAAGGGAACTGAAAACAAATCAGCCAGTATCATCATGCCCCTATGAATGCTCCCTCTAAGCTGTGGAGTCTTGTGAGCAAAAATTCTACTTTGCGAGCTACCGGCATTAAAGTTGTGAGCGAGCAATTTGGCTCCTGTGTTAATTAGTTGGCTCTGGAGCAATCTCTTCCTGAGCAAAGACAAAAATGGGTGAGCCAGAGGCTAAAAAACTGTGAGCTAGCTCACACTAACTGAGCTTAGAGGGAACACTGGCGCCTGTATAAATCGATGGTGTGACCTCATTTGGAGTGCTGTGTACAGTTCTGGTCACCACACCTCAAAAAGGATATTATAGCATTGGGGAAAAGTGCAGAGAAGGGCAACTAGAATGATAAAAGGGTTGGAACACCTTCCCTATGAAGAAAGGTTAAAACGCTTGGGGCTCTTCAGCTTGGAGAAACGACAGCTGAGGGGTGACAGGATCGAAGTTTACAAGATTATGCGTGGGATAGAGCAGGCAGAGAAAGAGGTCCTTTTCTCCCTTTCTCACAACACAAGAACTCATGGGCACTCAATGAAATTGCTGAGCAGTCAGGTTAGAATGGATAAAAAGAAGTCCTTCTTCACCCAAAGAGCAATTAACACATGGAACTCACTGCCACAGGAGGTGGTGGCAGCTACAAGCATGGACGGCTTCAAGAGGGAACTGGATAAACATATGGAGCAGAGGTCCATCAGTGGCTATTAGCCACAAGGGATAGACAGGAACTCTTGGTCTGGGGCAAGGGATGCTCTGTCTTCTTGGTGCTTGGGGGGGGCAACAGTGGGAGGGCTTCTAGTGTCCTGGCCCCACTGCTGGACCTCCTGAGGGCAGCTGGTATTTTTGACCACTGTGTGACACAGACTGTTGGACTGGATGGGCCATTGGCCTGATCCCACATTGGCTTCTCTTCTGTTCTTATGTTCTTATTTCCGGTTGGGTCATCTTCTTTCCCTCCCGCCTCCCACTTCTCCTAGCTTTATTGTCTTTTCCGGTGACTCTTGTCTTATAATGTGACCAAAATACTGTCCGCTTCCAGGGACAGTTCAGGTTCGATTTGATCTCGAACCCCACTGATTTGTCTTTCTGGCATTTGACGGTGTCCGTAAAACTCTCCCCACGACGCCCTGTTTCCAAGGAATCAACTTCCGTTCTGCCTGTTTTCTTCATTGTCCAACTTTCAACAGGTGATGCGAAAGATCTCCACCTGACACCCTGGAGAGCGGCTGCCAGCCTGAGTAGACAATACCATAGGGTTACCAGGTGCATGCCCTCTTTTTTCTTTTTTTAGTGTTCATCCTCTTTGGGGCTCTTTTTTTAAAAAAACAGTTGAAAAAGTCCTGTTTTGGACTGGAAGTAATATCCCTAAAAAGGTAAAGGTTCCCTTGCTCGAAAGCCAGCCGAATCCAACTCTAGGATTGCGGTGCTCATCTCCATTTCCAAGCCGAAGAGCCATCGCTGTCCGAAGACACTTCCGTGGTCATGTGGCCAGCATGACTAAACACCAAGGCGCACAGAACGCTGTGACCTTCCCACCAAAGTGGTACCTATTTATCTACTTGCAATTTCTTGCTTTCGAACTGCCTGGTTGGCAGGAGCTGGAACTAGAGACGGGAGCTCACTCCGTCTTCCAACACCCGGGTCTTGAACTGCTGAACTTCTGACTTTCCACAGCCTGCAGTTCAGCCTCTTAACCACTTGAGCCACCGCAGCTCCTGCAATATCCCTAGTGAGTAGCAATTTATCACAGCATCAATAGCAGAAAAAGGTCAAGGCCAGTCAAATCCAACTTTAGGGTGCGGTGTTCATCTCCGTTTCCAAGCCGAAGAGCCAGCGCTGTCTGAAGATGTTTCTGTGGTCACGTGGTCGGCACGAGAGCTCTGGCACAGCTGTTCTCTCAAGGACAGTTTCTGTCAGAAGTTCTCTCAGCCCCACCTACCTCACAGGGTGTCTGTTGTGGGGAGGGGAAGGGAAAGGAGTTTGTAAGCCGCTCTGAGACGCCTTTGGGCAGTGAAGGGCTGGGTATAAATCCAAACTCTTCTTCTTCTCCTTCTCCTTCTCCTTCTCCTTCTCCTTCTCCTTCTCCTTCTCCTTCTCCTTCTCCTTCTCCTTCTCCTTCTTCTTCTTCTTCTTCTGTTCTCGGATCTCTTGCAAGACTCCTTTCACACACGCATCAGTTCTGCTGGTTCCTTTGGCCAGCCGTAGCTCGATCTTCCCCTCCGCCGATACTTCCCTTCTTTATGGCCATGCCTCCCCCGTCCTTCGAACGTACACATCCCCATCTCCAAATGCAACATTGTTCAATCTGCCCTAGAGTTAACTGAGCAGCCCCAAAGTACTTTGAAGCGCTGCCCGTGTTTAGACGGTCAGCAGATGGCACTGTTGCGGCAGTGAGTGCCGGCCACTTTCTCTACATTGAAAGGACATGGGGGGCCTTCTGTTCTAGGACACATTTTGGGCTAGCCCTGGGGAAATGCAAAGAGCCCTCCTCTCCTGACGTTATACCAAGAAAGGTTGGAACACCTTTCCTATGAAGAAAGGTTAAAACGCTTGGGGCTCTTTAGCTTGGAGAAACGACGGCTGAGGGGTGACATGATCGAGGTTTATAAGATTATGAATGGGATTGAGCGGGCTGAGAAAGAAGTCCTTTTCTCCCTTTCTCACAATACAAGAACTCGTGGGCACGCCATGAAATTGCTGAGCAGTCGGGTTAGAACAGATAAAAGGAAGTCCTTCTTCACCCAGAGAGTGATTAACACGTGGAATTCACTGCCACAGGAGGTGGTGGCAGCTACAAGCATGGACAGTTTCAAGAGGGAATTAGATAAACATCTGGAGCAGAAGTCCATCAGTGGCTATTAGCCACAGGGTATAGATGGGAACTCTCAGTCTGGGGCAGGTGATGCCCTCTATTCTTGGTGCTGGAGGGGGCAGCAGTGGGAGGGCTTCTGGTGCCCTGGCCCCACTGCTGGACCTCCTGATGGCACCTGGTATATTTTGGCCGCTGTGTGACACAGAGAGTTGGACTAGATGGGCCATTGGCCTGATTCAACATTGGCTTCTCTTATGTTCTTATGTTCTTAAGGGGATACCATAGATTTCGAATGTCTGGGGTCAGGGAATCTGTGGGTCATTGGTGGAGTAGTCAAGAGAGTGTCATCCTTTCCAGCCTCACCATATTTCAGGATCCAGGACTTCACTTCATCAGGGACAGCGAGGGGGTCCAGGACAAGCTAAGGTGGGCAGCCCAAGCACCTCTTGGGTTCGACATAGTTTGCTGTCACCTCCCAGTCGCTAGCCCTCCAGTGCAGCAGTTGACCACTAAGGAGGAGGAGGAGGAAGAAGAAGAGACTGGATTTATACCCTACCCTTCACTCGGAGTCTCAGAGCGGCTTGCAATCCCCTTCCCTTCCCTTACCCACAACAGACCCCCTGTGAGGTAGGCGGGGCTGAGAGAGCTCTTTCCAGAACTGCTCTTTCCAGAACAGCTCCGAGAGAACCCGTGACTGACCCAAAGTCACACCAGCAGCTGCATGTGAAGGAATCAAACCCGGTTCTCCCAGATTAGAGTCCGCACTCCTTAACCACTACACCAAACCGGGCCAATGGGCCAGAATGCGTATGGTCAAGAGCAATAATGGCCATTTTTGGCTGTCACTGTACAATTTGATTCTTAATTGAGGCTATACCCAGGGCCGATATCTTGGAGTCTCAGAGCGGCTTACAATCTCCTTTCCCTTCCCCTCCCCACAACAGACACCCTGTGAGGTAGGTGGGGCTGAGAGAGCTCTTTCAAGAACTTCACTTGAGAGAACAGCTCCGAGAGAACCCGTGACTGGCCCAAAGTCACACCAGCAGCTGCATGTGAAGGACTCAAACCTGGTTCTCCCAGATTAGAGTCCGCTCTCCTAACCACTACA
This sequence comes from Gekko gecko, assembly GCA_029375565.1. Lineage (NCBI taxonomy): Eukaryota > Metazoa > Chordata > Lepidosauria > Squamata > Gekkonidae > Gekko > Gekko gecko. Next base: position 145,100,293 of record JAPDNY010000008.1, on the reverse strand, counting down.
CCAAACTGGGCCAATGGGCCGGAATGCATACGGTCAGGATCAATGATGATCATTTTTGGCTATCACTGTACAATTTGGTTCTTAATCGAGCCTATTCTCAGGGCCGATATCTGTTGCTTAATCTACTTTGTAATAAATGCACGTATATCTATATCCGTCCGTCAAGAGTCGTCATTTTTTAATTTGACTAACAGAATTATTGCGTCTGTACGTTCAGCTCTTCTCAACTTTTAGGTTCCCAATTCAGTTCAGGTTTTTTTATGCTTTCAGTTGCCTTCCCAGAGAACTCAAGGAGTCCTCATAAAAGCGAATAAAATAATAAAAGTTTCTGTCCTCCGCTATAAAAACAGGAGCTGAGAAAACACCTTGTGTAAAATTTACTCGGATAACCTCTAGTCCGGGGGTTCCCAGCCTCTTTGAGCTTGTGGGCACCGTGGGAACTCTGGCACAGGGGTAGTGGGCGCCATGACAAAATGGCTGCTGCCGGGGGCGGGGCCAGCCACAAAACGGCTGCTGTCGGAGGTGGGGCCAGCCACAAAATGGCGGCTGCAGGAGGCGGAGCCACATACACACAGAGGAAGCCCAAGCGCAGGAAAGACGAGGGGTCATTAAAAATATGCCGGGCAAGAAGGATGAAACAAAATAAAGACAACACTGTGGTGGCATCTGCCACGAAAACATTCTAATTTGCAATAGTCAATCAGATCTTCAGGGGCCAGTCAGAAGCCCTGCTGGGCAAGGGCCCCGCCCACTTTCTAAAAACACGTGGTGGGGGCCAAGAAAGGTGTTGGCTGGCATCACGGTGTGTATGGGCACCACGCTGGGCGTCCCCCGCTCTAACCCTTTCCCACTGTCTGATTTCTTTGGTCAAAAGATGCAGCAAGATAATTTTTAGGTAACTCATTAATTAACGTCCTTCTGCAAATGTATGGCTTGTGGGCCGTAAGACTGAAGAAGAGAAGAGATTGGATTTATACTCTGCCCTTCGCTACTCAAAGGAGACTCCGAACGGCTGACAAACTCCTTCCCCTTCCCCTCCCCACAACAGACACCCTGAGAGGCAGGTGGGGCTGAGAGAGCTCTGACAGAAATGGCTCTTTCAAGAACGGCTCTGACAGAACTAGGGCTTGCCCAGGGTCATCCAGCAGGTGCGAGTGGAGGAGTGGGGGAATCAAACCCGGTTCTCCCAGATTAGAGTCTGCGCACTTAACCACTACACCAAACTGGCTCTGACCCACCGACTGATCCAAATGCCTCTGGGCATGCACCGAGTTCACTCCCCGCAAGCCGGGTTTCCACGCGCAGCTCGCAAGGAGCTTCTGAGGCCGGCTAAAACTCCCTTTGATGGGCGGAATGCTACTGGCATCCGAAAGGCCCAAGGCCGCCTTCTCTCCCTCCTCTGTACCCTCCCCACCAAGACTGGCATTCCCCGGCCTCCGTGCATGCAGATTGGGCCGCGATTCGTCTCCGCCAGCTGCGTGGCGGCGAGGCCCCGCTCGGAAAAGAACCCCCTCTCCTGCGGGATGCGTCATCTGTCACCGGCGAGTCGGCGGCCCATTTGTCACCGGCGGCAGCTGCCGGAGAGTGAAGTGAGAGGCACTTGAGAGGGTCCCCAGGTGATTTGCAGAGCTCCTTCTCCGCCGCTGCGTTGCTGGGAGGCCTGATTAGCAAGAGGCGGCCTTCCCTGCCAGGCGGCCGGGCCTCGCCCTACTCGGCAATTCCCGGGCCGGGAGCTCCCCGTCAGCTGCAGAAGGACGATGCTAAGACACTCGATGTCTGACAGAGCCTCTTTGAACAGGTACAGGTGAGACGAGGGCCGGCTCTGCATCGGCAGCACGGGAGGCATCACACGGCGAGGATCGTAGATTATTTATTATTTACTACTTTCCATTTATATCCCACCTCGCTGGGCAAACTGGCTTAAGGCGGCTTACGCGAGATAAAAGACAGGACGACAATAAATACAGGAAAACTCCCGTGACGACATAAAATACAAGCAAGGCAATACAGATGGTGGCAGTTTCTGAACGTGATCCGAAGGAGGAAGCGGGGATCCCAGGGTGTAACAATAAGGGCCATAGTATGTTCCGATGGCACATCCGTCAGTGGCGGCTCCTAATCGAAGGCCTGGTGGAAGAGCTCCTTCTCACAGACGCTGCGGAACTGTAAAAGGGCCCTGAGGTCTTCCGGGAGCTCATTCCACCAGTGTGGAGCTGCCACTGAGAAGGCCCTGGATCTAGTGGTAGCCAATCTGGCGTCTTTCGAACCAGGGAGAGTCAGGCAGTTTTGCAACCCTGACCTCAGTGCTCTCTGGGGCACATCTGGGGGTCCCTCCCCTATGTGATTGCTCCCCAAATCTCCAGGAATTTCCTGACCCACTGCTGGCAACCCTACTGTAGTCCTGTTACAGCGAGCACCCCGTTCATCCTGAACGGGTACACGTGTGCCTCTTTGTACATCCCCTTTGCAAATGAAACCAGGGACGGACGCCTGGATAAATGTGGTGTTTAAACCACACACTCACCTGTACATGCGCTGAGAATTACCCAATGCACGTATACAGAATTACCAGCATACTTTACATGGTTTCTGTGTGCGTCCACTGTAAGTCATGAATGGGGTCTTTGCCTCAGGGGACTTGGCATCCCCCCACCCCGATGCCACCAGCTCTGGGTTCAAATCCTACAGGCCCCATGCAGGCCCTTGTCATGCTAAAAAACCTGACAGTCTCCGGATAAGAGCGTTTGCCGCTGTCAGTATCCATGCAGGGCCGCTTTGTGTCTCTGCTGTTTGTCATTAGATATTAAGTTAGAAACATCCGCAGACGCCAGGCGAGGAAGGGGAGTCTCTCCTGTCTCTGCAGAGCAGGGTGTTTACACAAATCACGAATTAGATCAGCGGAGCTCTCTGTCTGGGCTCATTCAAACACCTTCCCCTACTCTATCATCCTCGCCGGGCTCATTAAAGGGAAGCGCACGCATGAAAGGAGGGAATAACTCGAAGACCGGGAACAAACAGGATCCATTTTCACAGATGGAGCGGCTGTGAATGGTTTTTTCCCTCCGTGGTTTTGAGCCCAATTCCTCTAAGCCCCGAACTGCAAGGGGAGGGGAGGCCCCAAAACGTGAGTCAAAGGGGCCTGTCCACTTCTCTCCCGCATTGATCAAGGTGATGATGTGCTGCAATTGAAGGCCGAGGCCTTCATAAGGACGTCAGAAGAGTCCTACTGGATCAGACCAGTGAGGGTCCATCTAGTCCAGCATCCTGTCTCACACAGTGGCCAGCCAGTTCCTCTGGAGGGCCAACAACAGGGCAGAGAGGCTGAGGCCTTCATAAGAACATCAGATAGAGCCCTGCTGGATCAGACCAGTGAGGGTCCATCTAGTCCAGCATCCGGTCTCACACAGTGGCCAGCCAGTTCCTCTGGAGGGCCAACAACAGGGCACAGAGGCCGAGGCCATCATAAGAACCTCAGAAGAGCCCTGCTGGATCAGACCAGTGAGGGTCCATCTAGTCCAGCATCCTGTCTCATTCAGTGGTCAACCAGTTCCTCTGGAGGGCCAACAACAGGGCACAGAGGCCGAGGCCGCCATAAGAACCTCAGAAGAGCCCTGCTGGATCAGACTGTTGGTCCATTTAAGTCCAGTATCTTGTCTCACACAGTGGCCAACCAGTTCCTCTGGAAGGCCAGCAACAGGGCACAGAGGCTGAGGCCTTCATAAGAACATCAGAAGAGCCCTCCTGGGTCAGACCAGTGAGGGTCCATCTAGTCCAGCATCCTGTCTCACGCAGTGGCCAACCAGTTCCTCTGGAGGGCCAACAACAGGGCACAGAGGCCGAGGACTTCATAAGAACCTCAGAAGAGCCCTGCTGGATCAGACCAGTGAGGGTCCATCTAGTCCAGCATCCTGTCTCAGTGGCCAACCAGTTCCTCTGGAGGGCCAACAACAGGGCAGAGAGGCCGAGGCCTTCATAAGAACATCAGAAGGGCCCTGCTGGGTCAGATCAGTGGTCCATCTAGTCCAGCATCCTGCCATCTCACAGTGGCCAACCAATTCTTCTGGAGGTCCAACTACAGGGCACAGAGGCCAAGGCCTTCCCCTGATGTGGCCTGGGATTCAGACTGTCTCTGCACATGGAGGTTCTTTTTAGTCACCAGGGCTAGTAACTATTCCTAGACTCACCCTCCATCAATCTCTCTAATCCCCTTTGAAAGCTGTTTATGCCTGTGGCCATCGCTACATCCCCTGGCAGCGAATTCCACATTTGAATCACTCGCTTTGTAAAGAAGTACTTCCTTCTTGGTTTTGAAGTACTTCCTTTTGTCTTTAAAGACCCATTAGGAAGGGTATCGACAACCAACAGATCAGCCAGTATCATCATGCCCCTGTATAAATCAATGGTGCAAACTCATTTGGAGTACTGTGGACAGTTCTGGTCACCACACCTCAAAAAGGATATTATAGCATTGGAAAAAGTGCAGAGAAGGGCAACTAGGATGATAAAAGGGTTGGAACACTTTCCCTACGAAGAAAGGTTAAAACGCTTGGGGCTCTTTAGTTTGGAGAAACGACGGCTGAGGGGTGACATGATCGAGGTTTATAAAATTATGCATGGGATAGAGCAGGCAGAGAAAGAGGTGCTTTTCTCCCTTTCTCACAATACAAGAACTCGTGGGCACTCCATGAGTCGGGTTAGAACAGATAAAAGGAAGTCCTTCTTCAGCCAAAGAGTGGTTAACACCTGGAATTCACTGCCACAGGAGGTGGTGGCGGCTACAAGCATGGACGGCTTCAAGAGGGAATTTGATAAACATATGGAGCAGAGGTCCATCGGTGGCTATTAGCCACAAGGTATAGATAGGGACTCTCAGTCTGGGGCAAGTGATGCTCTGTATTCTTGGTGCTTGGTGCTTGGGGGGGGCAACAGTGGGAGGGCTTCTATTGTCCTGGCCCCACTGCTGGACCTTCTGATGGCACCTGGTATTTTTGGCCACTGTGTGACAGAGAGTTGGACTGGATGGGCCATTGGCCTGATCCAGCATTGGCTTCTCCTCTGTTCTTCTGTTCACATAATTTCCCAGGGTATCAACTGTTGTGAGTCGGAGCTCCGCTGGTCAGGAACAAAATGGCAAGAAGTCCCATCAGTCCCCCAGAAGGGTCCCCCTCCCACCTTCCGACCTGGACTTAAGGCGTGAGGGAGCCTCCTTCCATTTGTATCTGATGAAGAGCGCCTCAACTGATAAAAGCTTCCGCCTCGGGAAACCTCGCGGGTCTCGGCGGCCCTACCGGACTCGAATCTCGCCCTTCCGCTACAGACTCACTCGGCAGCCCATCCGAAACTCTCTGGTCCCAGGCCCCGCCACCCGTTTCCCCTCTCCCGCACCTGCTGTGCACACATCTGGAGTTTTGCTTGCCGCAGCAGGTGGCCGAGGAGGAACGACGATAAGACGGGAGAAGGAACAGGTGGGAAGGCTGGGGATGCCTCGTCTCAGGCTGCACCGGGGTGCGTCTTTTTGTGTGTGTGTGAAAGCCTATGACGGCGTCTGCATCTCCAGGCAGCCGTCCTTCGGGGAAAGACAGCTCGGAGAAGACAGGCAGGAAATTTATCGCCCTCGTTTTTCTTGTCTCCCCCCCCCTTCTTCCAGGCTCTGAAACTCTTCTTCGCGGTAATGGATCATTACTTCTCGCTTCCTCCGACGGAGGAGCCGCCGTTCCCAGCACTGCGGGGCTTGCATCCTTCTCTAACAAGAGAGCTCCGGAGACTTGCGATAATCCGGTTATTTGCAGTGAGCAGGAAAGAGCGGACGAGGCCCCGGGTGGACGACATTGAAAGCCTGGGTCTCTGCGGGGTGGTGGGTTGGGTTGGGGTTGCAGGCTGCGGGGAAATCCTGCATCCGACTCTGAGCCCTCCGGAGCGGGCCGCTGCTCTTAACGTTGCTCTTCATGAAGTTTGAGATTTAGCAGTCATTCAAGAGCATCAAATCGTTAGCCAGGGGTGCACTCGGGCAGGTTGATGCCCGACTCAAATCGTTAAGGAGGAGGAGATTGGATTTATACTTTGCCCTTCATTATCAGAAGGAGTCTCAGAGCGGCTGACAAACTCCTTTCCCTTCCCCTCCCCACAACAGACACCCTGTGAGGTCGGTGGGGCTGAGAGAGCTCTGACAGAGACTGCTCTTTTTCTAGAACAGCTCTGCCAGAGCTTGTGACTGACCCAAGGTCACGCCAGCAGCTGCATGTGGAGGAGTGGGGAATCCAACCCGGTTCTCCCGGATTAGAGTCTGCCCTCCTAACCCCTACACCAAACTGGCTCTCAAGAGGCCAACCAGATTTGCAGTGCAGAAGCCGGGGTCCCCAATGTAGAAGAAGAAGAGATTGGATTTATACCCCACCCTTCACTACCCGAAGGAGTCTCCGAGTGGCTTACAATCCCTTACCCTTCCCCTCCCCACAACAGAAACCCTGTGAGGTAGGTGGGGCTAAGAGAGCTCTTTCGAGGACTGCTCGTGAGAAAACAGCTCTGAGAGAACCTGTGACTGACTCAAGGTCACATCAGCAGCTGCAAGTGGAGGAGTGGGGGAATCAAACCCGATTCTCCCAGATTAGAGTCCGCGCTCCTAACCACTACACCAAACTGGCTCTCAAGAGACCAACCAGATTTGCAGTGTCGAAGCCAGGGCCCCCAATATAGAAGAAGAAGAGATTGGATTTATACCCTGCCTTTCACTACCCGAAGGAGTCTCAGAGCGGCTTACAATCTCCTTTCCCTTCCCCTCCCCACAACAGACACCCTGGGAGCGAGATGGGGCTGAAAGAGCTCTCCCGAGAAGTACTCATGAGAGAGCAGCTCTGAGAGAACTTGTGACTGGCCCAAAGGTCACACCAGCAGCTGCATGTAGAGAAGTGGGGAATCAAACCCGGTTCTCCCAGATTAGAGTTTGTGCTCTTAACCACTACACCAAACTTGAGAGCCAGAGGAAAAGTCCCTGTGGGCCAGATGTGGCCCTTGGGCTGTAATGTGCCCGCCTATGTTGCAGAAAGGCCCTGATGTGGATGGCCTGAATCTTGAAGGCTGATTTGGATCACCTCTGGTTAATACTTGGATGGGAAACCTGTGGAGACAAAGTCCTATGAGAAAAGGCTGAAGGCGCTGGGTATGTTTAACCTGGAGAGGAGATGACTGAGAGGTGATATGAGAACCATCTTCAAGTACTTGAAGGGCTGTCATATAGAGGATGGGGCAGAGGTGTTTTCTGTTGCCCCAGAAGGTCGGACTGGAACCGAAGGGTTGAAATTGAATCCGAAGAGTTTTCGGCTAAACATTAGGAAGAACTTCCTGACTGTTTGAGCAGTTCCTCAGTGAGACAGGCTTCCTCAGGAGGTGGTGGGCTCTCCTTCTTTGGAGGCTTTCAAGCAGAGGCTAGATGGCCATCGGACAGCAATGTGGATTCTGTGAACTTAGGCAGATCATGAGAGGGAGGGCAGGACGGGTTGCCTCAGTGCTTAGCATGCCCAGGTGAAATGCCGATTGCCACTTTGGGGTCAGGAAGCAATTTTCCTCCAGGCCAGTTTGGCCAGGGGGCCTGGAGGGTTTTTTTGTCAACTTCTGGGCGTGGAACGGGTCACTTGGGGTGTGTGTGTGGGAGGTCTTTGTGAATTTTCTGCATTGTCCAGGGGGTTGGACTAGATGACCCTGCAGGTCCTTTCCGACTCTATGATTCTAAAGAAGTCCAGGGGTGCTATGCAGAAGCAAGTAATGGCAAACCATCATCACCGTCACGGGCCTCGAAAATCCTGTGGGGTTACAGTAAGGCAGGGGTCCCCAACCTTTTTGAGCCTGTGGGTACCTTTGGAATTCTGACACAGGCCGGTGGGCGCGATCAGGATGCAGAGCCAGCCACAGAACAGCTGCCACATGTGGCACAGCCAGCCACACAGAGGAAGCCAGAGTGCAAAGGAGCAGAGGGATAATTTAAAAAAAAACACACACCAGGAAACAGGAGCAAGAGAGAAGAAAACCACCACTGTGGTGGCAGCTGCCACGGAAATAATGTGATTTTAATTTGCCCAGCCAGTTAGATCTCCAGTGGCCAATCAGAAGCCCTGCTGGGCGGAAGCCCTGCCTGGCCCCACCTACTTTATAAAAACAGTAGGTGGGTGCCGGGTAATATGTCGGCGGCCATCTTGGTGCCCAAGGGCACCACGTTGGAGAACCCTTCCATAAGACAAACACAGCAAGGTCCCGTGCATTCACGTCCGCCCTCCAAAAATAAAAGGACTCTCACTCCAGTTCTAACTGCCCTGCTGGTGCTTGTGAGTAGCCCAGTGGCTAACAACGGATCAGCGAATCTCAGCTTTGAATCCCATTTCTGCCTTGAGCTTACTGGAGGGGGCACCGTGCCTCACACCCTCATCTGCAAGGCAGGAGAACAGTAACGGTGGTCTACCTTCCAGGATTGCCGGGATGACACCAAGGAGTTTTAAATATTGTTACATTCACCCTACTTCCCAGGGAGCAGCATTACCTGGATGTGACCTTTATGGAGTTCAGGGCGGTGTATATGGATAGCTTAAGATCTTCCCAGATCTTAGGAGCTAAGCATGGCCTAGAAGAGCCCTGCTGGTTCAGACCAGTGGAGGTCTATCTAGTCCAGCCTCCTGTCTCACACAATGGCCAACCAGTTCCTTTGGAGGGCCACCAACAGGGAACAGAGGCCGAGGCCTTCATAATAAGGGTCAGACCAGAGAGGGTCCATCTAGTCCAGCATCCTGTCTCACACAGGGGCCAACCAGTTCCTCTGGAGGAACAACAACAGGGCAACAAGGCCTTCATCAGAACATCAGAAGAGCCCTGCTGGGTCAGACCAGTGAGGGTCCATCTAGTCCAGCATCCTGTCTCACGCAGGGGCCAACCAGTTCCTCTGGAAGGCCAACAACAGGACATAGAAGCCAAGGCCTTCATCAGAACATCAGAAGTGTCCTGCTGCGTCAGACCAGTGGTTTCTCAAGTCCAACATCCTGGCCCAAATGGTGGTTCCTCTGGATGGCCAGGAACAGGAAGAGAGGCCGAAGCCTTCCCCTATGGATTGCCAGCAAAGAGAGGCCGAAGCCTTCCCCTGACATTGCCTCCTGGCCTTGGTCCATCTAGTCCAGTATCCTGTCTCACACGGTGGCCAACCAAGGCCTTCATAAGAACATCAGAAGAGCCCTGCTGGATCAGACTAGTGGCTCATCCAGTCCAGCCTCCTGTCTCATGTTGTGGTTTCTCTGGATGGCCAGCAACAGGAAGAGAGGCCGAGGCCTTCCCCTGATGTTGCCTCCTGGCCTTGGTATCCAGAGCTCTACTGCCTCTGAACGTGGAGGTTCCATTTAGGGGAACTGACCTGTGTTCTCTGGAGATCGATTGTAATTCCTGGAGATCTCCAGGTCCCATCTAGAGGCTGGCAACCGTATGGGCAACATGAATACCTACAGAGCTGCAGACCTGCCACCCCACATCAAAACCCCACAGAGAGAGAGAGAGAGACCTCCAAAGATCCTTCACTGTCTCTCAGCCCCATAGCCAGGATTTTGTGACTTGTGGGGCAAAATGTTTGCTGATGGGGCTGCCATTATTTTCCATAATGAAGGGAGGGGTGGTACGCGTCTCCCTCCCTCCCCTCCTGCAAGATTTAAAGGGCCCCCGCAGCTGCTTTTGAGAAGAAGCAGCGGGGGGGCATTTAAGAAGAGGGGCCCTTTAAGAACGGGTGGCGGAGCCTTCAACAGCCCCACCAGAGCCAGTTTGGTGCAGTGGTTAAGTGCACAGACTCTAATCTGGGAGAACTGGGTTTGATTCCCCATTCCTCCACTTGCAGCTGCTGGATGACCTTGGGCAAGCCGTAGTTCTGACAAGAGCTGTCCTTGAAAAGGGCAGTCCTTGAAAGAGCCCTCTCAGCCCCACCTACTTCACAGGGTGTCTGTTGTGGGGAGGGGAAGGGAAAGGAGTTTGTAAGCCGCTCTGAGACTCCGAGTGAAGGGCGGGGTATCAATCCAATCTCCTCCTCCTCCTCCTCCTCCTCCTCTTCTTCTTCTTCTCCTCCTCCTTCCTCCCAACCTCCATTCCCTCCCACCTGCTTCGTGTCTCTTCCAAAATGCAAACTGCTCTTTCTTCACACACCCGACTTCTACCTGCCCTTTCTCTTTAGCCGGAGGGGGGTCACCTTCCTGAAGAACACAGCGCCATCAAGAGACCCTCCCCGAACAATTAGCTCCCACTGAGAAAACATCTGCAGCCATTAAAGAACATGAGCGTGCTGTTTCCGCAGGGCCTGGATCCCCAGGAGGGACTGCTCAATGCCTACTTCTCCTCAGTCTCCTCGTGCAAGGGAAACGGTGCTCAATATGGCGAAAACAGAAGACATGATGAGGGAAGGGAGCTGCAGCCTCGGATTGACATAGGGGTAGTACATAAACACCTAGTTTCTTTAAATGAAACTAAGTCCTCGGGGTACTAAAAGAACTCACGGATGTAATTTCTGAGCCTCTGTTCTGTTTGAGGATTCTTGGAGAACAGGTGAGGTGCCGAAGATCGGAGGCGGGCAAATTTCATCCCCATCTTCAAGAAGGGGGAAAAGGAAGATCCGGGTAACTACTGACCTGTCAGCTTGACATCTATACCTGGGAAAGTTTTAGAACAAATCATCAGACAGACAGTCCTTGAGCATTTAGAAAGGACGGCTGTAATTACTAAGAGCCAGCATGGGTTTCTCAAGAACAAGTCATGTCAGACTAAATTTATCTCTTTTTTTGAGAAAGTTACTACCTTGCTGGATCAGAGGAGGTTCCACATGTTGACAAATTGGAAACATGTGGTTTGGATCCTATGACCGTTAGGTAGATCTGTAACTGGTTGACAGATCGCACCCAAAGAGTGCTTGTGAATGGTTCCTTGTTGTCTTGGAAAGCAGTGACAAGTGGAGTGCCTCAAGGATCTGTCCTGGGACATGTTTTGTTCAACATCTTTATCAACGATTTGGATGAAGGGATAGAGGGAATGCTTATTAAATTTGCAGATGATACTAAATTGGGAGGGGTAGCAAATATGATAGAAGATGGAGTCAGGATACAGGATGATCCTGACAGGCTGGAAAACAGGTTTCATAAATTCAATGAATCTGAATGGGGATAAATGTAAAGTTCTGCATTTAGGCAGGAAAAATCAAATGCATAATTATAGGTTGGTGGAGACTTGTCTCGGCAGTAGTATGTGCAAAAAGGATCTAGGGGTCTTGTTTGGTGTAGCCAGTTTGGTGTAGTGGTTAAGTGCGTGGACTCTAATCTGGGAGAGCCGGGTTTGATTCCCCACTCCTCCACTTGCACCTGGCTGGATGACCTTGAGTAAGCCGTAGTTCTGATAAGAGCTGTCCTTGAAAAAGAGCCGTTTCTGTCAAGTGCTCTCTCAGCCCTGCCTACCTCATCGGGTGTCTGTTGTGGGGAGGGGAAGGGACTTTGTAAGCTACTCTGAGACACCTTTGGGTAGTGAAGGGCGGGGTATAAATCCAATCTCCTCCTCCTCCTCTACAGACACTCACTCCCCCTAAGGGCATGCAATAAGGACGCAGGGTTAACAAGCAGCTAGAACTAGTGACAGGGGGACACAGAAGGTGGAAATACAACAGGTATGGCTGGCCAAATGCCTGAGTCCGACACCACCTTTCCCAGACTTCAGCCCCAAATCTCCAAGAATCCCCCAACCTGGAGTTGGCATCCCTAGTCGAAAGGCAGGAATCGGCCCTTTGCAGAGACCGGGTCCCGAGTCTCCCGCCCTCCCCCAGCCTAGAACAAATCCTCCATCCCGGATTTTCGTTCTCTGCGGTGCCCTCCTGCCCTCCCCGTCCCCCCCCCGCCAGGCCCCCGCAATACCTCCCCCTCCCTTTCATTTCCCTCACCCACCAATGTATTCATGCCTCAACAGCAGGTGACAAATAGGATTTTTCCACTTGTATGATCAACACGGCATGATTGTGCAATTGGAAATGCAAACCGAAATGCGGCTCATCCGCGTGCCCACCGGGGCTGCCAGCGATGCCGCTCCTCCGCTATTTATCTAGGCGATGGGTGAGTTAATTGTCCGGCAACATTTTGGGTTTTTTTTTAAAAAAAGCCCTCCCCAATGCTACCTTTCCCGACTGAGAGAGGAAAGAGAGATTTCTCATTTGGCAGAAAGGTGAGCTCTGTCTGATTCAGTATAAGGCAGCTTTATTTGTTCAGGATGGGGAGGGGCTGTGGCTCAGTGGCAGAGAGTCTGCTCGGCATGCAGAACGTCCCAGGTTCAATCCCCAGCATCTCCAGTTATAAAGGACCGGGCAGGAGGTGTCGTGAAAGACCTCCGCCTGAGACCCTGGAGAGCTGTAAAGAGGGGCCGTGGCTCAGTGGAAGAGCCTCTGCCTGGCGTGCAGGAGGTCCCAGGTTCAGTCCCCGGCATCTCCAGTTAAAAGGACCAGGCAGGAGGGGATGGGAAAGAACTCAGCCTGAGACCCTGGAGAGCTGTAAAGAGGGGCCCTGGCTGAGTGGAAGAGCCTCCGCCTGGCATGCAGAAGGTCCCAGGTTCAGTCCCCGGCATCTCCAGGTAAAAGGACCAGGCAGCAGGGGATGGGAAAGACCTCAGCCTGAGACCCTGGAGAGCTGTAAAGAGGGGCCGTGGCTGAGTGGAAGAGCCTCTGCCTGGCGTGCAGAAGGTCCCAGGTTCAGTCCCCGGCATCTCCAGTTAAAAGCACCAGGCAGGAGGTGATGGGAAAGACCTCAGCCTGAGACCCTGGAGAGCTGTAAAGAGGGGCCCTGGCTGAGTGGAAGAGCCTCCGCTTGGCATGCAGAAGGTCCCAGGTTCAGTCCCCGGCATCTCCAGTTAAAAGGACCAGGCAGGAGGTGATGGGAAAGACCTCAGCCTGAGACCCTGGAGAGCTGTAAAGAGGGGCCCTGGCTGAGTGGAAGAGCCTCCGCTTGGCATGCAGAATGTCCCAGGTTCAGTCCCCGGCATCTCCAGTTCAAAGGACCAGGCAGGAGGTGATGGGAAAGACCTCAGCCTGAGACCCTGGAGAGCTGTAAAGAGGGGCCCTGGCTGAGTGGAAGAGCCTCCGCTTGGCATGCAGAATGTCCCAGGTTCAGTCCCCGGCATCTCCAGTTAAAAGGACCAGGCAGGAAGTGATGGGAAAGACCTCAGCCTGAGACCCTGGAGAGCTGCTGCCAGTCTAAGTAGGCAATACTGACCTCGATGGGCCAAGGGTCTGATTTGGTCTAAGACAGCTTCACGTGTTCACATCGGGAAAGGGCCATTGCTCAGTGGCAGACCATCTGCTTGGCATGCAGAATGTCCCAGGCTCAATCCTCAACATTTCCAGTTAAAAAGAGACTGGGATGTCAGCAATGCTCCCTCTAAGCTATGGAGTCCTGTGAGCAAAAATTCTGCTTTGTGAGTGACTGGCATTAAAGTTGCGAGCCCAGCAATTTGGCCACTGCATAGATCAGTTTGCTTTGGAGCCATCCTTCCAGAGCTGAGACAAAAACGTGTGAGCCAGAGGCTGAAAATCTGTGAGCTAGCTCACACTAACTCAGCTCAGGGGGAGCACTGGCAGTCAAGTGACGTGAAAGGCCACTTGAGAATCTGGAGAGCGGCTACCAGTCTGAGTAGACAACCGGGAGCTTGACGGATTGAGGGTCTGATTCAGTAGAAGTGTCAAGTTCTCCAGACAGTCAGTCAAACACCAGGCTTCATAAGAAGATAGTATTTATTAAAGACCAGTCTTAGAGATGCATGAACCAGTTCTTTGTCAGTGATGCCAGATAGTACAAAGCATTGTCAATTATAGCCCATTCAAACTACCCCCCTCCCACCTACAAGACAATGGGTACATTTTGCGCGTGCACTAAACTAGGAGAGAAAACACCTAGACCAGTAAATTTCACATGCCAAGGTAGCATGGGACCCAAGGTCAGGTGGATTGATAGGACACACAGCAGAGACACTAATTTACAGAGACTGCATACCATAACAGTGAAAGATGTCCCTTCCCCCTCCACTCACAGCTATGGCAGGATTACCTGACAAGAAGGCAGCTTCATGCGTGTTCATGCGTGTTTGGGAAGGGGCCACAGCTCAACGGTGGGGCAACTGCTCTGGCATGCACGAGGCCCCAGGTGCAAGCCACAGCACGGCCAGTTAAATGAATTAGGCACTGGGTGATGTGAAAAACCCCTGCCTGAAACTCCGGAGAGCAGCTGCCAGTCTGAGCAGACAATCTTGATCTTGAGGGACCCAGGGTTTGATTCCATATAAGGTAGAGTCATGAGTTCCACATGCAGGGAAGGCTTTTCTTTGGAAGGCAAGAGCTTCAAACCCCCCAAACCCTCCCTGCATTCCGAGATCCAGTGCGCTTAGTGTTTAGAGCAGAGATGTCAAATTTCTTTATTACGAGGGCTGGATCTGACACTTTGTTGGGCCGGGCCATGTACGCCATAAAATATAATGCCAGGTACCAGAGGTATAAACTTTATAAAGGACACAGGCAAATCCAATTAATGATATTATTATTTTCTTTTACTCAAAATACAAAGAAAAGCCATTGATCCCTAGCAGCGAAAGCAGTTGATTTACTGGGCAACTCACAAAAGGCTCAATAAATGTACTTAATCATATGCAAGGCGAGGTTTTTCCCACGAATACCATAAAAGGGAGTATACCTTACTTTTCCCTATATACAGGGGTCTTTTGGGGGGGGAGCGCACCGGAGCACAGCTCCGGGAGCTCAGGAGCCAAGCTCCGCCCCCAGCCAGCATGGGGGGGGGGGTCTTTCAGGCAGCGGAATGTCAATTTCAGCTCCATTATATCCTATGGGCCATTGAAGTCAATGGTGAAAACATAGGGTATATTCTGGGGGCTGGAGGGGAGGGGTTTGAAGGAGAGGCTCCAAACTCACAGGGTAGCTGATGGAGCCTCTCCCCAAGATACCCACCAAGTTTCAAGAACATCGGATCAGGGGGTCCAATTCTATAGGGCCCCAAACAGGTTGCCCCTATTCCCTCCATAGAGAACACCCCTGGGTCAGAGCATCACATTAGGATCTGTGAGACCCAGGTTCAAATCTTCACTCTGCAAAGCTATGTAGGAGAACATAGGTTGGAAGCTACTACTGGGAAGCTACGTAGGAGAACATAGGAACGTAAGAGAAGCCAATGTTGGATCAGGCCAAGGGCCCAGCCAGTCCAACGCTCTGTGTCACCCAGTGGCCAAAAATACCCGGCGCCATCAGGAGGTCCACTAGCGGGGCCGGCCCGTCATTGACAAAATTTAGGCAGCTGCCTATGGGCACTGGCTTGACGAGGGCACCGCTCTGGCCTGCCTGCCGCCCCGCCTTCCCCTCCTCCAGAATTCAGCCGAGCGAGAGCGAGGCGCGACTGCCAGGCTGCTATTCCTACGGTGCAGCGGTGGGTCTTCCAGTGAGGGAGGCGGCCTTCGCCACCGGCAGGGACGTGGGGTGGGGAGATGTCCCCGCGGGGTGGAGGAAAGGGGCCCGGTGGCCTGCCGGGCCAGACGTCCTGCGTGGCTGTGTTTCCCCTCCCAGCAGCTGCCCCGGGTGGGCGGAGCTTGCTCCGGCCACGCCCCTGTCTTGGAGCTGTTGTGGAAGTGGCCCCGCCCTGCGGTTCCAGCCAGGAGGGACAGCAGAAGAAGAAGAAGAGTTTGGATTTATACCCTGCCCTTCACTGCCCAAAGGCGTCTCAGAGCGGCTTACAAACTCCTTTCTCTTCCCCTCCCCACAACAGACACCCTGTGAGGTTGGTGGGGATGAGAGAACTCTAACATAAACTGTCCTTGAGAGAATAGCTGTGCCAGAGCTTGTGACTGACCCAAGGTCACATCAGCAGGTGCAAGTGGAGGAGTGGGGGAATCAAACCCAGTTCTCCCAGATAAGAGTCCGCGCACTTAACCACTACACCAAACTAGCTTCGTCGTGCCCCTGAAACCAGACTGCTGGCGCTCACGGAGGGGGTGGGGGTGGGTGCCAGAGAATTGGTGGGCACACGGGGGGGGGCTAGTGTGCAAAAAAACCTGGGGCTGGCCCTGTACAAAGCCCCCCCCAGTTACTTGGGGAAGGGAAATGAATGCAACATTTGCCGCCCCCGGCCCCGTAACGCCTCCTGGCTCTCTGGGTAGAGTTCAGAATTATTATTATTGTTATTTTTTAAGCAATTAAGAGAAAGGGCAGGACTCCGCTCAACTGGCCCCCGGAGACCGGGGAGACGGCTGGCGGAACGGAACCGTAAAGGTGTGTCAGTTTATTTTTCACCCAATTAACTCAGGCGCTGCCTTCCGAAATACCAGGCCGCGCCGGGAGTAACTCAAACCTCCCCCTTGATATATATTTTTTTTCCCGCCGTCCGGCTGCTGTTCCATAAACACATTTTATAGGCTATTAATAATCCGAGATCTAATAGAGATTTTCCTGTAAAGGGCTGACCTGCAATTAAACTGTGTTTAAAGGCGCCGGTCTCCGGGGAGCTCTTGGGAAAGAAATGTTGCGTCCCCAAGTGTTTATCTTCCTTGGCAAGGCGGGCGAGAGGAAATGGCAGGGAGCTGAACACCACTTCCCCCTCCGTGCATCTCTGCCACTGAGGGCTGACAACCTGCACGGAGAACCTGGAGATCCCCCGTCATTGCAATTCGACCAAGATCAGTTCCCCTGGAAGAAATGGCTGCTTTGGAGGGCGGACTCTGCGGCATTATGCCCCGCTGAGGCCCCTCCCCTCCCCAAACCCCGCCCTCCCCAAGCTCCACCCCCCCAAATCTCCAGGTGTTTTCCAACCCAGAGCGGGGAACCCTACCGACACCCTCCCAGGAATGAGATTGGATAGGGTGCAAGCAGAGAGCCAGTTTGGTGTAGCGGTTAACAGCGGCGGACTCTAATCTGGGAGAACCGGGTTTGATTTCCCCACTCCTCCACATGCAGCCAGATGGGTGGCCTTGGGTCAGTCACAAGTTCTCTCAGAGCTGTTCTCTCCAGGGCAGTGCTCAAAAGAGCTCTCTCAGCCCCAGCTACCTGACAGGGTGTCTGTTGTGGGGAGAGGAAGGGAAAGGAGAGTGTAAGCCACTCTGAGACTCTTTGAGTGAAGGATGGGGTATAAATCCAATCTCCTCCTCCTCCTCCTCCATCCCCTTCTGCCTGTTGTTGGGAGGGGAAGGGAAAGGTGTTTGTGAGCCGCTCTGAGACTCCTTCGGGTAGTGAAGGGCAGTGAATCCAATCTCCTCCTCCACCTCCTTTTCCCTCCTCTTCTGTCTGTTGCGGGGAGGGGAAGGGAAAGGAGTTTGTAAGCCGCTCTGAGGTCGAATCTGCATTTGTCTTCCCACCGGTGTCAAAGCCTCCTGACTCCGTCTTCAAAAAAACTGCCTACGTTGGCTTTCGTTTTCGCACCTCAACAGTACTAGTATACTTTTGCATGTCTGTGTATATTTATTGCCCTCTCGTGGCAGCCCCGCTATCATTGCGCCTCCGCACTGCTTTAAACAAATCTTCTCCAAACAACTCTTCAAACAAGCATAGAGAAAAACGGGCATCATGGCAGCACAAAACTGATTTAAAAAATGCAAATGCAGATTCGACCTGAGACTCCTTCAGGTAGTGAAGGGCGGGGTATAAATCCAATCTCCTCGTCCTCCTCCTCTTCTAACGGGAGTAGGGTAGGGTGTTGCCATCCTCCAGGTGGGCCCTGGAGATCTCCTGGAATTACAACTGATCTCCAGATGAGAGATAGCAGTTCCCCTGGAGGAAGCCAGGATTTTTTTTGTTTAGGGGGCATTAAAATTTTTAAGGGGGCATTAATGACATTCATCTGAACGCCTGTCTTTA
Organism: Gekko gecko; assembly: GCA_029375565.1. Lineage (NCBI taxonomy): Eukaryota > Metazoa > Chordata > Lepidosauria > Squamata > Gekkonidae > Gekko > Gekko gecko. The sequence continues at coordinate 145,082,415 of JAPDNY010000008.1, read as the reverse complement.
AAGGAGGAGGCTCTGAGCGTCTTTCTAGCCCTTTCTTTCAAGGGACCAGGAAGTGAGCACATCCGTTCCTAGGGGAAAAAACTGTTCAGAGGGCATTTCATGGCCTTCAGAAAGCATCCAAATGCCTTTTTGAGTTCCCTTCCCCAGGGCAAGAAAGCTTAGAAGGGCACCTCTTCTGTCTGTTGTGGGGAGGGGAAGGGAAAGGTTAAAACGCTTGGGGCTCTTTAGCTTGGAGAAACGACGGCTGAGGGGTGACATGATCGAGGTTTATAAGATTATGCCTGGGATAGAGCAGGTCGAGAAAGAGGTCCTTTTCTCCCTTTCTCACAATACAAGAACTCGTGGGCACTCCATGAAATTGCTGAGCAGTCAGGTTAGAACAGATAAAAGGAAGTCCTTCTTCACCCAAAGAGTGATGGCAGCTACAAGAGGGGATTAAATAAACATGTGGAGCTGAAGTCCATCAGTGGCTATTAGCCACAAGGTATAGATGGGAACTCTCAGTCTGGGGCAGGTGATGCTCTCTATTCTTGGTGCTGGAGGGGGCAGCAGTGGGAGGGCTTCTAGTGTCCTGGCCCCACTGCTGGACCTCCTGATGGCACCTGGTATTTTTGGCCGCTCTGTGACAGAGTGTTGGACTAGATGGGCCATTGGCCTGATTCAACATTGGCTTCTCTTATGTTCTTATGTTCTTATGGACATCTCAAACAGCCCCTCCCCCTTTCTGCTAGCCCAGTACCACCTAGGTCATGGTCAAAAACAAGGTTTCTGGCATGGCTATTTGGGGGGCGGGGCTTTTAATTAAGGGGGCGGGGCCCCAAAAGGCCCTGCTGTAGCTACGAGCCTGAGATAGCAGCTGCTTTGCAGAACAGATTCTATGGCAAAATGGAGGAGAGGAGAAGGAGAAGAGGAGGAGGAGGAGGAGGAGGAGGAGATTGGATTTATACCCCTTTACCATCTCGCTAGGTAAATAAGGAGATCAATGGAGCGTGTGGGAACAGCATTAAGACTGTCAACCGTGGAGTAGGGTTCAATCTGAAATTTCATCGAGTTTTCAGCCCCATTGCCAGAGCGTCACCTGGCATCACTTCCTGGCGATGGCATGGTGCGTTACAGGGAGGACTGGTCTGGCCGGGGAGCATTGTTCCCCCACCCCCATGCAGTAAGTACTTGGGAACCCTACTTCTGCCATCCTCTGAAGTTTGCTCAATTTCATGTTCGTTGCCTCGATAACACTGTCTGACCATCTCATCCTTTGCCGTCCCCTTCTTCTTTGACCCTCAATCTTTCCCAGCATCAGGGTCTTCTCCAGTGAGTGCTCCCTTCTCACTTGGTGGCCAAAGTCTTTGAGCTTCAGCTTCAGTCTCTGGCCTTCCAAGGAACAGTCAGGATTGATTTCTTTTACAACTGACTGATTCAATCTCCTTGCAGTCCAAGGGACTCTCAAGAGTCTTCTCCAGCACCACAGTTCAAAAGAATCTATTCCTCAGCGCTCGGCCTTCCTTATGGTCCAACTTTCACAGCCATATATTACTACTGGGAATATCATTGCTTTGACCATGTGGACTTTGGTTGGCGGGGTGATGTCTCTACTTTTATCATGCTGTCTCGGTTTGCCATCGCTTTCCCCCAAGGAACAGGTGTCTTTTAATTTCATGGCTGCAGGCACCCTTGGATCCCAGGAACGTGGATTCTGTCACTGTTTCCACGACTTCCCCTTCGATTTGCCAAGGAGTGACGGGGCCGGATGCCACGATCTTCGTTTTTTTGATGTTGAGTTTCAGGCCAACTTTTGCACTCTCCGCTTTCATGATGCACAGCAGCACAAGAACGTATAAAAAGTCTCAGCAGTTCTTTTTCCAAATGCCAGGGAATCCTCAGAAGGAAGCGGCGTGTCTTCTCTAGGCCAACCTTCTGCAGCATTTTGAGACCTGTTTTACGGCCCCCAAGAATGGCATGGGACTGAGGGATAAACTCATGATAACCTCCTGTGACATCACAGTCGAATTAGCAGGTCTGCAACAGGCATAAGCGTGCCCGTCCCCTCTTTCCAAAGCACCACGGGCCCAGTTGGAGCTCAGTAGGCTGTCTGACATGGATCTGGCTAGCGCAACATGTGAGATTTTGTGCATTTCCTTTCAGTTCCCCACCTGCCCCTGGAAGGGAGCACAGTTCCATAACACCTAAGTTATCTGTTGCTGTTCCTTGTCTTCTGAATCTGTGCCACAAGGGCAGGAACTAGAACCACATGACACAGGAAGAAGAAGAAGAAGAAGAGGAGGAGGAGGAGGAGGAGATTGGATTTGTACCCTGCCCTTCAATACCCGAAGGAGTCTCAAAGTGGCTTACCCTCTCCTTTTCCTTCCCCTCCCCACAACCTGTAAGATAGGTGGGGCTGGGAGAGCTCTTTTGAGAACTGCTCCTGAGAGAACAGCTCTGAAAGAACTTGTGACTGACCCAAGGTCACACCAGTAGCTGCATGTGGACATGTGGGGAGTCAAACCCGGTTCTCTCAGATTAGAGCCTGCACATCTAACCACTACACCAAACTGGCTCCTAACCAATATAACAAACTGACATCAAAGGGCATGTGGTTGCCCAGGCAACATGGGCCCAGGTTTCCTACCCTTCCCCGGGCAATATTGCTTCTCTTGTCTTCTGTGACAGTACTGCTTTGCCAAACCTTTCAAGGGACCGGGCAAAGCTGATTGGTTAATTGGGTGTGTGTGTGTATGGCAACCCCCCCGGGGTTTCAAGGCAAGTAGTTAAGCAGAGATGGGGTGGCCGTTGCCTTTCCTCTGCAGAGTCTTCCTTGGTGGTCTCCCATCCAAGTAGTGAACCAGCTTAGCTTTCAGGATCTACAAGATTGGGCTATATGATACCATTCCTCATCCCGACTGGGTTTTTTAAGCAACATGATATCATCACATTCATTACATGGTCCCTGATTGGCTAGGATCAGTCCCTGACTGACTGGTATCAGTCCCTGATTGGCTAGGATCAGTCCCTGACTGACTGGTATCTGTTCCTGATTGGCCAGGATCAGTCCCTGACTAGTTAAGGGAAATTTAAAATCATGTTAGAGAAGTAGCCCAAAGCAGGGGTTAGGACACTGTGGATGTGAACAGTTTCGGCAAAAAATGAAGCAATCCTGTGGCCTTTTGCCCCCAAGCCCCAATCCTTCTTTTGCCCTCAGAATTTTCATGGGTGATAAATTCGGCTCCGTTCCGAATCTGAAGAAGGCCCTGGATCCGCTGGTGGGTGGCCCGGCATAATTACTAGCGGCGAAAACACTATTTGGTTTGATTTTATGTCGTTAATTTGCTTCGCTCGCGCAACATTTGACTTCAATTAGTCCACTTTTGAGCAAACTAATCAGCCTACTTAAGCTAATTGGAGTTGCAGATAAATGAAGCGGATACGGGGAGAGAAAGGTGAAGTTCCAGCTGAAAGCTTCCGAAATTTGTAAAAAAGAAGGGGGCCAGGTTCCAAACTTGCCTTTTTTTTTTGATCAGAGAAAATCGTAACTCAATGTGACGGGAAACATACAGTTTGGTGTGGAGAGCCAGTTTGGTGTAGTGGTTAAGTGCACGGACTGTAATCTGGGAGAACCGGGTTTGATTCCCCGCTCCTCCACTTGCATCTGCTGATGTGACCTTGGGTCAGTCACAAGTTCTGGCACAGCTGTTCTTGAAAAAGAACAGTTTCTGTCAGAGTTCACTCAGCCCCGCCTACCTCACAGGGTGTCTGTTGTGGGGAGGGGAAGGGAAAGGAGTTTGTAAGCCGCTCTGAGACTCCTTTGGGTAGTGAAGGGCGGGGTAGAAATCCAATCTCTTCTTCTTCTTCTACCTCACAGGGTGTCTGTTGTGGGGAGGGGAAGGGGAAGGAGATTGTAAGCTGCTCTGAGACTCCTTTGGGTAGTGAAGGGCGGGGTATAAATCCCATCTCTTCTTCTTCTACCTCACAGGGTGTCTGTTGTGGGGAGGGGAAGGGAAAGGAGTTTGTCAGCCACTCTGAGACTCCCTTGGGTAGTGAAGGGTGGGGTATAAATCCAATCTCTTCCTCTTCTTCTGACGAGCGGGCTTGGCTCACGCTTTTCTTCATAGCTGGTGGCAGCACATTTCTTCAGCTAGTCTCAAAGCAAGGACCATCTTCTCCGGTACATCCTCGGGAGAGCCTTGCGCCCTTCCAAAAAAAACTTGCTTGTGATCCCTGACTGCTATTTGTTTGAGGAGACTCTAGCTCTGACTAAGACAGCCACACAGGTGCTTTTTGGACCTAAACTGGGAGATGTTCTAGTTCAGCAGCTGTGCATTGGGCACCAGACGCCCGACTTCCATCTTAAGAGGCCTCGCAAACATCTTTCTCTCGGGTCGATAGATCTTGCTGCTTAACTTTCCTTTTCTCGGCCCAGTATTCACTTATTGCTTATCTTATTGTAACGTGTATTATTGTTATGTGTACCTCGATATTCTTTGACCTCTGAAGAAGGCCCCACTAGGGCAGAAATGCGTCAGGTCATGTGTATCGGCCCTGGTGTCTAGGCCACTAATACTGTTTAACAAGGCTTTCATCGGGCCCTTATATGTTTTTAACTGTCCTTGAACTCTCTGCCAAACGACATCCGGGCCCTGCGGGATCTTATGCAATTCCGCAGGGCCTGTAAGGCGGCGGCGGGGGTGTGTGTGTTCCACCAGACTTTTTAGTTGAGGGCAGCAATGGTTACCTCATTGGCTGGCACCCTTCCTTCTCCGCTCCCCACTCCCTTTTCCCCTCTGAATTCCCTTTCCCCTCCCCGGAAGAAAGGGCTCGCAGCAATGCTCCCTCTCCGCTGGGGAGTCTTGTGAGCAAAAATTCTACTTTGTGACCTGCTGGCATGAAAACTGTGAGCGAATGATTTGGCCGTCGCATCGATTAGTTTGCCCTGGAGCCGTCCTTCCTGAGGTAAGACAAAAATGTGTGAGCCAGAGGCTAAAAAAGCTGCGGAGCTAGCTCACAGCAACTCAGCTTAGAGGGGACACCATCTAGCAGTCCGGAATTGGGGCAAAACGATATTATAGGGAAATCGCCATCTTGCATTGTTTTACTTGTACTGTAGGTTTTTTTTATCAAGCGATTCATGGAATTCTTAATATTTTTGTATATTTTGTGGCACTTGCCTTGTACATAGCCCAGAGCTCTAATAAATAATAATAATAATAATAAAGGGTCTGAAGGCACTTGGGCCTGCAACTCTGCTGAAGCTAAGCAAAGCTTAGTCTGGTAGAACACTGTCCTTGAGGCCCCCTCTCCACATTTGCTCCCCTGAGCTGCCCCAGGGGGAAGAGGGGAAGGCAGCATATAAGAAGAAGAGGAAGAAGAAGAGATTGGTTTTATCCCCCTCCCTTCACTACCCAAAGGAGTCTCAGAGTGGTTCACAGTCTCCTTTCCCTTCCCCTCCCCACAACAGACACCCTGTGAGGTAGAAGAAGAAGAAGAGATTGGATTTAGACCCGCCCTTCACTACCAAAAGGAGTCTCAGAGTGGCTTACAATCTCCTTTCCCTTCCCCTCCCCACAACAGACACCCTGTGAGGTAGAAGAAGAGGAAGAGATTGGATTTATATCCCGCCCTTCACTACCCAAAGGAGTCTCAGAGCAGCTTACAAACTCCTTTCCCTTCCCCTCCCCACAACAGACACCCTGTGAGGCAGAAGAAGAAGAGATTGGATTTCTACCCCGCCCTTCGCTACCCAAAGGAGTCTCAGAGCAGCTTAGAAACTCCTTTCCCTTCCCCTCCCCACAACAGACACCCTCTGAGGTAGAAGAAGAAGAAGAAGAGATTGGATTTCTACCCCACCCTTCACTACCCAAAGGAGTCTCAGAGCAGCTTAGAAATTCCTTTCCCTTCCCCTCCCCACAACAGACACCCTGGGAGGTAGAAGAAGAAGAAGAGACTGGATTTATACCCTGCCCTTCACTACCCAAAGGAGTCTCAGAGCGGTTTACAAACTCCTTTCCCTTCCCCTCCCCACAACAGACACCCTGTGAGGTAGGTGGGGCTGAGAGAGCTCTGACAGAAACTGCTCTTTTTCAAGAACAGCTCTTATAGAACTATGGCTTACCCAATGTCATCCAGCAGCTGTGAGTTGAGGAGTGGGGAATCAAACCCGGTTCTCCCAGATTAGAGTCCGCGCACTTAACCGCTACACCAAACACCAAATTACGTATAAATAATAATGAGCATTTATAGGAGGGGTCCCCAACCTGGTGCCCGTGGCCGCCGTGGCCCCCACCAACACGTTTTCTGGTTCCCACTAAGTGTTTTTAGAAAGTGGGTGGGACTGGGCGTGGCTTTTGCTCAGAAAGGCTTCTGATTGGCCACTGGGGATTTGATTGGCGGTGCATACATATACATATACATATACATATACATATACATATACATATACATATACATATACATATACATATACATATAAAAAAATGTTGCTTTGGCAACAACTGCCACTGTGGCACAAAGAATAATAATAAGAAGAGTCTCAGAGCGGCTTACAAACTCCTTTCCCTTTCCCTCTCCACAACAGACACCCTGGGAGGTTGGTGAGGCAGAGGAGGAGGAGGAGAAGAAGAAGAAGAAGAGGAGGAGGAGGAGGAGATTGGATTTATACCCCGCCCTTTGCTACCCAAGGGAGTCTCAGACCGGCTCACAAACTCCTTTCCCTTCCCTTCCCCACAACAGACACCCTGGGAGGTCAGTGAGGCTGAGGAGGAGGAGGAGAAGAAGAAGAAGAGGAGGAGGAGGAGGAGATTGGATTTATACCCCGCCCTTTGCTACCCAAGAGAGTCTCACACCGGCTCACAATCTCCTTTCTCTTCCCCTCACCACAACAGACACCCTGGGAGCTGTGGGACTGAGAGAGCTCTATTTGAGGACTGTTTGTGAGAGAACAGCTTCGAGAGAACTTGTTTTATTTATTATTTAATTCAATTTGTATCCCGCCTTTCCCACCGAAGCGGGCTCAGGGCGGCTTACGTTAAAAGTTAAAATACAATAGAGCACAAATTCGGTGCAGACAAAACACATCGTAAAATTCATACACATTGCAAGTCACAAGTCACAAATAAATACAGTTCAAAGAGCAAGTGGCGGGAACTATCGGCCACGATGCAACAAATCTAACAGAACGTATGGCCAGAAGATGTTACAGTTGACGTCACAGGCAGTGACTGTTGTCATAAAGGGCCTTATCCCAGTTCAATGTTGTTGGTAGCGACTGACCCATGTTCACACCAGCAGCTGCATGTGGAGGAGTGGGGAATCAAACCCAGTTCTCCCAGATTAGAGTTCTGTGCTCTTAACCACTGCGCCAAACTGGCTCTCTTCACTGTGTGACTGAAGCGATGCTGTGGCAATCATTTTGTAACTGGCCCCGCCTCCTTTGGCGGCCATTCTGTGGCAGCCATTTTGTGGCTGCTCCCACCACCCGGTGTCAGAATTCCAGAGCTGCCTGCAGGCTCAAAAAGGTTGGGGAACTCCGATTTATAGAGTAGCTTGTGGAAGGTCCAAAGCATAAATCCAATCCAGCTTTTTTGCTCTGATCTTTCCAACAACCCTGGTAGGTAGACCAGTATTATCAATGGGCGGGGGGAAGTGAGCCAAAGCAGCTGACCACATTTAGGGACTAGCTGTCAGAAGTGAGATTCAAGCTGGGGACTTGTTCGATCACTTGCGCTTAGATAGAAGGCTTTATACTTGTCTGTTTATATGTTTTGGTATATTTATATATAATCATAGAATCGCGGAGTTGGAAGGGGCCATACAGGCCATCTGGTCCAACTCCCTGCTCAAGGCAGGACCAGCCTAAAGGGTCTCTGACAAATATTCGTCCAGCCTCTGCTCAAAGACTGCCAGGGAGGGGGAGCTCACCACCTCCCCAGGCAGCTGATTCCACTGTTGCACAACTCTGTCAAAAAGTTTTTCCTAAGGTCAAAATGTACTGTCAGATGTAGAGCCTGAAAAACACAAAAGGCTCTACACTTGACAATAGCACTACAGATAAGATGAGGATTTCAACAGCCAATCCGCATCCAAAAGAACCTCCTCAGGAAACAGGAAACGTCCTCAGGAAACAATCCATATACAAAAGAACCTCCTCAGGAAACAGGAAACCTCCTCAGGAAACAATCCATAGACAAAAGAACCTCCTCAGAAAACAGGAAACCTCCTCAGGAAACAATCCATATACAAAAGAACCTCCTCAGGAAACAGGAAACGTCCTCAGGAAACAATCCACATACAAAAGAACCTCCTCAGGAAACAGGAAACCTCCTCAGGAAACAATCCATAGACAAAAGAACCTCCTCAGGAAACAGGAAACGTCCTCGGGAAACAATCCATATACAAAAGAACCTCCTCAGGAAACAGGAAACGTCCTCAGGAAACAATCCATATACAAAAGAACCTCCTCAGGAAACAGGAAACCTCCTCAGGAAACAATCCATATACAAAAGAACCTCCTCAGGAAACAGGAAACCTCCTCAGGAAACAATCCATATGCAAAAGAACCTCCTCAGGAAACAGGAAACGTCCTCAGGAAATAATCCATATACAAAAGAACCTCCTCAGGAAACAGGAAACCTCCTCAGGAAATAATCCATATACAAAAGAACCTCCTCAGGAAACAGGAAACCTCCTCAGGAAACAATCCATATACAAAAGAACCTCCTCAGGAAACAGGAAACGTCCTCAGGAAACAATCCATATACAAAAGAACCTCCTCAGGAAACAGGAAACCTCCTCAGGAAACAATCCATAGACAAAAGAACCTCCTCAGGAAACAGGAAACCTCCTCAGGAAACAATCCATATGCAAAAGAACCTCCTCAGGAAACAGGAAACGTCCTCAGGAAATAATCCATATACAAAAGAACCTCCTCAGGAAACAGGAAACCTCCTCAGGAAATAATCCATAGACAAAAGAACCTCCTCAGGAAACAGGAAACCTCCTCAAGAAACAATCCATAGACAAAAGAACCTCCTCAGGAAAGCTCCTCCATTAGCATGTTTCACCGCCTGGGGAACTCCTACAAGACAGTGACTCAGCCCTACCCCACCTTCCTGAGTAGACATAAATTACCTGCCTACTGTTTTTCTGCTCACCTTGACACAGAGAGTACTCTGTCTTTCTGTGTTATACCTCTGAGGATGCCAGTCACAGCTGCTGGTGAAACATCAGGTTCTACAATGCCAAGACCACGACCAGACAACCTGGAAAATCTACAGCAACTAATTCCCAACTTTCCTCCTAGGGCTTGGTCTCCAGGCCCCTGATCACCCTCGTTGCTCTCCTCTCCACCTGCTCCATTCTGTCCACATCCCTTTTGAAGTGAGGCCACTGCACACAAGACTCCAGGGGCAGCCTGACAAAAGCAGTGTGTGTGTGTGTGTTTTCATAGAATCATAGAATTTTAGAGTTGGAAGGGACCTTGCAGGTCATCTAGTCCAACCCCCTGCACTCTGCAGGAGCGTAGCCGGAAGATAGCTCTACATACCTACATACCTACAACATACCTGAAAGATGGTCATCCAGTCTCTGCTTGAAAACGTCCAGCGAAGGACCATCCACCACCTCCCGAGGCAGTCTGTTCCAATGCTCAACCACGCACACAGTTAGGAAGTTTCTCCTGATATCTAGCCGGTAATGACTCCCTTGTAATTTCCACCCATTAGAAGTCAGTAGTTCAGCAGTTCGAGACCTGAGTGTGCCGCATGATGGAGTGAGCTCACGTCTCTAGTTCCAGCTCCTGCCAACCTAGCAGTTCGAAAGTAAGAATTGCAAGTAGATAAATAAGTACCACTTCAGTGGGAAGGTAACAGCATTCCATGTGCCTTGGTGTTTAGTCATGCCGGCCACATGACCACGGAAACGTCTTCGGATAGCGCTGGCTCTTCGGCTTTGAAACGGAGATGAGCACCGCAACCCTAGAGTCGGATTTGACTGGCTTTCAAGCAAGGGAACCTTTACCTTTACCTTTTAAAAGAAGACTTGAACATGGAACCAGGTTTTTTTTTTTTTTTTAAATTAAAAATTAAATAATTAAAATTATAAATTAATATGGAAAGTTTGTATAATATTCCATTCAGCTTCATGTTGCTTATTTGTTTAAAACACATAAGAACATAAGAGAAGCCAATGTTGGATCAGGCCAATGGCCCATCTAGTCCAACACTCTGTCACACAGCGGCCAAAATATACCAGGTGCCATCAGGAGGTCCAGCAGTGGGGTTATTTTTGAAAAATACAAATTAAACATTGGGTTGCTCTTAAACAGAACATTGAACTGTAGCAAGAGGCTGACACTTTCATTACTATAGCATTATTACTCCTGAGGAAGACTGGGATGAAATGAGTTTATATCCGGATGCTCAGTGAGAAGGATGGACCTGTAATATTGCCAAGTTTTACAAGATAACATGATTCTTACTTAACATGTGTTGTCATCGATATCACCGTGTCGTTCGTTTGTTGCATTTCCTATGCCTGCAATCCCTTCTTGGGTTTTTTTCTACCTGGAGTTTGGCAACCCAGGGGCAAGAGTTGAAGACTCCTCGGTCTTTGTCCCTCCTCTATAAGCCTCCCTCCCGGAACCGCTGGTCAGCCTCTGTGGGAAACAGAATGCAGGACTAGATGGACCGTTATATCGCCAGGATGCGCTGAATATGATGACAGACCCTCCAACTCATCACAGATGAAAATAGAGAGTCGGCTCTGTCTCTACAGCCCTGTTTGGAAAGGTCGCCGCTTGATTCCCTCTTCCCCATTATACATCGCTAAAGGCTCCGTTCTGCCTTGTCTAGGTTTGATTCATTGCTCTACCATTGCCGGTCGGCTTCTTCATCGCTCTAAAAGCCAAGATCACGCTTGCTCTTCCGGTGAAAGATAGATCACAAGCGCGGCCGTATGACCCCAGTTCAAAATCTCCTTTTGGTTTATGCAAAGTTTGAGTCCAGTGGCACCTTTGAGACCAGCCAAGTTTAATTTTGGGTAGAAGCAATCATTTTGTAGCTGGCACTGCCTCCTGCACTGTGCACATGGGACATGAGCATTAAAATTCATGCCCAGAATTAAACTTCATTGGCGTAGTGGTTAGGAGCACGGACACTAATCTGGGAGAACCAGGAGTGATTCCCCACTCCTCCACATGCAACTACTGGTGTGACCTTGGGTCAGTCACAAGTTCTCTCAAGAGCTGTCCTCTCAAGGGCAGTTCTCAGTCAGAGCTCTCTCAGCCCCACCTACCTCTGTTTTGGGGAGGGGAAGGGGAAGGAGATTGTAGGCCACTCTGAGACTCCCTCAGGTAGTGAAGGGCAGGGTGTAAATCCAATCTCCCTCCCTCCCTCCCTCCCTCCCTCCCTCCCTCCCTCCCTCCCTCCCTCCCTCCCTCCTTCCTTCCTTCCTTCCTTCCTTCCTTCCTTCCTTCCTTCCTTCCTTCCTTCCTTCCTTCCTTCCTTCCTTCCTTCCTTCCTTCCTTCCTTCCTTCCTTCTGGTATAGTGGTTAAGAGCTTGGACTCTAATCCAGGAGAACTGGGTTTTGATTCCCCACTCCCCCACATGCAGCTGCTGGTGTGACCTTGGGTCAGTTACAAGTTCTCTCAGAGCTGCTCTCTCAAGGGCAGTTCTTGAAAGAGCTCTCTCAGCCCCACCTACCTCACAGGGTGTCTGTGGTGGGGAGGGGAGGGGAAGGGGATTATAAACTGTTCTGAGACTCCTTTAGGTAATAAAGGGCGGGGTATAAATGCAATCTCCTCCTCCACCTCCTCCCAGGGCTGGCCCATTATTGTTAAATTTTAGACTGTCGCCTAGGGCGATGGCTCGACAAGGGTACCATTCTGGCTAGCCTCGTCCCCTCCCCGCACAGGAAGCCTCCCTTGCTGGCTTCTTGCTCCATCCCCAGCTAGAGACCCCTCTCTTTACTGCCCCCCAGACAAAAAGAGAAGGAGTCGGGGGGACAGGCGTGGGGAACAGCCTGGGATGACGGAAAAATGCCACTCGCCCTCTGCTGCTGCCACCACCACGGTACCTTTGGATCTCCTTCTGCAGCCACACAGGCCCCCTCCCCTCAAGTGATCCCGCCCCCCTGCATGCATTTGCAGCTCACCCCCTCAGCCCGCCCACTGCAGCTGCATTGCCCGCCCCTGTCCTGCCCCACACGGGGAGGGGGGCAGAATGTATCCTCACCTAGTGGGTGAAAAAACCTGGGGCCGTCACTGCTCCTCCTCCTCCTCCGCCTCTTCTTTATGCCACTGGACTCAAACTTTGCTTTATTGCTTCAGACTAACATGACTACCCATGTGAATCTTTGGTTTACGCAGTATAACCACTGCATGGTCAGTTTGGTGTAGTGGTTAAGTGCGCGGACTCTAATCTGGGAGGACCGGGTTTGATTCCCCACTTCTCCACTTGCACCTGTTGATGTGACCTTGGGTCAGTCACAAGCTCTGGCGCAGCTGTCCTTGAAAAAGAGCCGTTTCTGTCAGAGCTCTCTCAGCCCCACCTACCTCACAGGGTGTCTGTTGTGGGGAGGGGAAGGGAAAGGAGTTTGTCAGCCGCTCTGAGACGCCTTTGGGCAGTGAAGGGCGGGGTATAAATCCAATCTCTTCTCTTCTTCTACCTCACAGGGTGTCTGTTGTGGGGAGGGGAAGGGAAAGGAGTTTGTCAGCCGCTCTGAGACATCTTTGGGCAGTGAAGGGCGGGGTATAAATCCAATCTCTTCTCTTCTTCTACCTCACAGGGTGTCTGTTGTGGGGAGGGGAAGGAAAGGAGTTTGTAAGCCGCTCTGAGACTTCTTCAGGAAGTGAAGGGCGGGGTATAAATCCAATCTCTTCTCTTCTTCTACCTCACAGGGTGTCTGTTGTGGGGAGGGGAAGGGAAAGGAGTTTGTCAGCCGCGCTGAGACTCCTTCGGGTAGTGAAGGGCGGGGTATAAATCCAATCTCTTCTCTTCTTCTACCTCACAGGGTGTCTGTTGTGGGGAGGGGAAGGGAGAGGAGTTTGTCAGCCGCTCTGGGACTCCCTTGGGTAGTGAAGGGCGGGGTATAAATCCAATCTCTTCTCTTCTTCCACCTCACAGGGTAAATCCAAACTCTTCTTCTTCTTCTTCTTCTTGACGTGCATGCGTTTGGAAGTCTGCAGGTAAGAGGCAAGAGGCATCGATCTGTCACCAAGACCTATGCAGACGCATAACTTCTAGAGATTCAAGGAGTGGGAGGCAGGGGAATGAGGGGTGAATCCCGTCGAATGACAACATACAGACAGTATTTCAACAAGGTGTCACAAAAAACAGAAAGAAGAAGAACCCAGGGCAGAGATTCCCTTGTTGCAAGTAACAAAAAGAATAAGGACAATCCCTGGTTGGTGAGGCTTATGATGTTACCTTTTATTCTATAACATGTTCCTGTGTAAGCACCTTTGATGTTCCTGCTTTGTTTTTTCAAACTTTCTTCAGTCAGGTTAGGAGAAAGAGGTCAGCATGGCCCACGTCCTTCTGTTCTGAACTGTGCCCTTTAATGCATGATGTGCTACTGCAAAATTAAGAATTGGGCCATACCTGTGTTTAAATGGCTGTTACTAGCATGCCTTCTGTCCAGAGAAACCTGGGAACTGTAGAACATAAGAACGTAAGAGAAGCCAATGTTGGATCAGGCCAATGGCCCATCCAGTTCAACACTCTGTCACACAGCAGCCAAAGATGCCAGGTGCCATCAGGAGGTCCAGCAGTGGGGCCAGGACACTAGAAGCCCTCCCACTGTTGCCCCCCTCCAAGCACCAAGAATAAAGAGCATCACTTGCCCCAGACTGAGAGTTCCTAAGAACATTAGAGAAGCCAATGTTGGATCAGACCAATGGCCCATCCAGTCCAACACTCTGTGTCACACATTGGCCAAAAATACCAGGTGCCATCAGGAGGTCCAGCAGTGGGGCCAGGACACCTGAAGCCCTCCCACTGTTGCCCCCCTCCAAGCACCCAGAGCATCACCTGCCCCAGCCTGAGAGTTCCTCTCTATACCTTGTGGCTAATAGCCACGGATGAACCTCTGCTCCATATGTTTATCTAATTCCCTCTTGAAACGGTCCATGCTTGCAGCTGCCATCACCTCCTGTGGCAGTGAATTCCATGTGTTAATCACTCTTTGGGTGAAGAAGGACTTCCTTTTATCTGTTCTAAATCTGACTTTTCAGCATTGGCTACAGATCTGTAACGGGGACTTCTCAGTACCCTCCTAACTAAAATTCCCAAATCTGTTTGGGGACAGGAATGATTTTTTACGGTTTGTTTCGGTTCGTGGCATGACCGGTTCATGAACCATGAACTGTCACGAACTTTTAAGAGCTAAACAAACCGTTTTGGTTTGTGAGGTTCATTACATAGTAGAATGCCCCTCCCGATGTGCTAGAGACACCAAACTTGGAGGGGATCTCCGGCTGACTCTCCTCTGCCTGCCCTCCAAGTTTGGTGAGGAGTGTATTTATGGGATTCAAGTTATGCCCCCCCCCGAAGAAGGTGTCTCCATCCTCCATTGCTTAGAATGGAGGGGTGGGAAACAGCAAAAAAAAGGGAAGAGGAGAAGAGACTGGATTTATACCCTCCCCTTCACTACCCGAAGGAGTCTCAGAGCATCTTACAATCTCCTTTCCCTTCCCCTCCCCACAACAGACCCCCTGTGAGGTAGGTGGGGCTGAGAGAGCTCTCTTGAGAACTGCATTAGAGAGAACAGCTCTGAGAGAACTTGTGACTGATCCAATGCCACACCAGCAGCTGCATGTGGAGGAGTGGGGAATCAAACCCGGTTCTCCCAGATTAGAGTCCATGCTCCTAACCACTACACCAGACTGGCAATAGAAACCCAGCAGAGCAGAATCAAAGTCCCCGAGAAGCTCTGCAGTAGAAACTGGGGAGCATTTTTGCAAGCCCAGCAGAACCCAGTGCCAGTCTGGTAATGTCTGCTCAATGACAATCTAATCAAGGGGGGAATTTTTGCAAGCCCAGCAGAACCAATACAATGCACAGAGTGCCCAGCACAGTAGTACCAGTGCAATCTCCAAGTGCCCAGGAGAACCCACTGCCAATGTGCCAGTGCCAGCTCAACAGGACTGATGTCAAGAACGGAATCACAATCCAAGCAAAAGCCCAGCAGAACCAGTGCAAGGTACAGAGTGCCCAGCAGAACCCAGTGTCAATATGGCAAGACCAGCTCAACAGGAGTGATGTCAAGCACAAAGTCACAATCCAAGCAAGGGGGGAACCAGCAGAACCAACGCATTCTACTAGTGCCCAGCGGAACCAGTATAATGTACAGAGTGCCCAGCAGTACCGAAGCAATCACAGAGCGCCCAGCAGCACCCAGTGCCACTGACATTGCAAGCTTAAAAGGACTGAGTCACAAATCCAAGCAAGGAAGGTGGGACTTTGGAAGCTCTGCGCAAGAAAATGGGAAGTGAACATAAAGGAATGCCAGCAAGGGGGGAGGTGCTCTTGAAACCGACATGACTAGTTTGAAACTGAAAACAGTGTGTCCAGGGATGAAGAATCTCCCCCCCCCCCGCCGTTGCTTTGAAGTTTGGAAAACATTTTGTTTGAGCAGAGACAGTCTGTCCAGAAATGTATCCAGTTCCACCAACTGGAAGGAACCTCCAAGGAGGGCTCGAAAGTTCACGCCGGTTGACCTGCCATGAACTTCAGTTTGCGGACCACAAACTGGACAAAATTCCTCACAGACTTCAGCTTGTGAGCCTGTTTGTGCCCATCCCTGCAGCTGACTTATGCCGGCCCGGTGGCATTTTCAAGGCAAGAGACATTCAGAGGTAGTTTGCCGTTGCCTGCCTCCGCGTCCCAACCTGGGTATTCCTTGGTGGTCCCCCTCCCAAGTGCTCACCAGGGCTGAGCCTGCTTAGCTTCTGAGATCTGACGAGATAGAGCTAGCCTGGGACATCCAAGTCAGGAGAATGATGGTTAACCTGATACAAACATTGTTAGGGTAGCCAGCTCCAGGTTTTGGGAAATTCCTGGAGATCTGGGGAGGGTGGGGTTTGAGGAGGGGAAGGAACCTTAACATGGCATAAAGCCATAGATGGTCACCCTCCAAAGCAGCCATTTTTTGGTTTTGGTGCTGGTTTTGACCTTCAAAGCCTTGTACAGCCTGGGACCAGCATATCTAAGGGACCGCCTCTTCCCATATACTCCTCGAAGAGTGTTACGCTGAAAAGATCGACACCTCATGGTGGTCCCCGGTTCCAAGGACGCCCGTCTCACCTCAACCAGGGCCGGGGCCTCCTCTGTCCTGGCCCCGGCCTGGTGGAACGTGCTCCCTATAGAGACCAGGGCCCTGCGGGGTCTCCTTCAATTCCGCAGGGCCTGCAAGACAGAGCTCTTCCGCCAGGCCTTCGGTTGAGGCAGCGGGCGCCCATCTACGACCTCCCTGAGGTTGCTGTCACACCCGTCTGTCACCTGTCTACTGACTGCCGACAACTGGCCTTATAACTCACTGCAACATCGGGCCAGAATGTCATAGCCGAACTGATGCTCTTCCAAGATGCACCCGCTGTTTTAATTGTTTAATGTTTTATTGTGTTTTAATGTTTAATGTTTCAAAATGAAATTGTATTTATTTCAATGATGTTACCTGCCCTCAACCCGCCCACGGGATGGGTGGGATGATATCATCATCGTCATCATCATCATCATCACCATCATCATCACCACCATCACCATCATCATCACCACCACCACCACCATCACCACCATCATCATCATCATCACCACCATCATCATCATCACCACCATCATCAGCACCATCATCACCACCATCACCACCACCACCACCACCACCACCATCATCACCACCATCATCACCACCACCATCATCATCATCATCATCACCACCATCATCACCACCACCATCATCATCACCATCACCATCATCACCATCATCACCACCACCACCACCACCACCATCATCATCACCATCATCATCACCATCATCATCATCATCACCACCACCATCATCATCATCACCACCATTATCATCACCATCACCACCATCATCACCATCATCACCATCATCACCACCACCACCATCATCATCACCACCACCATCACATCATCATCATAATCACAATCATCATTATCATCATTATCAATAATAATAACAATAACGATAATAATAATAATTTTCTCCAGGGGAACTGCTCTCTGTAGCCTGGAGATCACTTATAATTCCAGGAGATCTCCAGGCTGCACTGGAAGCTGGCAACCTGAGCTACGATGGGAGTTTGTTGTGTAGATCTGCTCTTCGTTAGAAGGGGCAAATGTCACCCTACCCTCGACAGAGGACTTACCTGTGCCTCGGGAGGCACACCAGGACATTCTCAGCACATCTGGTTTGCACAGGGAAGCAGGCCTCTCAAACAGATTTTTCCCTCTCCAAAGTGTAGTATCGGTTTCCCCCCAACCCCCTTTTTGTGCCGCCGCTTAATCAGTTATTATTATTACAATAACCACTCGAGGCTGGAGTGGAACACTCCACTGGTGCTCTCCCAATCACTCCACCCTCTGCCGAACGCCGAGAGCCACAAACAAGCCGCGGTTCAGCTCAGATGTCGCGGCAACCCACGCTCCGCGGGAATCGTAGCCTAGATCCCAGACTCGGGACTGAGCTTGAACACACATGAACACACATGAAGCTGCCTTATCCTGAAAGAGACGGCTGGTCCATCAAGAGAAGAAGAGAAGAGATTGGATTTATACCACTTAGGTCAGGGATTCTGGAGGGTTTTTTTGCCATCTTCTGGGTGTGGAACAGCGGTCACTGAGGGTGTGTGGAGGGGAGATAGTTGTGAATTTCCTGCACTGTGCAGGGGGTTGGACTAAATGTCCCTGGAGGTCCCTTCCACCTCTATGATTCTATGATCAGTAAGGCACATGGCTGTGCGAAACAGCCCTAGTCGGCGGTATGTAATCTGGAGGGGCCATGGCTCAGTGGGAGAGCCTCTGCCTGGCATGCAGAAGGTCCCAGGTTCAGTCCCCGGCATCTCCAGTGAAAAGGACCAGGCAGGAGGGGATGGGAAAGACCTCAGCCTGAGACACTGGAGAGCTGTAAAGAGGGGCTGTGGCTCAGTGGAAGAGCCTCTGCCTGGCATGCAGAAGGTCCCAGGTTCAGTCCCCGGCATCTCCAGTGAAAAGGACCAGGCAGGAGGGGATGGGAAAGACCTCAGCCTGAGACACTGGAGAGCTGTAAAGAGGGGCTGTGGCCCAGTGGAAGAGCCTCTGCCTGGCATGCAGAAGGTCCCAGATTCAGTCCCTGGCATCTCCAGTGAAAAGGACCAGGCAGGAGGGGATGGGAAAGACCTCAGCCTGAGACACTGGAGAGCTGTAAAGAGGGGCTGTGGCTCAGTGGAAGAGCCTCTGCCTGGCATGCAGAAGGTCCCAGGTTCAGTCCCCGGCATCTCCAGTGAAAAGGACCAGGCAGGAGGTGATGGAAAAGACCTCAGCCTGAGACACTGGAGAGCTGTAAAGAGGGGCTGTGGCCCAGTGGAAGAGCCTCTGCCTGGCATGCAGAAGGTCCCAGGTTCAGTCCCCGGCATCTCCAGTGAAAAGGACCAGGCAGGAGGTGATGGGAAAGACCTCAGCCTGAGACCCTGGAGAGCTGTAAAGAGGGGCCGTGGCTCAGTGGAAGAGCCTCTGCCTGGCGTGCAGAAGGTCCCAGCTTCAGTCCCTGGCCTCTCTGGTTAAAAGGACCAGGCAGCCAGTGATGTGAAAGACCTCAGCCTGAAATGCTGAAGAGTGGCTACCAGTCTAAGTAGACAATACGGACTCGGAGGGACCAATCTTCTGATTCAGCAGAAGGCAACTTCCCGCGTTCAGTTTGGTGTAGTGGTTAAGTGAGCGGACTCTGATCGAGGGGGTTTGATTCCCCCAATCTTCCACTTGCACCTGCTGGGTGACCTTGAGCAAGCCATAGTTCTGATAGGAGCTGTTCTTGAGAAAGAGCTGTTTCTGTCAGAGCTCTCTCAGCCCCACCTGCCTGACGGGGTGTCTGTTGTGGGGAAGGGGAGGGTAAGGAGTTGGTAAGCCGCTCTGAGACAGCTTTGGGTAGCGAACGGCGTGGTATAAATCCAATCTCCTCCTCCTCTTCTTCGTCATGCGTATCTGCCTCTGGACAGTCAGAGGATCCTTTCTGCTGCGGGCGCTTGCCTTCCCTTCCCTTCCCCTTCCCCTCTCCCTCCCCATCGACAGCAGGATTCTCCCTGATCCCCTTTCAATAGCTGTCCCCGGCCAGCATCTGTGGCACTTAAGAACTTGGCTTGCAAAGAGCTCTGGCATTTTTCTTGCTCATAATTTTCTGGGTCACCTTGCTGAATGGCACGGCATGCTTGGAACACACTCCCCCGCCAAAGGACCAAGGCGGGAGCCGTTGCCAAGAGGGCTGCGATTATTCTTAGCCGGCTGCCAAGAACATCCAGAGACGGGGAGAGCGCAGGGTTGGCCCCTGTGTCGAAGCGAGCCCCATCCGCGGAACGGCTGCTGGGTTGGGAGAGGTGCCCAGATTCCGCCAGACCGGACTTTTTTTTGAGATTCTAAGATTTGGAGAGACGGGACTTCTTCTTGGCGGTGACTTTTCTGCGTTGGTCGACGGGCTTTAGATGCCCGAGGAACGATGAACGGAAGTTCAACAGGTGAAGCCAGTTTGGTGTAGTGGTTAAGTGCGCGGACTCTAATCTGGGAGAACCGGGTTTGATTCCCCACTCCTCCACTCGCAGCTGCTGGATGACCTTGGGCAAGCCACAGTTCTGTCAGAGCTGTTCCCTCAAGGACAGTTCTCTCAGAGCTCTCTCAGCAGTGTTCCCTCTAAGCTGAGTGAGTGTGAGCTAGCTCACGGTTTTTTTAGCCTCCGGCTCACACATTTTTGGCTTAGCTCAGGAACGATGGCTTCAGAGTTAACTAATTTGTGCAGAAACCAGTGTTCCCTGTAAGCTGCGTTAGTGTGAGCTAGCTCACGGTTTTTTAGCCTCCGGCTCACCCATTTCTGTCTTCGCTCAGGAAGGATGGCTCCAGAGCAAACTAATTTATGCAGCAGCCAAATCGCTCGCTCACAACTTTAATGCCAGGAGCTCACAAAGTAGAATTTTTGCTCACAAGACTCCACAGCTTAGAGGAAACATTGCACAGGGGATCTGTTGTGGGGAGGGGAAAGGAAAGGAGTTTCTAAGCCACTCTGAGACTCCAAGTGAAGGGCCGGGGTATAAATCCTATCTCTTCTTCTTCTAGAATCATAGAATCGCAGAGTTGGAAGGGGCCATACAGGCCGTCCAGTCCAACCCCCCCGCTCAGTGTAGGAACAACCTAGATCAGGGGTGTCAAATATGCAGCCCGGGGACCGGATAAGGCCCCCCCGGAGGGCTTCTATCTGGCCTGCAGTGGAACTGGCTGTCTCCTGCTTCTTCTTCCAGTTCTGCTGCTGCTGCTGCGTCATCGTAGGTTTGCAGCTTACAGAGACACACCTGAACAGCAGACTTGAGATTGCAACAGCACAGACCTTTGGATGCAACAATTCAGAGCCAGGGGTGTCAGTCATCAGAAACTGTTAAATAAAGACAATATTTCAAGCGTGTTGATGTTTTAAGCACGTTTTTATTTTAAGTAAAAACAAAAACCACCTTTGTGTTTGTGTCCTTGATAAAGTTTATATCTCTGCTACCTGGCATTACATTTTATGACACACACATGGCCCGGCCTGACAAAGTCATATTTATGTCTGATCTGGCCCTCACAACAAATGAAGAAGAAGAAGAAGAAGAAGAAGAAGAAGAGATTGGATTTATACCCCACCCTTCACTTTTGAGTCAGAGTGGCTTACAAACTCCTTTCCCTTCCCCTCCCCACAACAGACACCCTGTGAGGTAGAAGAAGAAGAGATTGGATTTATATCCAGCCCTTCACTACCCGAAGGAGTCTCAGAGCGGCTTACAAACTCCCTGCCCTTCCCTTTCCTACCCCACAACAGACACCCTGTGAGGTGAAGAAGAAGAAGAGATTGGATTTATACCCTGCCCTTCACTACCCAAGGGAGTCTCAGAGCGGCTTACAAACTCCTTTCCCTTCCCCTCCCCACAACAGACACCCTGTGAGGTAGAAGAAGAAGAAGAGATTGGATTTATACCCCGCCCACTACCCAAAGGAGTCTCAGAGCGGCTTACAAACTCCTTTCCCTTCCCCTCCCCACAACAGACACTCTGTGAGGTAGAAGAAGAAGAAGAGATTGGATTTATACCCCACCCTTCACTACCCAAAGGAGTCTCAGAGCGGCTTACAAACTCCTTTCCCTTCCCCTCCCCACAACAGACACCCTGTGAGGTAGAAGAAGAAGAAGAGATTGGATTTATACCCCACCCTTCACTACCCGAAGGAGTCTCAGAGCGGCTTACAAACTCCTTTCCCTTCCCCTCCCCACAACAGACACCCTGTGAGGTAGAAGAAGAAGAAGAGATTGGATTTATACCCCACCCTTCACTACCCGAAGGAGTCTCAGAGCGGCTTACAAACTCCTTTCCCTTCCCCTCCCCACAACAGACACCCTGTGAGGTAGAAGAAGAAGAAGAGATTGGATTTATACCCCACCCTTCACTACCTGAAGGAGTCTCAGAGCGGCTTACAAACTCCTTTCCCTTCCCCTCCCCACAACAGACACCCTGTGAGGTAGGCGGGACTGAGAGAGCTCTTTCGAGGACTGCCCTTGAGATAATAGCTCTGACAGAACTATGGCTTGCCCAAGGTCATCCACCAGCTGCAAGTGGGGAATCAAACCTGGTTCTCCCAGATTAGAGTCCGCGCACTTAACCACCACACCAAACGGGCTCTCAGAGAACCGGAGAAGCCTTCTACTGTGTTGTTTTGTAGCATTGTGAGCTTTGGGTTCCAGGAAAAATAATCTGCCTGAAGAAGAATTTCTCGAAACACATAACTTTTGCCTGGGAGGCGTGTTGCTTTGATGCTTGTTGCATCTCTTTTCGGAAAGCAAAACAGCCTACGCTATCGGCACCGACAACTGCTGCATCGCTCATCTGAAAGCAAGATAGTCTACAGCGTTGAATCCTGTCTGCATATTCGTCTCCGTAGCTGTGGACTCTTCTACAAGATATATATTGTTCTTTAGGTCTTTGCTATCAATGTACTATAATTAATAAAATACACTAGGGATACACTCCTTCCCCTTCCCCTCCCGACAAGAGACACCCTGTGAGGTAGGTGTGGCTGAGAGAGCTCTGAGAGAACTGCTAAGAACATAAGAGAAGCCAATGTTGGATCAGGCCAACGGCCCATCCAGTCCAACACTCTGTGTCACACAGTAGCCAAGAATACCAGGTGCCATCAGGAGGTCCAGCAGTGGGGCCAGGACACTAGAAGCCCTCCTACTGTTGACACCCCCCAACCACCAAGAATAGAGTGCATCACCTGCCCCAGACTGAGAGCTCCTATCTATAACTTGTGGCTAATAGCCACTGATGGATTTCTGCTCCATATGCTTATCTAATTATCTCTTGAAGCCGTCCATGCTTGTAGCTGCCACCACCTCCTGTGGCAGTGAATTCCATGTGTTAATCACTCTTTCAAGAACAGCTCTGACAGAACTATGGCTTGCTGCCTAAGGTCATCCAGCAGCTGCAAGTGGAGGAGTGGGGAATCAAACCCGGTTCTCCCAGATTAGAGTCCGCGCACTTAACCACTACACCAAACTGGCTCTTAAATGAGGAGGAGGAGGAGGAGGAGAAGGAGAAGGAGAAGGAGAAGGAGAAGGAGAAGGAGAAGGAGAAGAAGAAGAAGAAGAAGAAGAAGAAGAAGAAGAAGAAGAAGAAGAAGAAGAAGAAGAAGAAGAAGAAGAAGAAGAAGAAGAAGAAGAAATTAGAAGTCTGGAAGTAACATATGAGGGGCTTTGCATGATACTTTTTGCATCCCCGGTTCCTTTCTTCAGAACTGGGATATAAACGCGCCATCTCTGCATGTATCTGACAATAGTCCCCAATCTTGTCATTCTCTAAGGTGCTGCTGGACTCCAATCTTGCTTTTCTTTATTTCTGTTACTCTGTAAGATTTCTTCCTTCGCTCCCAGCCCTGGCAGCCAGGCACATTTAGGGAACTGAAAGACACCAGGCCTGGAGCCAGCCGAAAGAAAAGCATTTCTTGGCACGGCCCATGATTATGAAGTAAAAATGACCGCTAGCTTAGATGGCTTTTTAAAGGGATTAGACAAAGGGGTGGGAGAGATGTCTGTCCAGAGCAATTACCTGAGAGCTACATGGAAACCCCACAAACCCTCCATCAGGGAGGGGCCGTGGCTCACTGGCAGAGCCTCTGCCTGGCATGCAGAAGGTCCCAGGTTCAGTCCCCGGCTTCTCCAGTGAAAAGGA
This sequence comes from Gekko gecko, assembly GCA_029375565.1. Lineage (NCBI taxonomy): Eukaryota > Metazoa > Chordata > Lepidosauria > Squamata > Gekkonidae > Gekko > Gekko gecko. The sequence goes on along the minus strand of JAPDNY010000008.1, from coordinate 145,058,974 downwards.
CCAGGCAGGAGGTGATGGGAAAGACCTCAGCCTGAGACCCTGGAGAGCTGTAAAGAGGGGCCGTGGCTCAGTGGAAGAGCCTCTGCCTGACATGCAGAAGGTCCGAGGTTCAGTCCCCGGCATCTCTGGTGAAAAGGGCCAAGCAGGAGGTGATATGAGAGACCTCAGCCTGAGACCCTGGAGAGCTGTAAAGAGGGGCCGTGGCTCACTGGCAGAGCCTCTGCCTGGCATGCAGAAGGTCCCAGGTTCAGTCCCCGGCTTCTCCAGTGAAAAGGACCAGGCAGGAGGTGATGGGAAAGACCTCAGCCTGAGACCCTGGAGAGCTGTAAAGAGGGGCCGTGGCTCAGTGGAAGAGCCTCTGCCTGGCATGCAGAAGGTCCCAGGTTCAGTCCCCGGCCTCTCCAGTGAAAAGGACCGGGCAGGAGGTGATGGGAAAGACCTCAGCCTGAGACCCTGGAGAGCTGTAAAGAGGGGCCGTGGCTCAGTGGAAGAGCCTCTGCTTGGCATGCAGAAGGTCCCAGGTTCAGTCCCCGGCATTTCCAGTGAAAAGGACCAGGCAGGAGGTGATGGGAAAGACCTCAGCCTGAGACCCTGGAGAGCTGTAAAGAGGGGCCGTGGCTCAGTGGAAGAGCCTCTGCCTGGCATGCAGAAGGTCCCAGGTTCAGTCCCCGGCATCTCTGGTGGAAAGGGCCAAGCAGGAGGTGATATGAGAGACCTCAGCCTGAGACCCTGGAGAGCTGTAAAGAGGGGCCGTGGCTCAGTGGAAGAGCCTCTGCTTGGCATGCAGAAGGTCCCAGGTTCAGTCCCCGGCATCTCCAGTGAAAAGGACCAGGCAGGAGGGGATGGGAAAGACCTCAGCCTGAGACCCTGGAGAGCTGTAAAGAGGGGCCGTGGCTCAGTGGAAGAGCCTCTGCCTGGCATGCAGAAGGTCCCAGGTTCAGTCCCCGGCCTCTCCAGTGAAAAGGACCAGGCAGGAGGTGATAGGAAAGACCTCAGCCTGAGACCCTGGAGAGCTGTAAAGAGGGGCCGTGGCTCAGTGGAAGAGCCTCTGCCTGGCATGCAGAAGGTCCCAGGTTCAGTCCCCGGCATCTCTGGTGAAAAGGGCCAAGCAGGAGGTGATATGAGAGACCTCAGCCTGAGACCCTGGAGAGCTGTAAAGAGGGGCTGTGGCTCAGTGGAAGAGCATCTGCTTGTAGGTGATGGGAAAACCCTTCGCCTGAGACCTGGGAGAACCGTTCTCAGTCTGAGCCAACGATCCTGACCTTGTTGGACCAAGGATGGGGCTGTGGCTCAGTGGAAGAGCCTCTGCCTGGCATGCAGAAGGCCCCAGGTTCAATCCCCGGCATCTCCAGTTAAAAGGGATCAGGTAGGAAGTGATGTGAAAGACCTCCGCCCGAGACCCTGGAGAGAGACTGACTTTGGTGGACCAGTGGTCTGAGTCAGTATAAGGGAGCTTCATGCTTTGCTGAGAGGCTGTGGCAGAGGCTTATGAAATTATGAACGGCGGAGCTGAAAAAGAGATCTTTTTCTCCCTCTCCCAAAATAGTGGAACTCGAGGGCGTCCAATGAAGCTGATGGGCAGGAGGTTCAGGATGGACAAAGGGAAATACAAGTTTACACGGAGAGGGCTTAAAAGGTGGGATTCGCTGCCAGAGGACGGAGTGACGGCCACATGGATGGCTTTAAAAGGGGATTAAACAGGCTCATGGAGGACGAGTCTATCAATAGCTACTAGGCATTGTGACGGAGGGGAATCTCCACATTCAGAGGCACTAATCTTCTGAATCCCAGTGACAGAAGGCAACATCAGAGAAGGGCCTCTCCCTCTGTGCTCTGTTGATGGCCCACTAGAGGTTGACTGCTGTGTGAGACAGGATGCTGGACTAGATGGACCGCTGGTCTGATCCAGCAGGACGCTTCTGATGTTCTTATGAAGGCCTTGGCCATTATGTCCTTTTCTTGGCACTCTCGAGGAACTGGTTGGTTACTCTGTGAGACAGGATGGTGGACTAGAGGGACCACTGGTCTGATCCAGCAGGGCTCTTCTGATGTTCTGATGAAGGCCTCGGCCTCTATGCCTTGTTGTTGGCCCTCCAGAGGAACTGGCTTGCCACTGTGTGAGACAGGATGCTGGACTAGATGGACCACTGGTCTGATCCAGCAGGGCTCGGCTGATGTTCTTATGAAGGCCTCGGCCTCTCTGCCCTGTTGTTGGCCCTCTGGAGGAACTGGTTGGCCACTGTGTGAGACAGGATGTTGTACTAGATGGACTACTGGTCTGATCCAACAGGGCTCTTCTGATGTTCTTATGAAGGCCTCGGCCTCTCTGCCCCATTGTTGGTCCTCCAGAGGAACTGGTTGGCCACTGTGTGAGACAGGATGCTGGACTAGAGGGACCACTGGTCTGATCCAGCAGGGCTCTTCTCATGTTCTTATGAAGGCCTTGGCCTCTCTGCCCTGTAGTTGGCCATCCAGAAGAAGTGAACATAAGAACATAAGAACATAAGAACATAAGAGAAGCCAATGTTGAATCAGGCCAATGGCCCATCTAGTCCAACACTCTGTCACACAGCGGCCAAAATATACCAGGTGCCATCAGGAGGTCCAGCAGTGGGGCCAGGGCACCAGAAGCCCTCCCACTGCTGCCCCCTCCAGCACCAAGAATAGAGTGCATCACCTGCCCCAGACTGAGAGTTCTCATTCTATACCCTGTGGCTAATAGCCACTGGTGGACTTCTGCTCCATATGTTTATCTAATTTCCTCTTGAAACTGTCCATGCTTGCAGCTGCCACGACCTCCTGTGGCAGTGAATTCCATATGTTAATCACTCTTTGGGTGAAGAAGTATTTCCTTTTATCTGTTCTAACCCGACTGCTCAGCAATTTCATAGAGTGCCCACGAGTTCTTGTATTCTCAACCTGCTCAATCCCATTCATAATCTTATAAACCTCGATCATGTCACCCCTCAGCCGTCGTTTCTCCAAGCTAAAGAGCCCCAAGCATTTTAACCTTTCTTCATAGGGAAGGTGTTCCAACCCTTTTATCATTCTAGTTGCCCTTCTCTGCACTTTTTCCAATGCTATAATATCCTTTTTGAGATGTGGTGACCAGAACTGTATGAAGTGGTTGGCCACTGTGTGAGACAGGATGCTGAACTAGATGGACCACTGGTCTGATCCAGCAGGGGTCTTCTGATGTTCTTATGAAGGCCTCACCTGTATGTCTTGTGGTTGGCCCTCCAGAGGAACTGGTTGGCCCCTGTGTGAGACAGGATGCTGGACTAGATGGACCGCCGATCTGATCTAGCAGGGCTCTTCTGATGTTCTTATGAAGGCCTCAACCTCTGTGCCCTGTTGTTGGCCCTCCAAAGAAACTGGTTGGCCACTGTGTGAGTTGGGATGCTGGACTGGATGGACCACTGGTCTGATCCAGGAGGGCTGTTTTCATGTTCTTATGTTCCCCACCTGCAAGCTTCCAGAGGCATCCGGCCAGTCCCGGATGGAAACATTACACCATGCTAGACGTCCTAATTCAGCAAAACTATTTGTGAATCCCTATGAGCCAAACTCTTTGCTCGTCTACCTCTCCTCCGAGTCCCTGCGACGGCACCAACCACGTGATAAGCAACCTCGCAAGGTTGTCGTTGAGGGTGAAGGTGACAATAGGCTTCCGGGCAGATTGCGCCTCCAAAAGTGCGACGGGAATGATTAAATAATGACGGCTGTCTGTGGAGATTGGACGAGAGATGGGAATGAAATTGGGGACCTCTGGGCCGGCTGCGAGGCAAAGGCACCGGGCATGTTCTCACTGTGACAGGGAGCCAACCAACCGCCGCCGCCCCCCCCCCGTCACCGCCGCCCTGGGCTCCGCAGCCACGAGACAATAGCCGGCGTTTGGCTATTTCTTGGAAATTTCACGGCATTCATTTCGGAGCAAATAAAAGCTGTCATTGCTGGAGAAATGATACCAATCGGGCCCTGAAAAGGCAGCAAATTACACACCCGAAAATGCACTGCCAGAGAGACGGGGGGAGGGGGGGGATGCATATTAAAAACACAAAGAAGCACTTTGCCATCAGCTGCGCTCCCCCCCCCCCGGATGATCCGCAATAACCACACTTTACATAATGCCGCCTCTCCACCTCAGATTAATTTCACAGAACGAGAGAGAGAGAGAGGATAGACTACGGAGACTGTCGGAAACAATGGAAGGGCTGTGGAGAACACTACATGCCCTGGCGTTGTCACCCAAAGACCTCTGAGAGCAGCCCCTTCTCTTTTGGAGACGCTGTTTGCCACAAAGCGGGCACAGAAGAGAACGGGGGGGGGGCGTTTCCCCACACAATCCGGGGTGCCCCAAGCAAAGTGGGTGGGAGAGGAGGGCGTCATAACATAACATAACATAACATAACATAACATAACATAACATAACATAACATAACATAACATAACATAACATAACATAACATAACATAACATAACATAACATAACATAACATAACATAACATAACATAACAGGTAAAGGTTCCCTTGCTCGAAAGCCAGTCGAATCCGACTCTAGGGTTGCGGTGCTCATCTCCGTTTCAAAGCCGAAGAGCCAGCGCTGTCCGAAGACATTTCCGTGGTCATGTGGCCGGCATGACTAAACACCAAGGCGCACGGAACGCTGTTACCTTCCCACCAAAGTGGTACCTATTTATCTACTTGCAATTTCTTGCTTTCAAACTGCTAGGTCGGCAGGAGCTGGAATTAGAGACGGGAGCTCACTCCGTCTTGCGGCACTCGGGTCTCGAACTGCTGAACTACTGACCTTCCACAGCCTGCAGTTCAGCGTCTTAACCACTTGAGCCACCGCAGCTCCCTAACATAACATAACATAACATAACATAACATAACATAACATAACATAACATAACATAACATAACATAACATAACATAACATAACATAACATAACATAACATAACATAACATAACATACATTTTTATTACGGTCAGAGACCCATCAAATAGCATACAGGCTCAGAATACAGACCCAGGTTACCAACATTACGGGGGAGAAACGTCATAAGAGGAATTAAGGAGCTGCTTGCGCTTTGAAAATGCAATAAAAAGAAATCTGGCAACCTTCCTTGATATTTCGATGGATTTATCCTCCAATAGGTATTTCAACACAAGTTCCTCGGAGTGGATTACTAGTTGTCCTGGGCACCTAAATGACCTTAATACAGGTGTGATCCAAAGAGCTCTTTCTTTGGCATAGTAAGCGCAATGAAATAAAATATGAGGAAGGGTCTCAATTGACTCGGAGGGGCATGAGCAAAGTCTCAGATACCTAGGAATGCGTTGGAATCTTCCAAAAAGAACTGCCGGTGGAAGAGTGTCAAATCTGGCTCTGGAAAAAGCCCACCTGTGGTTTGGGTTAGAGATATTAGCTAGATATGGAGAAGAGGTCATATAGTTTTTAGAATTCAGAGGGCGTCTGGCTTCAGAGACCCAGGGAGGGTGCCAGAGTGCCGGACTAGCCTCTGGGAGACCCGGGTTCGAGTCCTCACACTGCCAGAAAGCTCTCCAGGGGAGAGGGCTGGTTCTCAGTCACGCCGCAAGAGTCGCCGCCTTGGGTTGGGGGACTCCAGGAGATTTCGAAGGAGGAGAGTCGGTTTTTGTACCCCGTTTTTCTCTACCTTAGGGACTCTCAAAGCAGGCCCGCGGCCAATGCTCTCTCTAAGCTGTGGGGTCTTGTGAGCGAAAATTCCACTTGGTGAGCTCCTGGCATGAAAGTCGTGAGCGGGCGATTTGGCTACTGCATAAATTAGTGCGCTCTGGAGCAGTGTTCCCTCTAAGCTGCGGAGTCTTGTGAGCAAAAATTCTACTTTTGTGAGCTGCTGGCATTAAAGTTGTGAGTGAGTGATTTGGCTACTGCATAAATTAGTTTGTTCTGGAGCCCTCCTTCCTGAGCGGAGACAAAAATGTGTGAGCCAAAGGCTAAAAAACCGTGAGCTAGCTCACATTAACTCGGTTTAGAGGGACCACTGCTCTGGAGCCCTCCTTCCTGAGCAAAGGCAAAAACGTATGAGTTGGAGACTAAAAAACTGTGAGCTAGCTCACACTAACTCAGCTTAGAGGGAACACTACGTGTAGATACAGTGGGGCACCCTGGGCCCACTTCTCCCAGATTATTCTGCTATGGTCAGGCCTCACCTGGAGTCCTGTGTCCAGTTTGGGGCACCACAATTTGGGAAAGATGTTGACAAGCTTGAGCGTGTCCAGAAGAGGGCAACCAGGATGGTGAGAGGGTTTGAACCCAAGTCTTACGAGGAAAGGCTGAAAGAGTTGGGTCTGTTTAGCCTGGGAAAGAGAAGGCTCAGAGGGGACATGATGGCAGTCTTCAAGTATTTGCAGTCTTTGAAAGAAAGAGGGCTCATTTTACCATATGTGGTGGACTTGTGATAAAGCCATGAGTTATTGGTCAGAGATTCATAACGAAATACGGAAGATTTTGAAATGTACTTTTAAGAAAGATCCACAAATTTTGTTGTTAGGTCTTAAACTGGAAGAAATAAATGTAACCAAGAGAACATTGTTATGGTACTTGGTCACAACAGCTAGAATGACTTATGCACAATTCTGGAAACAAGAAAAGATTCCTGAAATATGGGAATGGATTAAGAAGATGCTTTTTATGGCTGAATTGGACAAAATGACAAGAAAGCTTAATAACGAAGAAGACAAAGCTTTTTTTGAAGAATGGAAAGATTTTAAAGACTATCTTGAGAAAAATTGGGATGTTAAAAATAGATTGATTTGCTTTGATAGTTATTAAGGAGAAAATAAGAAAAAGAATGATATGATTGCCAAAATGTTACCTATTTTGATAATGGAAATGACATATTTTGTGAACAGTGATTAGATAATAGAGTTTATAAGGGGGTAAGAGCATTGTGGGAAGCCTTGTACTGGGGGGAGTGGGGAGGAAAGAAAAAAGGTATGTGATATCTATAAGATGGAATTTTAACTATGTGAAACATATCCTATAATAAATTGCTTTAAAAAAAAAAAAGTATTTGCAGTCTTCAAGTCACGTAAAAGATGGAGCAGATCTATTCTCTCTTGCTCCAGATTGCAAGACTAGATCTAATGGGTGGAAATTACAAGGGAGTCGTTACCGGCTAGATATCAGGAGAAACTTCCTAACTGTCAGAGTGGTTGAGCAGTGGGACAGTCTGCCTCGGGAGATGGTGGAGGCTCCTTCCCTGGATGTTTTCATGCGGAGGCTGGATGACCATCTTCTGGGTATGTTGTAGGTAGGTAGGGCTATCTTCCGGCTACGCTCCTGCAGCGTGCAGGGGGTTGGACTAGATGACCTGCAAGGTCCCTTCCAACTCTAACATTCTGTGATTCTATAACTAAACACCGAGGCACACAGAACGCTGTTACCTTCCCACCGAAGTGGTCCCTATTTATCGACATGCAATTTCATGCTTTTGAACGGCCAGGTTGGCAGGACCTGGGGCCAGAGACGGGAGCTCACTCCGTCACGTGGCGCTCGGGTCTCAAACTGCTGACCTAAAGACCTCCTGCTCTGCAGTTCAGTGTCTTAACCTCTGAGCCACCATGGCCCTTTCAGGGTAAGGAGGTAAATAACATCACCCCAAGGCTCCCTCTAAGCTGGGGAGTCTTGTGAGCACAAAATTCTACTTTTGTGAGCTGCTGGCATTAAAGTTGCGAGCAGGTGATTTGGCTACTGCATAAGTCAGCATGCCCGGGAGCCCTCCTTCCTGACCGAAGACAAAAATGCGTGAGCCGGAGGCTAAAAAACTTGTGAGCTAGCTCACACTGACTCAGCTTAGAGGGAACATTAAGTAAATAACATCCCATTGAGCACTGTTAAAGGGACAGGACTCTTTCCCCTCCAGGCAGTTGGCAACCCCTCACAGGCAAGATGGCCTCTGAGGGACAGACGCTGCGTTAGGCACAGATGCCAACCTCTAGGTGGCACCTGGAGTTCTCCTGCTAGCACAATTGGTCTCCAGGCAACCGAGATCCGTTCCCCTGGAGATTATGGCTGCTTGGGAGGGTGGACTCTCTGTGGCCTTGTACCCTGCTGAGGTCCCGCCCCTCCCCGGACCCCGCCTTCCCAAGGCCCCACCCCCCAAATGTCTGGGTATTTCCTAACCCCGAGCTGGCAACCCTATGACAGGCAGGGACTACTTGACCTCTGGGTTTCCGGTTTGGTGTCGTGGTTAAGTGCACGGACTCTAATCTGGGAGAACCGGGTTTGATTCCCCACTCCTCCACTTGCAGCTGCTGGATGACCTTGGGCAAGCCATAGTTCTGGCACAGCTGTTCTTGAAAAAGAGCAGTTTCTGTCAGAGCTCTCTCAGCCCCACCTACCTCACAGGGTGTCTCTTGTGGGGAGAGGAAGGGAAAGGAGTTTGTAAGCCGCTCTGAGACTCTGAGTGAAGGGCGGGGTATAAATCCAATCTCCTCTTCTCTTCTAATGTAGCCAATCCTCCAAGAGCTTACAGTAGCCCCTGTAAGAAGAGCTCCGTAAGCTCTTGGAGGATTGGCTACATTAGGGGTGTGTCACCTAATATGCAAAGGAGTTCCTGCCACAAAAAGAGCCCTGAATTATTATTATTAAGCTAGTGTCAGGTAGCCCTGTCATTGAGGTGGAATGCAAGGGAGTACTTTCTCTTCCCGGCTTCTCATCAACACGGTTCTGTTGCTCACATGTTATCACTGTTCTGACCTTGTGGTGTCTCCAGATGCTGGGCATTACACTGGGAATCAAAGCCTTTAAAATTGTTTTCCTGCTTGGCCTGCTTGCTTTGCCCGCGTGTGCGAAATGTATTCATTGGCTTCACTGTAGTTAGGAGGTTGTTTGAAATTACTATAAGTCGGGGCCCTCCATTATCCATGGCAATTCCTGACACAAGCTGTATACGTGTCTATAGTTATGATTTAGTTATGATTGGAGCTGCGGTGGCTCAAGTGGTTAAGACGCTGAACTGCAGGCTGTGGAAGGTCGGTAGTTCAGCAGTTCGAGACCCGGGTGCCGCATGATGGGGTGAGCTCCTGTCTCTAGTTCCAGCTCCTGCCAACCTAGCAGTTCGAAAGCAGGAAATTGCAAGTAGATAAATAGGTACCACTTCGGTGGGAAGGGAACAGCGTTCCGTGCGCCTTGGTGTTTAGTCATGCCGGCCACATGACCACGGAAATGTCTTCGGACAGCGCTGGCTCTTCGGCTTGGAAATGGAGATGAGCACCGCAACCCTAGAGTCGGATTCGACTGGCTTTCGAGCAAGGGAACCTTTACCTTTACTTTACCACCATAAAACAGATTCTCCTTATGAAGCCCTGCGTTGCGTGACCTGACTAAGAGGCCTGACAGCTGGAGATGAGACAATCCGGAGTAACAAACCCAGTCCTGGGTTCAAATTCTTTGCTGGTTGCCAGTGGTGCCAGCTTCGAGTGGGGAGATCCCTGGAGATTTGGGGGCGGAGTCTGGGAGGGCGGGATTTAGCGGAGGAGGGGGAACCTTAGTGGGGCAGCACGCCACAGAGTTCACCCTCCAAAACAGTCTTGAGGAACTGATCTCTGTCGCCTGGAGGCGAGTTGAAATTCCAGGAGATCCCCGGGCCCCGTCTGGAGGTTGGCAAGCCTATGAGCCGGGGCCACTTCCTCTATCTGCCTAACTTAGCAGAGGTGCAATTGAAATGTGAAGGTCGCTGAGAAGGGGAGACGGGATTTATACCCCGCCCTTCACTCGGAGTCTCAGAGCGGCTTACAAACTCCTTTCATAAGAACATAAGAACATAAGAGAAGCCAATGTTGAATCAGGCCAATGGCCCATCCTGTCCAACACTCTGTCACACAGCGGCCAAAATACACCAGGGGCCATCAGGAGGTCCAGCAGTGGGGCCAGGACACTAGAAGCCCTCCCGCTGCTGCCCCCTCCAGCACCAAGAATAGAGGGCATCATCTGCCCCAGACTGAGAGTTCCCATCTATGCCCTGTGGCTAATAGCCACTGATGGACTTCTGCTCCATATCTATATATCTAATTCCCAAGTGGCCCCCTGTGTGCGGATATCTAAATCCGCACATCGGGGGCACCTGGGGGGCAGGGAGATTTTCCTGCGCACGTGGGGCAGTCCCCACATGTGCAGAAAAATCTAAAAAGTGTTTAAAAGTCTAGGGGGGATATCAGAATCCCCAAAAAAGTAAGAGCGTTCCCTTGCGCATGCGCAGGGAACGCTCTGGGAACTCTGCGGCGGCTGGCGGCTAAAAGCCGCTCAGTCCTCGCCACGGGGGGGGGGAGAGGAGAGAGCTGAAGGGGGGAGGAGATCGGCGGGCCCGGCGGCTTCCAGCCGCTCGGGCCTCGCCTCCGGAGCCGGGGGGTTGGGGGGAGGAGGGGGATCGCCGGGGGGGGGGGGGAGGAGATCGGCGGGCCCGGTGGCTGGAAGCTGCTCGGGCCTCGCCTCCGGAGCCGGGGGGTGGGGGGAAGGAGGAGGATCGCCGGGGGGGGGGAGAATCTGCTGGGGAGGGGGAATCTCGGCGGGCCGGCTGGCCTTGCCGCTGCCGCCGCTGTTGCTGAGGGGGAGGGGAGGCTTGAGGGGCCGGCCAGCCTCGCCGCCCCTCCGCTGCTGCTGGGGAGGGGGAATCTCGGCGGGCTGGCTGGCCTCGCCGCTGCTGGGGGGAGGGGGAAGCTTGGCGGCCGGGATACTCCCTCCCCCCCCCGCGAGTATTGCGGGTCCCGCCTCTTGTGTTCATCTAATTCCCTCTTGAAACTGTCCATGCCTGTAGCTGCCACCACCTCCTGTGGCAGTGAGTCCCATGGGTTAATCACTCTTTGGGTGAAGAAGTACTTCCTTTTATCTGTTCTAACCTGACTGCTCAGCAATTTCATGGAGTGCCCACGAGTTCTTATATTGTGAGAAAGGGAGAAAAGGACTTCTTTCTCAACCTGCTCAATCCCATTCATAATCTTATAAGCCTCGATCATATCACCCCTCAGCCGTTGTTTCTCCAAGCTAAAGAGCCCCAAGCATTTTAGCCTTTCTTCATAGGGAAGGTGTTCCAACCCTTTCCCTTCCCCTCCCCACAACAGACACCCTGTAAGCAATGCTCTCTCTAAGCTGGGGAGTCTTGTGAGCAAAAATTCTACATTGTGAGCTACTGGTGAGCAAGCCGATTTGGCTGCTGCATAAATTAGTTTGCTCTGGATTCTGGACCAGTGTTCCCTCTAGGTTGAGTTAGTGTGAGCTAGCTCCCAGTTTTTTAGCCTCTGGCTCATGCATTTTTTGTCTTTGCTCAGGAAGGAGGGCTCCAGAGCAAACTAATTGATGCAGCAGCCCAATCGCTCACTCACAACTTTAATGCCGGAGGCTCACAAAGTAAGAATTATTGCTCACAAGACTCCACAGCTTAGAGTGAGCATTGCTCTGGAGCCATCCCTTCCTGAGCTAAGACAGAAATGCGTGAGCCGGAGGCTAAAAAACTGTGCGCTAGCTCACACTAACTCAGCTTAGAGGGGACACTGCCTGTGAGGTGGGCGGGGCTGAGAGAGCTCTTTCGAGGACTGCCCTTGAGAGAACAGCTCTGAGAGAACTTGTGACTGACCCAAAAGTCACACCGGCAGCTGCATGTGGAGGAATGGGGAATCAATCCCGGTTCTCCCAGACTAGAGTCCGTGCTCTTGCACCACTACACCAAACTGGCTCTCTTCCCCCGGAGAGCTTTGCTCGTAAATTAGATGCCACCAATGTGAAGCAATTGCAGCCTTTCTCCATGAGAAGCTTGATTTCTACATACAGGGATTCCTTAAAAAAACCAGATTCAGAGAAGCATTCAAAATAGCAATCGCTCACTCACAGCACAAGGCCCTCGTCGGCTTGCGCCGTTAACATGCAACTTGCAAAACAGCTCTCAGCCCATCCCTTCTGAGCAGGACTTTCGCTCGCCGCACGGCCGCCAGACGCCGCTCTGCGGTAGATCGGGCAGGGGCCCGGCTCCCGGAGGAGACGCTAACTCCAGCAGGCGGCCGGTGCCTGCAGACGAACTTCTCCACATTGGCAGCTGTCATGGACCCAGGGAAGGGTAGGCTGCCCACCTGCCGTGGGCACGGGGGTCAGGCACGGTGGCCTCTCCAGTGGCTATTTCCCAGCTGTCAGGGGGAGCATGCTGGCGGCAGAGCGGAGGGGGACAGATGGGAAGCAGGGGAAGGGGGGCGGTTCTGGAAAAAATCTTGGTTAACTATGCTCCGGAGACACGGCGGGGCAGAACTCTCTGCCCCCTCCCCGGATAGTGTCCAACTTTTGATAAACAGATACCTTTTTTGCATTTACAGAACGAAGCGCACAATGGGTTGCTGGCTCTGGAGAAGTGCTAATACCCTTCCTGGTAAGACTCACCCAGTGTTCCCTCTAAGATGAGTTAGCGTGAGCTAGCTCGCAGGTTTTTTTAGCCTCCAGCTGACGCATATTTGTCTTAGCTCAGGAAGGAGGGCTCCAGAGCAAACTAGAAGAAGAAGAAGAAGAATAGGAAGAAGAGATTGGATTAATACCCCGCCCTTCACTCAGAGTCTCAGAGCACCTTACAAACTCCTTTCCCTTCCCCTCCCCACAACAGGCACCCTGTGAGTCGGGCAGGGCTGAGAGAGCTCTGACAGAAACTGCTCTTTTTCAAGGACAGCTGTGCCAGAGCTTGTGACTGACCCAGGGTCACACCAGCAGCTGCATGTGGAGGAGGAGTGGGGAATCAAACCCGGTTCTCCCAGATTAGAGTCCGTGCACTTAACCACTACACCAAACTGGCTCTCTTCACCACTGCACCAAACTAATTTACGCAGGAGCCAAATTGCTGGCTCACAGCATTAATGCCAGCAGCTCACAAGTTAGAATTTTTGCTCACAGGACTCCAGAGCATAGGGGGAGCATTGGGTCCAACATGAGCCGGATGGATTCCATCAAGGAAAACAGTCTTGCGAGACCTGTGCAAGGCTGTTAACTATAAGGACGTTTCGGAGGTCACGAATTCACGGGGTCACCGTAAGTCAGAAGCAATTTGACAGGACTTAATGCAGACACAAGACCCATTCCTCTATCGCATTTTAAGAACAGAAGAGAAGCCAGTGTTGGATCAGGCCAATGGCCCATCCAGCCCAACACTCTGTGTCCCACAGTGGCCAGAAATACCAGGTGCCATCAGGAGGTCCAGCAGCGGGGCCAGGACACCAGAAGCCCTCCCACTGTTGCCTCCCTGTCCCAAGCACTAAGAATACAGAGCATCCCTTGCCCTACAGTTAGAGTTCCTGTCTATACCTTGTGGCTAATAGCCACTGATGGACTTCTGCTCCATATATGTTTATCTAATTCCCTCTTGAAGCCGTCCATGCCTATAGCTGCCACCACTTCCTGGGGCAGTGAATTCCATGTGTTAATCACTCTTTGGGTGAAGAAGGACTTCCTCTTATCTGTCCTAACCTGACTGCTCAGCAATTTCCCAGAGTGCCCACGAGTTCTTGCATCCAGCGTTCCCTCTAAGCTGAGTTAGTGCGAGCCAGCTCACAGGTTTTTAGCCTCCAGCTCTCACTTTTTTTGTCTTAGCTCAGGAAGAATAGCTCCCGAGCAAACTAACGCATGCAGTCGCCAAATCGCTCACTCAACTTTAATGCCAGTTGCCCACAAAGTAGAATTTTTGCTCACCAGACTCCACAGCTTAGAGGGATAATTGCTTGTTTTCCCAGCCTTCCTCTGCTTGGAGTGGCGTTCATGGCTCACTCACCCTCAAGTCGGTCCTCCAGTTTGACAGCCAGTTTGGTGTAGTGGTTTGTAGAATCATAGAATAGAATCGTAGCGAGTTGGAAGGGACCTTGCAGGTCATCTAGTCCAACCCCCCCTGCACTCTGCAGTATAGCTGAAAGAGAGCCCTGCATACCTACAACATACCCAAAAGATGGTCGTCCAGCCTCCGCTTGAAAACGTCCAGCAAAGGAGCATCCACCACCTCCCGAGGCCGTCTGTTCCACTGCTCAACTACTCGTACAGTTAGGAAGTTTCTCCTCATATCTAGCCGGTAATTACTCCCTTGTAATTTCCACCCATTAGATCTAGTCCTGCAATCCGGAGCAAGAGAGAATAGATCTGCCCCATCTTTTACATGACAGCCCTTCAGATACTTGAAGACTGCAATCCTGTCCCCTCTAAGCCTTCTCTTTCCCAGGCTAAACAGACCCAGCTCTGTCAGCCTTTCCTCGTAACACTTGGATTCCAGTCCTCCCACCATCCTGGTTGCCCTCTTCCGGACACGCTCGAGTTTGTCAACATCCTTCCTAAACTGTGGTACCCAAAACTGGACACAGGACTCCAGGTGAGGCCTGACCATAGCAGAATAGAGCGGAACTGCCACCTCCCGTGATCTGGACACAATGCTCCATCTAAGCTGTGGAGTCTTGCGAGCAAATATTCTACTTTGTGAGCTACCAGCATTAAAGTTGTGAGCGAGCAATATGGCTACTGCGTAAATTAATTCGCTCTGGAGCCATCTCTTCCTGAGCTAAGACAAAAATGTCTGAGCCGGAGGCTAAAAAACTGTGAGCTAGCTCACACTAACTCAGCTTAGAGGGAACACCGATCAGGACACAATGCTTCAGTTAGTGCATCCTAAGATTGCATTCGCTTTCTTCGCAGTCACATCACACTGCAGGCTCGTGTTGAGCTTGTGATCAACCAGGTATTTTGCAACCCGGAGTCTGCAACCCTGGAAAACCCACGCTTAAGCAGGAAAGAGCTCTCGTGCCATTTGCTTGCGCACATGCGCATGCAAGACCACACATCCAGGCCGCCCCTCCATCTGTGGACGGGGTCTCCTCTCCTGCTCCATATCATCAGCACAACAGTCAGAAACGCAACAGGTGCAGCATAAAAAAACACCACAATTCACCTGCTGTATTTCTGCCTGCCACATGGCTGATTCCAGGTGCAGGAATCCAGCCCCAAACTGACTTCGAAGCGGTGGCTGTTCCAGCTGGCTTGGCCTCCCTCTGAGAGTGTGAGAGGCGGTCACCTCAGACAGCGGCACCGAGTGCTACTTAAAGGGTAGAAAAACAGCCAGAGATTTAATGCTGTCCTTTTAGGTGTTCAACTATAGGAAGCCTGGCATTCAGATTTTCCACCTCTGGCACCAAAATCCTTCAGGTCGGCCCCTATCAACATAAGAACGAAAGAACGTAAGAGAAGCCAATGTTGGATCAGGCCAATGGCCCGTCCAGTCCAACACTCTGTGTCACACAGTGGCCAAAAACACCAGGTGCCATCAGGAGGTCCAGCAGTGGGGCCAGGACACTCGAAGCCCTCCCACTGTTGACCGCCCCCCAAGCACCAAGAATACAGAGCATCCCTTGCCCCAGACTGAGAGTTCCTGTCTATAACTTGTGGCTATACCACTGCTCCATCTGCTTATCCAATTCCCTCTTGAAGCCGTCTGTGTTTGTAGCCGCCACCCCCTCCTGCGGCAGTGAATTCCATGTGTTAATCACTCTTTGGATGAAGTACTTCTTTTTATCTGTTCTAACCCGACTGCTCAGCAATTTCATGGAGTGCCCACGAGTTCTTGCATTGTGAGAAAGAGAGAAAAGTACTTCTTTCTCGACCTGCTCTATCCCATTCATAATCTTATAAACCTCGATCATGTCACCCCTCAGCCGTCGTTTCTCCAAGCTAAAGAGCCCCAAGCGTTTTAACCTTTCTTCATAGGGAAGGTGTTCCAACCCTTTTATCATTCTAGTTGCCCTTCTCTGCACGTTTTCCAATGCTATAATATCCTTTTTGAGATGTGGTGACCAGAACTGTACACAGTATTCCAAATGAGGTCGCACCATCAATTTATACAGGGGCATTATGGTATTGGCAGGTTTGTTTTCAATTCCCTTCCTAATAATCCCGAGCATAGCTGTTACCTTAGAACTTACCTTCTATTACACCATGAAGGTGCTTGTGCTGGGGCAGCAGCTCTTGAGAAAGCAAGATTTTTAGAAATCTACACAGCCAATCAGATCTGCAACGGCCAGGCAGAAGCCATGCTGGGCAACCCCTCCATCCACTGTCTAAAAACACCAGGAAAGGTGTCGGTAGGCACCATAGTACCCACGGGCACCATGTTGGAGACCCCTGATGTTGGAGACAGCTCGCCCACAGCTGTCTTTTGTACACAACCACACGTGTTGGAACCAGTGCTCCCTCTAAGTTGTGGAGTCTTGTGAGCAAAAATTCTTCTCTGTGAGTTTCTGGCATTAAAGTGGTGAGTGAGCGATTTGGCTGTGGCATAACTTAAGTTTGCTCTGGAGCCGTCCTTCCGGAGTGAAGACAAAAAGGTGTGAGCCGGAGGCTAAAAAACTGTGAGCCGGCTCACACCAATTCAGCTTAGAGGGAACACTGGCTGGAACTATTTGGGAGTGGATGAGCGATACCTTGGACGGCCCTGACCTGTTGCGTACCAAGGGAGACGGCACACGCGGTCGGGCTCACACGTGGCCATGCAGACAGGCTAAGATTCGCATCCAAAGATGATAGAAACGAAGCCTCCGAGGACTCGCCAATCGGCCAGCCCGGATCCTGAAAGGAACCAATGGGGGGAGTATGTGTCGGGTGTGGTTAAGAACGGGAATATAATCGGGCCATGAGCCACGCTGGTTATCTCAAGTTCTCCCATGCTTTAATAAAGTATGAGCTGAAATCACTACGCTATGCCTCAGTCTCAGTACAGAAGAAGAAGAAGAAGAAGAAGAAGAAGAAGAAGAAGAAGAAGAAGAAGAAGAAGAAGAAGAAGAAGAAGAAGAAGAAGAAGAAGAAGAAGAAGAAGAAGAAGAAGAAGAGGAGGAGATTGGATTTATACCCCACCCTTCATTCGGAGTCTCAGAGCGGCTGACAAACTCCTTTCCCTTCCCCTCCCCCCACAACAGCCACCCTGGGAGGTAGAAGAAGAAGAGGAGATTGGATTTATACCCTGCCCTTCACTACCCAAAGGAGTCTCAGAGCGGCTGACAAACTCCTTTCCCTTCCCCTCCCCCACAACAGACACCCTGGGAGGTAGAAGAAGAAGAGGAGATTGGATTTATACCCTGCCCTTCACTACCCAAAGGAGTCTCAGAGCGGCTGACAAACTCCTTTCCCTTCCCCTCCCCCCACAACAGACACCCTGGGAGGTAGAAGAAGAAGAGGAGATTGGATTTATACCCTACCCTTCACTACCCAAAGGAGTCTCAGAGCGGCTTACAAACTCCTTTCCCTCCCCCCCACAACAGACACCCTGGGAGGTAGAAGAAGAAGAGGAGATTGGATTTATGCCCCGCCCTTCACTACCCAAAGGAGTCTCAGAGCGGCTCACAAACTCCTCCCCCCCCCCACAACAGACACCCTGGGAGGTAGAAGAAGAAGAGGAGATTGGATTTATACCCTGCCCTTCACTACCCAAAGGAGTCTCAGAGCGGCTGACAAACTCCTTTCCCTTCCCCTCCCCCCACAACAGACACCCTGGGAGGTAGAAGAAGAAGAGGAGATTGGATTTATACCCTGCCCTTCACTACCCAAAGGAGTCTCAGAGCGGCTGACAAACTCCTTTCCCTTCCCCTCCCCCACAACAGACACCCTGGGAGGTAGAAGAAGAAGAGGAGATTGGATTTATACCCTGCCCTTCACTACCCAAAGGAGTCTCAGAGCGGCTGACAAACTCCTTTCCCTCCCCCCCCCACAACAGACACCCTGGGAGGTAGAAGAAGAAGAGGAGATTGGATTTATACCCTGCCCTTCACTACCCAAAGGAGTCTCAGAGCGGCTGACAAACTCCTTTCCCTTCCCCTCCCCCCACAACAGACACCCTGGGAGGTAGAAGAAGAAGAGGAGATTGGATTTATACCCTGCCCTTCACTACCCAAAGGAGTCTCAGAGCGGCTTACAACCTCCTTTCCCTCCCCCCCCCACAACAGACACCCTGGGAGGTAGAAGAAGAAGAGGAGATTGGATTTATACCCTGCCCTTCACTACCCAAAGGAGTCTCAGAGCGGCTGACAAACTCCTTTCCCTCCCCCCCCCCACAACAGACACCCTGGGAGGTAGAAGAAGAAGAGGAGATTGGATTTATACCCTGCCCTTCACTACCCAAAGGAGTCTCAGAGCGGCTGACAAACTCCTTTCCCTTCCCCTCCCCCCACAACAGACACCCTGGGAGGTAGAAGAAGAAGAGGAGATTGGATTTATACCCTGCCCTTCACTACCCAAAGGAGTCTCAGAGCGGCTGACAAACTCCTTTCCCTTCCCCTCCCCCACAACAGACACCCTGGGAGGTAGAAGAAGAAGAGGAGATTGGATTTATACCCTGCCCTTCACTACCCAAAGGAGTCTCAGAGCGGCTGACAAACTCCTTTCCCTCCCCCCCCACAACAGACACCCTGGGAGGTAGAAGAAGAAGAGGAGATTGGATTTATACCCTGCCCTTCACTACTCAAAGGTGTCTCAGAGTGGCTTACAAACTTCTTTCCCTTCCCGTCCCCACAACAGGCACCCTGTGAGGTAGAAGAAGAAGAGGAGATTAGATTTATACCCCGCCCTTCACTACCGAAAGGAGTCTCAGAGTGGCTTACAAACTCCTTCCCTTCCCCTCCCCACAACAGACACCCTGTGAGGTAGAAGAAGAAGAGGAGATTAGATTTATACCCCGCCCTTCACTACCGAAAGGAGTCTCAGAGTGGCTGACAAACTCCTCCCCCCCCCCACAACAGACACCCTGGGAGGTAGAAGAAGAAGAGGAGATTGGATTTATACCCTGCCCTTCACTACCCAAAGGAGTCTCAGAGCGGCTGACAAACTCCTTTCCCTTCCCCTCCCCCCACAACAGACACCCTGGGAGGTAGAAGAAGAAGAGGAGATTGGATTTATACCCTGCCCTTCACTACCCAAAGGAGTCTCAGAGCGGCTTACAAACTCCTTTCCCTCCCCCCCCACAACAGACACCCTGGGAGGTAGAAGAAGAAGAGGAGATTGGATTTATACCCTGCCCTTCACTACCCAAAGGAGTCTCAGAGCGGCTTACAAACTCCTTTCCCTCCCCCCCCACAACAGACACCCTGGGAGGTAGAAGAAGAAGAGGAGATTGGATTTATACCCTGCCCTTCACTACTCAAAGGTGTCTCAGAGTGGCTTACAAACTTCTTTCCCTTCCCGTCCCCACAACAGGCACCCTGTGAGGTAGAAGAAGAAGAGGAGATTAGATTTATACCCCGCCCTTCACTACCGAAAGGAGTCTCAGAGTGGCTTACAAACTCCTTCCCTTCCCCTCCCCACAACAGGCACCCTGTGAGGTAGAAGAAGAAGAGGAGATTAGATTTATACCCCGCCCTTCACTACCGAAAGGAGTCTCAGAGTGGCTGACAAACTCCTCCCCCCCCCACAACAGACACCCTGGGAGGTAGAAGAAGAAGAGGAGATTGGATTTATACCCTGCCCTTCACTACCCAAAGGAGTCTCAGAGCGGCTGACAAACTCCTTTCCCTTCCCCTCCCCCCACAACAGACACCCTGGGAGGTAGAAGAAGAAGAGGAGATTGGATTTATACCCTGCCCTTCACTACCCAAAGGAGTCTCAGAGCGGCTTACAAACTCCTTTCCCTCCCCCCCCACAACAGACACCCTGGGAGGTAGAAGAAGAAGAGGAGATTGGATTTATACCCTGCCCTTCACTACCCAAAGGAGTCTCAGAGCGGCTTACAAACTCCTTTCCCTCCCCCCCCACAACAGACACCCTGGGAGGTAGAAGAAGAAGAGGAGATTGGATTTATACCCTGCCCTTCACTACTCAAAGGTGTCTCAGAGTGGCTTACAAACTTCTTTCCCTTCCCGTCCCCACAACAGGCACCCTGTGAGGTAGAAGAAGAAGAGGAGATTAGATTTATACCCCGCCCTTCACTACCGAAAGGAGTCTCAGAGTGGCTTACAAACTCCTTCCCTTCCCCTCCCCACAACAGACACCCTGTGAGGTAGAAGAAGAAGAAGAAGAAGAGATTAGATTTATACCCCGCCCTTCACTACCGAAAGGAGTCTCAGAGCGGCTTACAAACTCCCTTCCCTTCCCCTCCCCACAACAGACACCCTGTGAGGTAGAAGAAGAAGAAGAAGAGATTGGATTTATACCCCGCCTTTCACTGCCCAAAGGAGTCTCAGAGCGGCTTACAATCTCCTTTCCCTTCCCCTCCCCACAACAGACACCCTGTGAGGCAGGTGGGGCTGAGAGAGCTCCTTCGAGAACAGCCCTTTCCAGGACAGCTCTGACAGAAACTATGGCTTGCCCAAGGTCATCCAGCAGCTGCGAGTGGAGGAGTGGGGAATCAAACCCGGTTCTCCCAGATTAGAGTCCGCGCACTTAATCACTACACCAAACAAACAAAAAAAACCCCAATCCCTTGAACTGTCCAGCTCCCTGATTGTTACTCACACACAGGGTTGAAGCCGAATCAGTGGGTAATGATTTTTTTGGTCGGATTTTAGGTCCGACGTGAAGATCCGGCACACATTTTCTATGTGTATTCATCCACTCAGGTGTAAAAGCTACAGAGGGAGATATTTTTTTAATGGAAAACAAAGCTCGCAGGTGGGTGAGGGAGGGGCCGACCCGCACTCTCCCGAGGGCGCTTATTATGGAATCGCTGCCATTTAGACACATTTAACAGCATTTACATACTTGGCAGGGGGGAAAGATGCTCGGAAGAGGTCTGGCATTTTGCAGCCGTGCCATCGACGTACTATGCGCGTGTTCTCACTCGGAGATTTCACTGCCAGAGTTCTCCGTGATGAACCCGGAAAAGGCTAGGGACTTAACCCTGAAAACTCCTCTCCAGAAAAAAACAACAACAGGGAGAACAGAGAGGGATGAAAATGTGGAATTCGCTGCCAGAGGACGCAGCGAGGGCCATAGAAACAAGCGGCTTTAAAAGGGGATTAGGTAGACCAATGGAGGAGAGGCTTATCAATGGCTTCGAGCCATGGTGACTGAGGGGGACTGACACATTTGGAGGCACTAAGCCTCTGAATACCGGAGCCGGGAGGCAACATCAGGGGAAGGCCTTGGCCTCTAGGTCCTGTTGCTGGCCCTCCAGAGGAACTGGTTGGCCACTGCGTGAGACAGGATGCTGGACTAGATGGACCACTGGTCTGATCCAGCAGGGCTCTTCTGATGTTCTGATGAAGGCCTCGGCCTCTCTGCTCTGTTGTTGGCTCTCCAGAGGAACTGGTTGGCCACTGTGTGAGACAGGAGGCTGGACTAGATGGGCCACTGGTCTGATCCAGCAGGGCTCTTCTGATGGTCTTATGAAGGCCTCGGCCTCCATGCCCTGTTGCTGGCCCTCCAGAGGAACTGCTTGGCCATTGTGTGAGACAGGATGCTAGACTAGATGGACCACTCGTCTGATCCAGCAGGGCTCTTCTGATGTTCTTATGAAGGCCTTGGCCTCTGTGCCCTGTTGCTGGCCCTCCAGAGGAACTGGTTGGCCACTGTGTGAGACAGGATGCTGGACTAGATGGACCACTGGCCTGATCCAGCAGGGCTCTTCTGATGTTCTTATGAAGGCCTTGGCCTCTGTGCCCTGTTGCTGGCCCTCCAGAGGAACTGGTTGGCCACTGTGTGAGACAGGAGGCTGGACTAGATGGGCCACTGGTCTGATCCAGCAGGGCTCTTCTGATGGTCTTATGAAGGTCTCGGCCTCCATGCCCTGTTGCTGGCCCTCCAGAGGAACTGCTTGGCCATTGTGTGAGACAGGATGCTAGACTAGATGGACCACTGGTCTGATCCAGCAGGGCTCTTCTGATGTTCTTATGAAGGCCTTGGCCTCTGTGCCCTGTTGCTGGCCCTCCAGAGGAACTGGTTGGCCACTGTGTGAGACAGGATGCTGGACTAGATGGACCGCTGGTCTGATCCAGCAGGGCTCTTCTGATGTTCTTATGAAGGCCTTGGCCTCTGTGCCCTGTTGCTGGCCCTCCAGAGGAACTGGCTGGCCACTGTGTGAGACAGGATGCTGGACTAGATGGACCACTGGTCTGATCCAGCAGGGCTCTTCTTACGTTCTTATGAAGGCCTCAGCCTCTGTGCCCTGTTGCTGGCCCTCCAGAGGAACTGATTGGCCCCTGTGTGAGGCAGGATGCTGGACTAGACGGACCACCGGTCTGACCCAGCAGGGCTCTTCTGATGTTCTTATGAAGGCCTCGGCCTCTCTGCCCTTTTGTTGGCCATCCAGTTCCGTGTGAGGCAGGAGGCTGGACTAGACGGACCACCGGTCTGACCCAGCAGGGCTCTTCTTCTTATGTTTAAAACAAGCTCTGAGCAACATCATCCACATATCAAGGAGGGGCTAGATTGGTTCTCCCTCCGTTGGCATCAACGCGGAGACTCAGGGGTTAAAGCAACACCCTCCCGTGATTGCAGAGCCCGGGGAAGTTAATTTAATGAAGTGTGAGGCTTTTTATGTGCTTTTAATTACATCGTGATAATTAACATTATGGACTCTCAGTCCTGATTACTCGCCCGCCCTGCGCCAGCTACCCGCCTGTTTGTAAATAAAATTAACCGCCTGCACCCTGGCACGGCCGCCACCCACGCTTGCTGGGATGGAAAATTCCACCGCTGCCAGGGCCCTCGGAACGCCTGCCCCGTGAAGCGCCTCCGAACCAGGCACAAATCATGGGCTGGATGCTGGAGAGGTGGTACGCGCACCCCCACGCATAGTAGGGGTGGTACGCTACAATCAATGCCACATTCAACGGTTGCGACCTTTAAAGCCCTTCACTCGGAGTTTCAGAGCGGCTTACAATCTCCTTTCCCCTCCTCTCCCCACAACAGACACCCTGTGAGCTAGGTGGGGCTGAGAGAGCTCCTTCCAGGACAGCCCTTGAGAGGACAGCTCTGGTAGAACTTGTGACTGACC
This sequence comes from Gekko gecko, assembly GCA_029375565.1. Lineage (NCBI taxonomy): Eukaryota > Metazoa > Chordata > Lepidosauria > Squamata > Gekkonidae > Gekko > Gekko gecko. The sequence goes on along the minus strand of JAPDNY010000008.1, from coordinate 145,036,007 downwards.
CAAGGTCACACCAGCAGCTGCAAGAGGAAGAGATGGGACTTATATCCCTCCCTTCACTCGGAGTCTCAGAGCGGCGTTCCAAACTCCTTTTCCTTCCCCTCCCCACAACAGACACCCCGTGAGGTAGGCGGGGCTGAGAGAGCTCTTTCGAGGACTGCCCTTGAGAGAACAGCTCTGGTAGAACTTTTTCTCTCTATGAGGAAGCCGTAATTGTGATGTTAATTGGTCCAGGGAGTCCAACTGGTCACATTATTACTATTTATTAAATTTATATCCCGCCCTCCCCGCTGTGACGGGCTCAGGGCGGCTAACGTGTAAATATGCACATTAAAACTCCAATATATACTAAAAACAACATTAGATTAAGATTACAATACAAAACCATAACTACACAACATGTAACTGTAATACAGGATGGCGACATTCTGTGATCATTTGAACAGCCGCTTCCAAGGACACGCCAGGCTGTTAGTCACCCGGCTGCTGGTGGTGATGTTGATGGCAGTGATGTTGAGGTTAAGGCCAGGTGATGTTGATGAAGGTGATGTTGATGTTAAGGCCAGGTTGGTAGTGATGTTGATGTTAGGGTCAGGGCCATGGTGTCAAGGATCAGACCCTGGTCCATCAAGGTCAGTCTTGTTTACTCAGACTGGCAGCTGCTCTCCAGAGTCTCAGGTGGAGGTCTTTCCCAGCACCTCCTGCCTGGTCCTTTTAACTGGAGATGCCAGGGACTGAACCTGGGACCTTCTGCATATCATGCAGAGGCTCTGCCAACTGAGCCACGGTCCCTCCAATCCAGTTTAGTGGTTAAGTGCATGGACTATAATCTGGGAAAACCGGGTTTTGATTCCCCACTCCTCCACTTACAGCCGCTGGATGACCTTGGACGAGCTACAGTTCTATCAAAGCAGTTCTTGAAAAGAGCAGTTCTGGAAAGAGCTCTCTCAGCCCCACCTACCTCCCAGGCTGTCTGTTGTGGGGAAGGGGAAGGGAAAGGAGTTTGTAAGCTGCTCTGAGACTCCAAATGAAGGGCGGGATATAAATACAATCTCTTCTTCTTCCCCTTCTCCCCAAACACACACGAAAGTGCCAGTTGCATTGCTACAAAGAAACCCTCCAAGCCTGCTGCGGCGTATGCATCATTCCTTACAGCAACGGGGCGATCCGATATCATCCTGATTTTGGTGCCCCCGGGATGGGGTGGCAGGGATGTGTGACGCCCCAACCTCGTTGGCACCCATACACGATTCCTTTCCGCCGCGCATACCTCTGTTTGCCCGGTGGCCCCTCCCCCACAGTCCGCCGCTCCCCTCCCCCCCTTAGCCGAATCCTGCTGCAATTCTTCACCTGCTCCGGGGCTAATAGGAACCCATCCATCATGGCGTAGCATGAAAGGCCCCCGTCCCCACATGGCAGGCGGCGGCTAATATATTTATCTGCCGTCCTGGCAGCCGCTTCCTCCCCTCCCCATAATCAATAGCGCCGCGCTCAATAGGAAAATGAATAGTGTCACTTCGATGGCTATCGGAGGAGGAAATTGCCAGCTTAAGTGACAGGGCCGTTCAGAGCGCTGCCACCCGATTCCCAGACTCCTGCCATCCAGGCCTCTGTCGCCAGCTTTCCACGCTGGCAGGGCCGGGACGCTCCCAGAAGAGCCTTATTGGTAAAAGCAGCAGTGGCGGAATGACAATGGGGAGACAGGGAACACCTGGGCAGGGGTGCCAAACTGTCACTTGAAGGCCGTGACATCCATTGACAGTCATTAAACACTGTCATATAAAGTAGCGCTTCCTTTCAGGAGGGGAGAAGCCTGCTTTTCGATAAGGTCGCAACCCGCCGGGAGGCTTAGCACGGGCAGCACGCCAGGCAGGTGGGCCGTGTCCCTGCAGCCGAGCACAAAACGCAGCCACTGAGTCTTGTTAGCCCTGAAGGAGGATTCAGGGGTCTGGGATTTTGATTTGCCGCTAGTAATTTGGCAGCAGCAACCCTTTTGCAGAACACCTTCTGAGCGGGAGAGCCAGTTTGGTGTAGTGGTTAAGAGGCGGCAGACACGAATCTGGGAGAACTGGGTTTCATTCCCCTCTGCTCCACGTGCAGCCAGCTGGGTGAACTCACAGGGTGTCTGTTGTGGGGAGGGAGAGGGAAAGAAAATTGGAAGCTGCTCTGGGACTCTGAGTGGAACTACCCGAATCACAGCAGCCTAGATCTACCAGTTTTGAAATTCCTTCCCCTTTGAAGGCAGCCGAATCCCCCCTCGCACCCCCGCTGGAGCTTTTAATGACTGATCCCCGTATTTGCATGGGGTTCCTTTCTTGAATCTTTTTTTAAACTGCTGATTCTACTATTTTGACAGGGGTGTCAAACATGTGGCCCCCGGAGGGCTTCTCTCAGGCCCGTGGTGGAACCGGCCGTCTTCTGCTTCTTCTTCCAGTTCTGCTGCTGCTGCTGCGTCCTCATAGGTTTTGCAGCTCACAGATACACACCTGAACGGCAGACTTCAAGGCGGCAACGGCACAGACATTTGGATGCAGTCATTCAGAGCGAGAGGTGTCCGTGATCCGACACTCTTAAATAAACACAATATTGCAGAGAGTGCTCATGTTCTAAGCATGTTTTTATTCTAAGTTAAAAAAAAAAACCCATCCTTTGTCTTTGTGCCCTTTATAAAGTTTATATCTCCGCTCCTTGGCATTACATTTTATGGCAAACGCGGCCCGGCCCAACAAGGTTTCATTTATGTCAGATCCGGCCCTCGTAATAAATGAGTTTGACGCCCCTGTTTTAAGTCAATTCATTCATTTACTTGGCAATTTTTTTTGCTGTTCCTGTCCCGAGCTCCTTGGAAGGAGGGGGGGATCAACAAGACGCCGATTCCTCCACCAGTGTTCCCTCTAAGCTGAGTTGGCATGAGTTAGCTCACAGATTTTTAGCCTCCGGCTCATACATTTTTGTCTTCGTGCAGGAAGGACGCCTGATTTATGCAGTAGCCCAAATCGCCCGGCTCACAACTTTAATGCCAGTAGCTCACAAGGTAGAATTTTTGCCCACAAGACTCCACAGCTTCGAGGGGACACTGCCCCCCACCTCCGACCCGGTTGCCTGGGTTAACATCGGTACCGTCGGAAAGCCACCGACGCCGGGCGAAAGCTAGTTCCTCCTTTCCGGCTACGGTGAAGTCACTCCCGTTTGCGCCCAGAAATGATGGCAGGATTATAACTCGACACAGAGAGGCTGCTTCCAGGAGCCTGGATTTATAGCTCCTGGCACTCAACGGTGAGATGTGGAGAAGGCCACTAGCTTAGACGGCTTTTAAAAGAGGGAAAGGCCTGCCCGGATTTATGGAACTGCTGTCAGCAGCAATTAGCCATGATCGAACTTCTCTGTTCAGAGGCAGCGTACCTTTGCTTATCGGGTGCTGAAGGCAACGGAGGGGGGAGCGTACTGGGCTCTCAGGCTTCTTTTGGAGACAAGATGCTGGACTAGAGGGACCCGTTGGTGTGACAGAGAAAATATTTTGGGGTTCCTGTATGACAGAAGGGGGAGGGAGGCATATGAGCATAAGCATGAGAGAAGCCATGCTGGATCAGGCCTGCGGCCCATCTAGTCAGTTTGGTGTCGTGGTGAAGTGCGCGGACGCTAATCTGGGAGAACCGGGTTTGATTCCCCACGCCTCCACTTGCAGCTGATGGACGACCTTGGGCAAGCCATTGTTCTGGCAGAACTGTTCTCTCAAAGGCAGTTCTCAAAAGAGCTCTCTCAGCCCCACCTGCCTCACAGGGTGTCTGTTGTGGGGAGGGGAAGGAGTTTGTAAGCCACTCTGAGACTCCAAGTGAAGGGCGGGGTATAAGAACATAAGAGAACATAAGAACATAAGAGAAGCCAATGTTGAATCAGGCCAATGGCCCATCTAGTCCAACACTCTGTCACACAGCGGCCAAAAATACCACATGCTATCAGGAGGTCCAGCAGTGGGGCCAGGGCACTAGAAGCCCTCCCACTGCTGCCCCCTCCAGCACCAAGAATAGAGTGCATCACCTGCCCCAGACTGAGAGTTCCCATCTATACCCTGTGGCTAATAGCCACTGATGGACTTCTGCTCCATATGTTTATCTAATTTCCTCTTGAAACTGTCCATGCTTGCAGCTGCCACCGCCTCCTGTGGCAGTGAATTCCATATGTTAATCACTCTTTGGATAAAGAAGTATTTCCTTTTATCTGTTCTAACCTGACTCCTCAGCAATTTCATGGAGTGCCCACGAGTTCTTGTATTGTGAGAAAGGGAGAAAAGTACTTCTTTCTCACAATCCAATCTCTTCTCTTCTTCTTCCAAAACTCTGTACTATAGTTGCCAAAACCTAGGGACTATTAGGAGGTCTAGCAGTGTGGCCAGAACTCTAGAAGCCCTCCCACTGTTGCCCCCCAAGCCCCTAGAAGACAGAGCATCACTGCCCCAGACAGTGTTCCACCTATATTTTGTAGCTAACAGCCACTGAAGGACTTCTGCTCCCTATGTTTCTCCAGTTCCCTCTTGAAGCTATCTATGCTTGTAGCTGCCACCAGTGTTCCCTCTAAGCTGAGTTAGTGTGAGCTAGCTCACAGTTTTTTAGCCTCCAGTTCTCCGATTTGTGCCTTAGCTCAGGAAGGAGGGCTCCAGAGCAAACTAATTTATGCAGTAGCCAAATCGCTCGCTCACAACTTTAATGCCAGCAGCTCACCAAGTAGAATTTTTGCTCACAAGACTCCACAGCTTAGAGGGAACACTGGCTGCCACCACTTCCTGTGGCAGTGAATTTCACACGTTCATATCTCTGTGGGTGAAGAAGGACTTCCTTTTCTCTGTTCTAAGCCTATTGCTCATGAATTTCGTGGAGTCCCCACGAGTTCTTGTCCTGGGAGAAATGGAGAAAAGGACTTATTTCTCTACTTTCTCTGCCCCAGGCATCATCTTGCAAACCTCTGTCATGTCAGCCCTCATGTCATGTCATCAGGCGGCGTGGTGTAGTCCGATGTTGTCAGATCTTGTATGCTAAACAGGATCGGTCCTTGGATGGAGGACCACCAAGAAAGGCTCTGCAAAAGGTGGCAGTGGCAAACCACCGCTGCTCACCTCTTACTTTGTAAGCTCCTTGCGGGGGTTGCCATAAGTTGCCTGCCCCTTGATGGCACTTAGGGACAAATGGGACAGTGGAGACTGCCTGCCAACGCTTCACCCTTCCCCCCCAGCAGGTATGATCGCCCCTATGAAGAAGGGCAGGAGGGAAGGGGGCTTGGGTATAGACCAACCCTGTCAGATCTCAGAAGCTAAGTAGAGTCACTGCTTGGAAGGGAGACCACCGAGGAAGGCTCTGCAGAGGGAGGTAATGGGAAAACCACCTCTGCTTCTCACTGGCCTTGAAAGCCCCATGCTGGGGGAAGCTAAGCAGGGTTGGTACATGGAAGGGAGACCACCAAGGAAGGCTCTGCAGAGGAAGGCCGTGGCCAACCCCCTCTGCTTCTCGCTTGCCTTGGAAGCCCCTTGCTGGGAGAAGCTAAGCAGGGTCAGTACTTGGAAAGGAGACCACCAAGGAAGGCTCTGCAGTGGAAGGCCATGGCCAACCTCCTCTGCTTCTCACTGGCCTTGAAAGCCCCATGCTGGGGGAAGCTAAGCAGGGTCGGTACTTGGAAGGGAGACCACCAAGGAAGGCTCTGCAGAGGAAGGCAATGGCCAACCCCCTCTGCCTCTCATTTGCCTTGGAAGCCCCTTGCTGGGAGAAGCTAAGCAGGGTCAGTACTTGGAAAGGAGACCACCAAGGAAGGCTCTGCAGAGGAAGGCCATGGCCAAGCACCTCTGCTTCTCAGTTGCCTTGAGAGCCCCATGCTGGGGGATGCTAAGCAGGGTCGGTACTTGGAAGGGAGACCACCAAGGAAGGCTCTGCAGAAGAAGGCCATGGCCAACCACCTCTGCTTCTCACTTGCCTTGAGAGCCCCATGCTGGGGGAAGCTAAGCAGGGTCGGTACTTGGAAGAGAGACCACCAAGGAAGGCTCTGCAGAGGAAGGCAATGGCCAACCCCTCTGCCTCTCATTTGCCTTGGAAGCCCCTTGCTGGGAGAAGCTAAGCAGGGTCAGTACTTGGAACGGAGACCACCAAGGAAGGCTCTGCAGAGGAAGGCCATGGCCAAGCACCTCTGCTTCTCAGTTGCCTTGAGAGCCCCATGCTGGGGGATGCTAAGCAGGGTCGGTACTTGGAAGGGAGACCACCAAGGAAGGCTCTGCAGAGGAAGGCCATGGCCAACCACCTCTGCTTCTCCCTGGCCTTGAGAGCCCCATGCTGGGGGAAGCTAAGCAGGGTCGGTACTTGGAAGAGAGACCACCAAGGAAGGCTCTGCAGAGGAAGGCAATGGCCAACCCCTCTGCCTCTCATTTGCCTTGGAAGCCCCTTGCTGGGAGAAGCTAAGCAGGGTCAGTACTTGGAAAGGAGACCACCAAGGAAGGCTCTGCAGAGGAAGGCCACGGCCAAGCACCTCTGCTTCTCAGTTGCCTTGAGAGCCCCATGCTGGGGGAAGCTAAGCAGGGTCGGTACTTGGAAGGAGACCACCAAGGAAGGCTCTGCAGTGGAAGGCAATGGCCAAGCACCTCTGCTTCTCACTGGCCTTGAAAGCCCCATGCTGGGGGAAGCTAAGCAGGGTCGGTACTTGGAAGGGAGACCACCAAGGAAGGCTCTGCAGTGGAAGGCAATGGCCAACCCCTCTGCTTCTCACTGGCCTTGAAAGCCCCATGCTGGGGGAAGCTAAGCAGGGTCGGTACTTGGAAGAGAGACCACCAAGGAAGGCTCTGCAGTGGAAGGCAATGGCCAAGCACCTCTGCTTCTCACTGGCCTTGAAAGCCCCATGCTGGGGGAAGCTAAGCAGGGTCGGTACTTGGAAGGGAGACCACCAAGGAAGGCTCTGCAGTGGAAGGCAATGGCCAACCCCCTCTGCTTCTCACTGGCCTTGAAAGCCCCATGCTGGGGGAAGCTAAGCAGGGTCGGTACTTGGAAGAGAGACCACCAAGGAAGGCTCTGCAGTGGAAGGCAATGGCCAAGCACCTCTGCTTCTCACTGGCCTTGAAAGCCCCATGCTGGGGGAAGCTAAGCAGGGTCGGTACTTGGAAGGGAGACCACCAAGGAAGGCTCTGCAGTGGAAGGCAATGGCCAACCCCCGCTGCTTCTCACTGGCCTTGAGAGCCCTATGCTGGGGGAAGCTAAGCAGGGTCGGTACTTGGAAGAGAGACCACCAAGGAAGGCTCTGCAGTGGAAGGCAATGGCCAAGCACCTCTGCTTCTCACTGGCCTTGAAAGCCCCATGCTGGGGGAAGCTAAGCAGGGTCGGTACTTGGAAGGGAGACCACCAAGGAAGGCTCTGCAGTGGAAGGCAATGGCCAACCCCTCTGCTTCTCACTGGCCTTGAAAGCCCCATGCTGGGGAAGCTAAGCAGGGTCGGTACTTGGAAGAGAGACCACCAAGGAAGGCTCTGCAGTGGAAGGCAATGGCCAAGCACCTCTGCTTCTCACTGGCCTTGAAAGCCCCATGCTGGGGGAAGCTAAGCAGGGTTGGTACATGGAAGGGAGACCACCAAGGAAGGCTCTGCAGAGGAAGGCCGTGGCCAACCCCCTCTGCTTCTCGCTTGCCTTGGAAGCCCCTTGCTGGGATAAGCTAAGCAGGGTCAGTACTTGGAAAGGAGACCACCAAGGAAGGCTCTGCAGTGGAAGGCCATGGCCAACCCCCTCTGCTTCTCACTGGCCTTGAAAGCCCCATGCTGGGGGAAGCTAAGCAGGGTCGGTACTTGGAAGGGAGACCACCAAGGAAGGCTCTGCAGAGGAATGCAATGGCCAACCCCCTCTGCCTCTCATTTGCCTTGGAAGCCCCTTGCTGGGAGAAGCTAAGCAAGGTCAGTACTTGGAAAGGAGACCACCAAGGAAGGCTCTGCAGAGGAAGGCCATGGCCAAGCACCTCTGCTTCTCAGTTGCCTTGAGAGCCCCATGCTGGGGGATGCTAAGCAGGGTCGGTACTTGGAAGGGAGACCACCAAGGAAGGCTCTGCAGAGGAAGGCCATGGCCAACCACCTCTGCTTCTCACTTGCCTTGAGAGCCCCATGCTGGGGGAAGCTAAGCAGGGTCGGTACATGGAAGAGAGACCACCAAGGAAGGCTCTGCAGAGGAAGGCAATGGCCAACCCCTCTGCCTCTCATTTGCCTTGGAAGCCCCTTGCTGGGAGAAGCTAAGCAGGGTCAGTACTTGGAAAGGAGACCACCAAGGAAGGCTCTGCAGAGGAAGGCCATGGCCAACCCCCTCTGCTTCTCACTGGCCTTGAAAGCCCCATGCTGGGGGAAGCTAAGCAGGGTCGGTACTTGGAAAGGAGACCACCAAGGAAGGCTCTGCAGTGGAAGGCCATGGCCAACCCCTCTGCTTCTCACTGGCCTTGAAAGCCCCATGCTGGGGGAAGCTAAGCAGGGTCGGTACTTGGAAGGGAGACCACCAAGGAAGGCTCTGCAGAGGAAGGCAATGGCCAACCCCTCTGCCTCTCATTTGCCTTGGAAGCCCCTTGCTGGGAGAAGCTAAGCAAGGTCAGTACTTGGAAAGGAGACCACCAAGGAAGGCTCTGCAGAGGAAGGCCATGGCCAAGCACCTCTGCTTCTCAGTTGCCTTGAGAGCCCCATGCTGGGGGATGCTAAGCAGGGTCGGTACTTGGAAGGGAGACCACCAAGGAAGGCTCTGCAGAGGAAGGCCATGGCCAACCACCTCTGCTTCTCACTTGCCTTGAGAGCCCCATGCTGGGGGAAGCTAAGCAGGGTCGGTACTTGGAAGAGAGACCACCAAGGAAGGCTCTGCAGAGGAAGGCAATGGCCAACCCCCTCTGCCTCTCATTTGCCTTGGAAGCCCCTTGCTGGGAGAAGCTAAGCAGGGTCAGTACTTGGAAAGGAGACCACCAAGGAAGGCTCTGCAGAGGAAGGCCATGGCCAACCCCTCTGCTTCTCACTGGCCTTGAAAGCCCCATGCTGGGGGAAGCTAAGCAGGGTCGGTACTTGGAAAGGAGACCACCAAGGAAGGCTCTGCAGTGGAAGGCCATAGCCAACCCCCTCTGCTTCTCACTGGCCTTGAAAGCCCCATGCTGGGGGAAGCTAAGCAGGGTCGGTACTTGGAAGGGAGACCACCAAGGAAGGCTCTGCAGAGGAAGGCAATGGCCAACCCCCTCTGCCTCTCATTTGCCTTGGAAGCCCCTTGCTGGGAGAAGCTAAGCAGGGTCAGTACTTGGAAAGGAGACCACCAAGGAAGGCTCTGCAGAGGAAGGCCATGGCCAACCCCCTCTGCTTCTCACTGGCCTTGAAAGCCCCATGCTGGGGGAAGCTAAGCAGGGTCGGTACTTGGAAAGGAGACCACCAAGGAAGGCTCTGCAGTGGAAGGCCATGGCCAACCCCTCTGCTTCTCACTGGCCTTGAAAGCCCCATGCTGGGGGAAGCTAAGCAGGGTCGGTACTTGGAAGGGAGACCACCAAGGAAGGCTCTGCAGAGGAAGGCAATGGCCAACCCCTCTGCCTCTCATTTGCCTTGGAAGCCCCTTGCTGGGAGAAGCTAAGCAGGGTCAGTACTTGGAAAGGAGACCACCAAGGAAGGCTCTGCAGAGGAAGGCCATGGCCAACCCCCTCTGCTTCTCACTGGCCTTGAAAGCCCCATGCTGGGAGAAGCTAAGCAGGGTCAGTACTTGGAAAGGAGACCACCAAGGAAGGCTCTGCAGTGGAAGGCAATGGCCAAGCACCTCTGCTTCTCACTAGCCTTGAAAGCCCCATGCTGGGGGAAGCTAAGCAGGGTCGGTACTTGGAAGGGAGACCACCAAGGAAGGCTCTGCAGAGGAAGGCAATGGCCAACCCCCTCTGCCTCTCATTTGCCTTGGAAGCCCCTTGCTGGGAGAAGCTAAGCAAGGTCAGTACTTGGAAAGGAGACCACCAAGGAAGGCTCTGCAGTGGAAGGCAATGGCCAACCCCCTCTGCCTCTCATTTGCCTTGGAAGCCCCTTGCTGGGAGAAGCTAAGCAGGGTCAGTACTTGGAAAGGAGACCACCAAGGAAGGCTCTGCAGTGGAAGGCAATGGCCAACCCCCTCTGCTTCTCACTGGCCTTGAAAGCCCCATGCTGGGGGAAGCTAAGCAGGGTCGGTACTTGGAAGGGAGACCACCAAGGAAGGCTCTGCAGAGGAAGGCAATGGCCAACCCCTCTGCCTCTCATTTGCCTTGGAAGCCCCTTGCTGGGAGAAGCTAAGCAAGGTCAGTACTTGGAAGGGAGACCACCAAGGAAGGCTCTGCAGAGGAAGGCAATGGCCAACCCCCTCTGCCTCTCATTTGCCTTGGAAGCCCCTTGCTGGGAGAAGCTAAGCAGGGTCAGTACTTGGAAAGGAGACCACCAAGGAAGGCTCTGCAGTGGAAGGCAATGGCCAACCCCCTCTGCTTCTCACTGGCCTTGAAAGCCCCATGCTGGGGGAAGCTAAGCAGGGTCGGTACTTGGAAGGGAGACCACCAAGGAAGGCTCTGCAGAGGAAGGCAATGGCCAACCCCCTCTGCCTCTCATTTGCCTTGGAAGCCCCTTGCTGGGAGAAGCTAAGCAAGGTCAGTACTTGGAAGGGAGACCACCAAGGAAGGCTCTGCAGAGGAAGGCAATGGCCAACCCCTCTGCCTCTCATTTGCCTTGGAAGCCCCTTGCTGGGAGAAGCTAAGCAGGGTCAGTACTTGGAAAGGAGACCACCAAGGAAGGCTCTGCAGTGGAAGGCAATGGCCAACCCCTCTGCTTCTCACTGGCCTTGAAAGCCCCATGCTGGGGGAAGCTAAGCAGGGTCGGTACTTGGAAGGGAGACCACCAAGGAAGGCTCTGCAGAGGAAGGCAATGGCCAACCCCTCTGCCTCTCATTTGCCTTGGAAGCCCCTTGCTGGGAGAAGCTAAGCAGGGTCAGTACTTGGAAAGGAGACCACCAAGGAAGGCTCTGCAGAGGAAGGCCATGGCCAAGCACCTCTGCTTCTCAGTTGCCTTGAGAGCCCCATGCTGGGGGAAGCTAAGCAGGGTCGGTACTTGGAAGGGAGACCACCAAGGAAGGCTCTGCAGTGGAAGGCAATGGCCAAGCACCTCTGCTTCTCACTGGCCTTGAAAGCCCCATGCTGGGGGAAGCTAAGCAGGGTCGGTACTTGGAAGGGAGACCACCAAGGAAGGCTCTGCAGTGGAAGGCAATGGCCAAGCACCTCTGCTTCTCACTGGCCTTGAAAGCCCCATGCTGGGGGAAGCTAAGCAGGGTCGGTACTTGGAAGGGAGACCACCAAGGAAGGATCTGCAGTGGAAGGCAATGGCCAACCCCCTCTGCTTCTCACTGGCCTTGAAAGCCCCATGCTGGGGGAAGCTAAGCAGGGTCGGTACTTGGAAGGGAGACCACCAAGGAAGGCTCTGCAGTGGAAGGCAATGGCCAAGCACCTCTGCTTCTCACTGGCCTTGAGAGCCCCATGCTGGGGGAAGCTAAGCAGGGTCGGTACTTGGAAGAGAGACCACCAAGGAAGGCTCTGCAGTGGAAGGCAATGGCCAACCCCCTCTGCTTCTCACTGGCCTTGAGAGCCCTATGCTGGGGGAAGCTAAGCAGGGTCGGTACTTGGAAGGGAGACCACCAAGGAAGGCTCTGCAGTGGAAGGCAATGGCCAACCCCTCTGCTTCTCGCTTGCCTTGAAAGCCCCATGCTGGGGGAAGCTAAGCAGGGTCGGTACTTGGAAGGGAGACCACCAAGGAAGGCTCTGCAGTGGAAGGCAATGGCCAAGCACCTCTGCTTCTCACTGGCCTTGAAAGCCCCATGCTGGGGGAAGCTAAGCAGGGTCGGTACTTGGAAGGGAGACCACCAAGGAAGGCTCTGCAGTGGAAGGCAATGGCCAAGCACCTCTGCTTCTCACTGGCCTTGAAAGCCCCATGCTGGGGGAAGCTAAGCAGGGTCGGTACTTGGAAGAGAGACCACCAAGGAAGGCTCTGCAGTGGAAGGCAATGGCCAACCCCCTCTGCTTCTCACTGGCCTTGAGAGCCCTATGCTGGGGGAAGCTAAGCAGGGTCGGTACTTGGAAGGGAGACCACCAAGGAAGGCTCTGCAGTGGAAGGCAATGGCCAAGCACCTCTGCTTCTCACTGGCCTTGAAAGCCCCATGCTGGGGGAAGCTAAGCAGGGTCGATACGTGGAAGGGAGACCACCAAGAAAGGCTCTGCAGAGGAAGGCCATGGGAAAACCACCTTTGCGTCTCACTGGCCTTCAAAGCCCCTTGCTGGGGGGAAGCTAAGCAGGTTCAGTACTTGGGAGGGAGATCTCCAAAGAAGACCCTACAGAGGAAGACGAAGGCAAACCCATCTCTGCTTCACCACTGGCTTTGCAAACTCTCCGGGGTCGCCATAAGTTGCGTCCAACTTGACTGCACACCATTATTAGGCCCTGACCCGGATGACCCAGACTAGCCCAACCTCACTGGATCTCAGAAGCTAAGCAGGGTCGGCCCCAGTTCATATTCAGATGGAGACCACCAGGAATGTCAAAGGTTGTTATGCAGAGGCAGGCAATGGCGAGCCACGTCTTGTACGTGTCTTGCCTCGAAAGCCCTCCTGGGGTCGTCATAACAGCACTCCCCACCACCAATTGAGATTTTAAGCTGTCCTCATTGATGTCTTTCATAACTGAAAGACTGGCGGCTAACAATTCTTTAAAATAAATAAAAAGAGAAGAATTGGTTTTTGCACCCCGCTTCTCTCTACCCTGAGGCGTCTCAAAGTGGCTTACGAATCTCTCTCCCTTCCTCTCCCCACAACAGGCGCCTTGTGAGGCAGGTGGGGGCTGAAAGAGCTCTGAGAGAACGGTGACTGGCCCAAGGTCACCCAGCGGGCGTCATGTGGAGGAGTGGGGAATCGAACCCGGTTCTCCAGATTAGAGTCCACTGCTCTTAACCACCGCACCACGACCGCTCTCAGTCCTCCTCCTCCTCCTCCTCCCAACGGTCACCTTGTGAGGTAGGCGGGGCTGGCAGAGTTCTGAGAGAACGGTGAATAGCCCAAGGTCACCCAGCAAACTTCATGTGGAGGAGGAGTGGGGAAGCAAACCTGGTTCTCCGGATTAAGGTCTGCTGCTCTTAACCACTGCACCGCGCTGGCTCCCAGGACCGCTTTCTACACTCTCTGAGACTGCTTTCGATGCACTTCCCTCCTTCCCATGGTTTGAAGAAGAGAAAAGATTAGATTTATACCCTGCCCTTCATTACCCGAAGGAATCTCAGAGCGGCTTACAGCTCCTTTCCCTTCCTCTCCCCACAACAGACGCCCTGTGCCGTCGGCGGGGCTGAGAGAGCACTTTCGAGGACTGTCCTTGAGAGAACAGCTCTGAGAGAACTTGTGACTGACCCAAGGTCACAGCAGCAGCTGCACACGGAGAAGTGGGGAATCTGAACCGTCCCGTGCCTTAAAAAACAAGTCTAGCTCGCCACGTAGTGGTGCGTGATGCTAAAACAGCTTCTGGCTGCCAGACGATCTTAGGATCTCCTGGCCGAGGGGGCCTTATTTAGCTGGGGAGGGGTGCTTCTAATCCCCTCTGCACCGGGAGCTCACAGTTTTGCTTCCCCAAGCCCTGCGGGCACTTCCTCAGCCTGTTTCTAACCAGCAGAAACTCAGAGACTAGAAGTACAAATTATTAAGTCCTCCCCCAGCCCTTCCACAGTGCTTATTACCGAAGCCGCAACTCCGCCGGCCGCTTCTGCCGTGCGTCTCCTTGAGAAGGACTGAACAGCACGGGGCGGTGATCGGGGGTATGTGTGTATGCGTGAGCAAAGGCAGTGGTTTGGTGACAGCCGCCGGCGGCCTGTCAGGAAAAGTGACAGGCCCGATGACGGGAGGAGAGCCCCCGGGGGAGCCGGCGCTTGCAGGCGGCAATGACACCGGTAATTGAATCCTGCCAGCTTGGCGGCTGGCCTGTGCCCTACCAGCCGAGGAGAGACGGATCTGCACGGGTGGTGCATCGGGGAGGCGGGTTTGAGAGATACGGGGATGGGGAAGGAGGCACAGTTTGGAAGCTGCTTGTTCGCTGAGCCGGATCCTCGGGCCCGTATCAGGGTCAGCGTCGCCCTGACCTCGACAGTCTGTGCTAGCCCGATCTCGTAAGATAAGCAGGGTCGGCCTTGGCTACTACTGGGATGGGCGACCTCCAAGGAATACCAGGTTTGTGATGCCGAAGGAGGCAATGGCGAATCGCCTCTGAAACGTCTCTTGCCTTAAAAAAAACAAGGCTAGCCCGCCACCCAGTGGTGCGTGATGCTAAAAGAGCTAGAACATCCGGCTGCCGGACGATCTTTGGATCTCCTGGCTATACTACACACACGGCCAATGTTCCCTCTAAGCTGAGTTAGTTGTGAGCTAGCTCACAGTTTTTTAGCCTCCGGCTCACACTTTTTTTCCCTTGGCTCAGGAAGGACCGGCTCCAGAGCGAACTAATTTATGCGGTAGGCAAATCACTCGCTCACAACTTTAATGCCCGCAGCTCACAAAGCAGGACTTTTGCTCACAAGACCCTACAGCTTAGAGGGAGCATTGCACACGGCCATACGATAATAATAATTATTGGGGCCAGCATTGCCTACTCTGACTGGCAGTGGCTCTCCAAGGGTCTCAAGGTGAGGACTTTCACATTCCTTATTACCTGGGTGACACAGAGAGTTGGACTGGATGGGCCATTGATGCTCTGTCTTCTCGGTGCTGGGAGGGGCAAGAATGGGAGGGCTTCTGGAGTTCTGGCCCTGCTGGTGGACCTCCTGACGGCACCTGGGTTTTGGCCCCTGTGTGACACAGAGTGTTGGACTGGAGGGGCCATTGGCCTGATCCAACATGGCTTCTCTTATGTTCTTATATCTGGGGCAGTGATGCTTTGTCTTCTTGGTGCTTGGGGGGCAAGAATGGGAGGGCTTCTGGAGGTCCGGCCCCACTGGTGGACCTCCTGATGGCCCCTGGGTTTTGGTCACTGTGTGACGTAATGTGTGGACTGGATGTGCCATTGGTCTGATCCAACATGGCTTCTCTTACGTTCTTATGTTCTTACCTGATCCTTTGACCCGTTCCTTAGCATTTGGCTTCAGAAACATACATACAGAGGTGGCTACCCATGATTAGCTGTTCCACAGGGAAGGGCTGTGGATCAGTGGAGGAGGAGGAGAAGAGTTGAATTTATACCCTGTCTTTCACTCAGAGTCTTGGACTGGCTTACAATCTCCTTTCCCTTCCTCTCCCCACAACAGACACCTTGTGAGGTAGGAGGGCATGAGAGAGCTCTTTCAAGGACTGCTCCTGATAGAACAGCTCTGAGAGAATTGTGACGGGGCCAAGGTCACCCAGCTGGCTTCAGGTGGAGGAGTGGGGAATCAAAGCCAGTTCTCCAGATTAGAGTCCGCTGCTCTTAACCACTAGACCAAACTGGTATCTGCATGGCAAGCAGAAGGTCCCAGGTTCAATCCCCAGCATCTCCAGCTGAAAGGATCAGGTTAAGAGCTAGCTTAGTGTGGTGCTTAAGAGCGCGGACTCCAATCTGGGAGAACTGGGTTTGATTCCCCACTCCTCCACATGCAGCTGCTGGTGTGACCGTGGGTCAGTCACAAGTTCTCTCAGAGCTGTTCTCTCAAGGGCAGTCCTCGAAAGAGCTCTCTCAGGCCCATCCACCTCACAGGGTGCCTGTTGTGGGGAGGGGAAGGGATTGTAAGCTGTTCTGAGACTCCTTCGGGTAGTGAAGGGCGGGGTAGAAGTCCAATCTCTTCTTCTTCTTCTTAACAGGTGATGTGAACAACCTCTGCCTGAGAACCTGGAGATGTGCCGCCAGTCTCAGCAGATCAGGGGCCCCCAGCTTGGCACTCAACGGATGCCATCAGGACACCTACTGACGCCTGTTTTAGAAAGTGGGTGGGCCCAGACAGGGCTTTTGCCCAGCAAGGCTTCTGATTGGCCATTGGCAATTTGATTGGCTGCCCAGATGTTTAACAATGTTGCTTTGGCAGCAGCTGCCACCACGGAACAAGGATCTTCACTGTGTGACTAAGTGTAAGCCATGGCAGCCATTTTGCAGCTGGCTCCGCCTCCGATGACAGCCATTTTGTGCTGGCCTCGGCCACATGGTCTCCGAATTCTGTATGTGCCGACAGGCTCAAAAAGTCTGGGGACCCCTGACGCAGACTTGATGGACCAGTGACCTCTGATTCAGTAAAAGGCAGCTTCGTACATAACGTAGTTGGCAAGAGAAGAGGGAGGATTGGGCGAACAGCCCGTTGGATGTTCAAACCATTGTGGTTAGTGGCTCCAGAACCACAGAAAGGGGTGTGTGGCAGTGAGAGAGAAGAAGAAGAAGAAGAAGAAGAAGAAGAAGAAGAAGAAAAAGAAGAGGAGGAGGAGAAGGAGGAGGAGGAGGAGGAGATTGGATTTATACCTCACCCTTCACTCGGAGTCTCAGAGCGGCTTACAAACTCCTTTCCCTTCCCCTCCCTACAACAGGAAACCTGGGGGGTAGGCAGGGCTGAGAGAGCTCTTTCGAGGACTGCCCTTTCAAGGACAGCTCTGACAGAACTATGGTTTGCCCAGGGTCATCCAGCAGCTGCGAGTGGAGGAGTGAGGAACCAAACCCCCAGATCAGAGTCCACATACTTAACCGCTACAACTAAACTGGCAAGAGAGAGAGTTCATACGGGGAATACGCATCTCGGCACAATCACCCTTCCAAGTTGGCAGCTGAGTTGAGGGACATCTCGTACCAGACGCAGGAAACTGCCAGCTTCAGCCAGGAGAGGATTTTCATGTTTCTTCCGCCACTTCCAGCTACGCTGGCAAAGAGCCCGTCTAAAGGACACAGCCAGAGTGGGGACGTTTATATCATTTCCAGTGTGGCTGAGGAAGGGCGAATGCATCTTCTGTACCCTGAAAACAAACTTATCCTGGAACAGGCTGTATTGAAAAAACCATTCTGCAAGCCACCAGCATTGGGGGGAGGGGGAGTAGTGTATGGTAAGCACCTATTGGCTAGCACCTGGGAAGTTGTTCGGTTCCTCCCTGTTCCCAAAGATTTTTTTTTGGGGGGTGTATTTTTGCATTTTATGTCCATGTCTGTGTGCACCTGGAAGTCATGATGACCTCTGTTGACTCCTACTGGGGCGTGCAGGATGTTCAGAGAACAGGCTTGATAGCCTGCCTCTGCCTCCCGACCCTGGTATTCTTTGGAGGTCTCCCATCCCAAGTACTTGCCAGGGTCGACCCTGCTGAGCTTCCGAGATCTAACGAGATCGGGCTTGCTTGGCCAATCCAAGTCAGGGCCCCAGAGCTATTTTGGAATGGGCTTACAGAGCACTTACGAGGATCTTTTTAAAAAGTAGTGACGGACATATAAACAAATAGACTGACGTTTAACTAGAAAAGACACAAGTTGGCCAACCCGAGAACATAAGAGAAGCCAACTGTCAGCTACGCTGCCATTGTAAGTGGGGGGGGAGGCAGGAGGCTGCTGGGTGAGTGTCTTAATGTGCTGGAATGTTAACTTTCATTTCTTTCGCTGTGCGTTATCTGTTAGCTCAGGTGTCTGACCATAGTACCTCGCTCCCTTTGCTTTGCCTGGGAATCTGAGCCCGTTAGTTTAGGCGCGCTGTACTTACACCTCCGATTGGCTCGCCTCCATCAGGAGATCCCCACTTTGAATGTAGTATAACTTCACCTCTCCCGCCTTTAGGGTTAGTTCTGACACGGAATGTATGCATGGATGACCTGCCTTTACTGTACTCGATAAACTTGATCCTCCTGAAGGAACGTTGTTGAGGCCGATTGCTGTGGGACTCTGATACCAATGTTGGATCGGGCCAGTGGCCCATCCAGTCTAACACTCTGTGTCACACAGTGGCCAAAAATACCAGGTGCCATCAGGAGGTCCAGCAGTGGGGCCAAGACACTGGAAGCCCTCCCATTGTTGCCCCTCCCCAAAGCACCAAGAAATACACAGAGCATCACTTGCCCCAGACTGAGAGTTCCTACCTATACCTTGTGGCTAATAGCCAGTGGCCCATCCAGTCTAACACTCTGTGTCGCACAGTGGCCAAAAATACCAGGTGCCATCAGAAGGTCCAGCAGTGGGGCCAAGACACTGGAAGCCCTCCCATTGTTGCCCCTTCCCAAAGCACCAAGAAATACAGAGCATCACTTGCCCCAGACTGAGAGTTCCTACCTATACCTTGTGGCTAATAGCCCCCGATGGACCTCTGCTCCTAACTGAAGGAACGACATGAGGGGGGCAAGCCCACCGATGACCCCCCACCCGGTTGACTTGCAAGGTGTCTAGGCATGCGAGGCAAGTCGAAACGTCAAATTCACATACAACAGGTAAAAGAAATTGGTGTGTCTGTCATTGAAAATGATACTTCAGTCTTCGTGCGAAGGGGTGGATGACTGGGCGCTATTGTAAGACTTCCCTCATAGCATATCCGGGAGAGCAGTTTAGAAGTGTTTATCTTACTGCTTGCTGTCATTCGTGGAAGTGAATGGTAACTGGCCAGCAACCCCTTTGCACAAGCATGAAAACAGCAAACAGTGCATAATAATAATCCAGGGCTCTTTTTGTGGCAGGAACTCCTTTGCATATTAGGCGACACACCCCTAATGTAGCCAATCCTCCAAGAGCTTACAGAGCTCTTCTTACAGGGGCTACTGTAAGCTCTTGGAGGATTGGCTACATTAGAAGAGAAGAGGAGATTGGAATTATCCCCCGCCCTTCACTACCCAAAGGTGTCTCAGAGCGGCTTACGAACTCCCTTCCCTTTCCCTCCCCATAACAGACACCCTGTGAGGGAGGTGGGGCTGAGAGAGCTCTTGACAGAAACTGCTCTTTTTCAAGAACAGCTCTTACCAGAACTACAGCTTGCCCAAGGTCATCCAGCCAGGTGCAAGTGGAGGAGTGGGAAATCAAACCCGGTTCTCCCAGATTAGAGTCCGCACATTTAACTACTACACCAAACTGGCTCTCAAGAGGTGTGTCACCTAATATGCAAAGAGTTCTTGCTAAAAAAAGAGCCCTGTACAAAAAGATATAATAATAATAATAATAATAATAATAATGATGATGATGATGATGATGATGATGATGATGATGATGATGATGATGATGATGATGGTGATGGTGATGATGATGATGAAGTGATTGGATTTATACCCCACCCTTCACTACCCAAAGGCTTCTCAGAGGGGCTTGCAATCTCCTTTCCCTTCCCCTCCCCACAACAGACACCTCCCCTGTGAGGTAGGTGGGGCTGAGAGAGCTCTTTCGAGGACTGCCTTTGAGAGAACAGCTCCGAGAAAACTTGTGACTGACCCAAGGTCACTCCAGCAGCTGCATGTGGAGGAGTGGGGAATCAAACCCAGTTCTACCAGATTAGAGTCCGCGCTCCTAACTGCTACACCACAGGCGTAGTTAACAAGCCCTCTGGTGGACCTAAGCACCAGTTGGAACTGAGGGCAAGACCCCCCACTGCCACCACTAATGCACCATTCGGGACACCCCCATGCCCCCACAAGAGACCGCTCAGATCCGTCTTCAATTTTATTCCAACTTTAATTTTATTGCCACTTCTACATGTGCCCTCTCGGACTTTACTCCCGTTTCAACGTATAAAAAGAAAGGGTGGTTGCTGCAGAGTTTCCGAGGCCACTGACCCCTCCCGGGAGTCTCCTCGCCGGCAGGTAGGAATTTAGATTCCCAGCGCTGGGTCGGAGACCCTACGATCTTTCCGTGACCCGTCTCTGCCGGAGTGTGCAGAGAGAATTCCGGCTCCAAGGGACGGAGCGAGGTGAGGACGCTTTGTGATAAACACCCGGGACGGTGATCGCTTTCCCGTGCGCGAGGCCTCGCCAGTCCCTCGGGTCCACGCCGTCGAAGACCGAACTTGAGTAAAACCAACAAGGGAGCCCCGGCCTGGCTGTTTCCAGCTTATCTAGGCTTTGCTCCTTGACAGACCAATTCTAGTCCAGCGGCTACTTACCAGCCTTATGTCACAACGGGTGATCGGGTACGTCACCACAGTCCACCCGCTCACGCCGAGTTCATGCCTACAGTTCCGTGCTGGTGACGGCACTCACCCCGTGTACCAAGAGGGTGGGGCCCAGCCCACGGGTGAGCACCTCCAACTGTTCCAAGTACCGCGGGTACAGGCTGGTGTCCGCAGGGGGGCGGGGCAGGTAGAGAAAGCGGACGGTGGGGGCGGAGCTTTCCCGGAGGACGAGCTGATTGACCGCGCTCAGGTAGTCGTCCGAGACACAGGCGACGTTGCCGGGGAAGTTGAGGGCGCCGTCGCTCGCCTCCTTTTGACTGTGCCAATGGAGGGCCACCACGCCGTCCCACGGCACCGTGTGGATGTCCGCCAAGATGCGCAGGTCCTTCAGGAGCTGCCGCAGCTTGTCCTCCTGGCCGCGGGGGCGGGTGCCGCTCTCCACACAGAGGAAGAGGCGCAGGCGGGCCCGGCGCCAGGAACGCGTCATGGCCAGGACGCACGCCATCTGCAGCAGGAAGAGGCTGCAGGTGTCCACGTAACGGGCGCTGTCTGGGCGTAGCAGGTTGATGGGCCAGACGTCGATGAGGGGCTGTGCCTTCCAGCCCAGCTCCTGGGGCAGCCGGAGGTCATCAAAGGCCCGCGCCAGGAGCACGTTGCGTTGCATCTTCACGGCGTCCGCGACGATGGCCACGTACTCGCGGGGGGACAGGCGCTTGCGGCCGGCGGAGTCCCGCAGGGGAGGGAAGTTGAGCCACGCCATGTCCTTGCTGCTGCTAAAGGCGGGGTGCTGGGACAGGAAGTCCTGGGACGGTGTGTCGTCATAGAAACCCAGAGCTATGGTGTTGGGCCTCATGCCTCCTGCGAGAGAGGGACAGACAGCCGAGGGAGAATTGCTGAGCTGAACGAAATACAGGCGTTAAAAGGGGAGTGTGGGTCAGCGCCACCCATTGGGGCTCCTGTCAAGTAGACGGTTGACCCTGAAGACTTACATCCTCCCCCTCCCCAAATGAGCCAGCTGCCTAGGTTTCTCCCAAAACGACAGCTAGATTCAAGCCCAGTTGTTGTTGCTGTTATTATTATTCCAATTTATACCCTGCCCTTCCTGCCGGAGTAGGCTCACTGCGGCTTACACAGGGTAAAATCCACAAGAACCATCAGAATTCCACAAAACATTTAAAAAATAATTAATTAAAACAATACGATATCAAAGTGGTGGCAGCCAATGTTCCCTCTAAGCTGGGGAGTCTTGTGAGCAAAAATTCTACTTTGTGAGCTACTGGCATTAAAGTTGTGAGTGAGCAATTTGGCTCCTGCATAAATTGGTTTGCTCTGGAGCCATCCCTTCCTGAGCTAAGTCAAAAAGGTGTGAGCCGGAGGCTAAAAAACTGTGAGCTAGCTCACACTAACTCAGCTTAGAGGGAACACTGGTGGCTCCTTAGTTGAAAGCCTGGCGGAAGAGCTCCGTCTTGCAGGTCCTGCGGAACTGTAAAAGGTCCCGCAGGGCCCTGAGCTCTTCCGGGAGCTCATTCCACCGGTGTGGAGCTGCCACCGAGAAGGCCCTGGCCCTGGTTATCGCCAGCCTGGCGTCGTTGGGACCTGGGAGGACGAATTGGTTTTGTGACCCTGACTGTAGTGCTCTCTGAGGTATATATGTGGAAAGCTGGTCCCTCAGTTACATCTTAGAGACTGATATATTGTTGGGGTGTAAGCCACTGAGAATCAAAGCTCTCTTTGTCAGAAACTAACATAGAGAATGTTGACCCTTGAAAGCTGATGCTGCCAAAAACTTGTTCGTCTCTAAGGCGCTACTGGGCGCCAGGGCAGTTGTTCAGCTACAGCCCAACACTGCTACCCTTTGAAACGATGGATTGGCCATCTGACAGCAATGCTGGTTCTGCAAACTTAGGCAGATCATGTGAGGGAGGGCAGGAAGGGTTGCCTCAGTGCTTAGTTCTCGTGGCCCTTTCTTACACCCCCAGGGAAATGCTGATCGCCATGTTGGGGTCAGGAAGCCAGTTTTCTCCATGTCAGTTTGGCCGGGGATCCTGGAGGGTTTTTGTCATCTTCTGGGGTGTGTGTGGGGGGAGGTATTTGTGAATTTCCTGCATTGTTCGGAGGGAGAGTTTGGACCAGTGTTCCCTCTAAGCTGAGATAGTGTGAGTTAGCTCATAGTTTTTTAGCCCCCAGCTCACACTTTTTGTCCTAGCTCAGGAAGGATGGCTCCCAAGCAACCTAATTTATTCAGCAGCCAAATCACTTGCTCACAGCTTTAATGCCAGTAGCTCATAAAGTAGAATTTTTGCTCACAAGACTGCACGGCTTAGAGGGAGCACTGGGTTGGACTAGATGACTCTGGAGGTCCCTTCCAACTCTATGATCCTATGATTCTAACTACATGTAACATATTTAGCTCCTCCCAAAAGGGCTGCCTTCCCAGGAGGCATCGTTGCTGTGCTTTGATTGGCCAACGTCCTTGGTTTATGTTCACGAGTGGTCCTCCGCTATTGGTCAGGACCGAAAACTAAGATAAAAGGGCACCCGGCGGCTTCCCTTTCCCCCCCGGAGGCTCTTCTGACCTGATTTCCCCACCTCTCCAGATCACACAAACGTTTATTATTACTTCGTTACCTACATAACTGCCCTTTCTCTTTTTTGCAACTTTCCCGGGTTCGTGAGACAGCTCGCAATCATTTTTTGAAACCCCGATAAACTCTTACTGTCCCTGTTCTTCGGTTGTGCTGTCTGTACATCCGTTATGTTTTTATAATGCTCTTCTAATGTTTTAAATGTCCTACTGCTTTGATGTTCACTGCCGTGGGGACCCTACGTGAACGGGAAGGCAGCACAGAAATGGTTTCAACAGATAATAAATAAACACACACAATAAGAGAAAAAGACAATCTAAAAACCGTGCCCGTGCAAACAACTTCCATTAAAAGCCTGGGTGGAAAGAAATGTTTTAAGTCTGACACCTAATTCTAGCCAGGCAAGGCAACTCTTCTACCTGGAGTTCCAAAAGAAGGGCGCATAAAAGACTGCCTTGTTCAAAACACATGGAAGCTGCCCCATACTGAGTCAGACAATCTAAATCAGCATTGTCTGCTCTGACTGGCAGGCAATGCTCCCTCTAAGCTGTGTCGTCTTGTGAGCAAAGATTCTACTTTAAGAGCTACTGGCATTAAAGTTGTGAGCGAGCGATTTGGCTACTGTATAAATTAAGAACATAAGAACCTAAGAGAAGCCAATGTTGGATCAGGCCAACGGCCCATCCAGTCCATCACTCTGTCACACAGTGGCCAAAAATACCAGGTGCCATCAGGAGGTCCAGCAGTGGGGCCAGGACACTAGAAGCCCTCCCACTGTTGCCCCCCACCCTCCAAGCACCAAGAATACAGAGCATCCCTGCCCCAGACTGAGAGTTCCAATAAGAACATGAGAGAAGCCAATGTTGAATCAGGCCAATGGCCCATCCAGTCCAACACTCTTGTCACACAGTGGCCAAAAATACCAGGCGTCATCAGGAGGTCCAGCTGTGGGGCCAGGACACCTGAAGCCCTTCCACGGTTGACCCTCCCCAGACACCAAGAATACAGAGCATCACTTGCCCCAGACTGAGAGTTCCTATAAGAATATAAGAGAAGCCAGTGCTGGATCAGGCCAATGGCCCATCCAGTCCAACACTCTGTGTCACACAGTGGCCAAAAATACCAGGTGCCATCAGGAGGTCCAGCTGTGGGGCCAGGACACTCAAAGCCATTAGTTTGTTCTGGAGCCATCCTTCCTGAGCTAGGACAAAAATGTGTGAGCTGGAGGCTAAAAAACTGTGAGCTAACTCACACTAACTCGGCTTAGAAGGAACACGGCCAGCAGCATCTTTCCAGGGTCTTGGGTTGAGGGGCTTTCACGTCCCTTGCTAGGCGATCCTTTTAACTGGATGCAAATGCTCTACCACTCTAATGGGCAGGTACAAACACGTGCAGCTGCCTTATACCGAGACATACCCACCGATCTACCTAACATTTTTACTTCTTTAATGTATTTACCCCCTCTTTCTACCCAAGCAGAGTTCCTTCAAAGGTGGCGAAGATCAATATGTTTCACAAAACTTTCTCACCATACAAGAACTCGTGGGCACTCCATGAAATTGCTGAGCCGTCGGGTTAGAACAGATAAAAGGAAGTCCTTCTTCACCCAAAGAGTGATTAACACATGGAATTCACTGCCACAGGAGGTGGTGGCAGCCACAAGCATGGACACTTTCAAGAGGGATAAACATCTGGAGCAGAAGTCCATCAGTGGCTATTAGACACAAGGTATAGATGGGAACTCTCAGTCTGGGGCTGGTGATGCACTCTATTCTTGGTGCTGGAGGGGGCAGCCGTGGGAGGGCTTCTAGTGTCCTGGCCCCACTGCTGGACCTCCTGATGGCACCTGGTATATTTTGGCCACTGTGTGGCCACACTAGCTCACACTAACTCAGCTTAGAGCAGGGTGTCCAACATGCGGCCTGGGGGTTGGATTAGGCCCCCGGAGGGCGTCTCTCAGGCCCGCAGTGGAACTGGCTGTCTTCAGCTTCTTCTGCTTCCAGTTCTGCTGCTGCTACGGCAGCGTCATCGTAGGTTTGCAGCTTACAGAGACACACCTGAACAGCAGACTCAGGATTGCAACAGCACAGACATTTGGATGCAACAATTCAGAGCGAGAGGTGTCTGTTATCAGACACTGTTAAATAAACTATTGCAAGAGTGTTGATGTTTTAAGCATGTTTTTATTTTAAGTTAAAAAAACCCTTTTTTGTTTGTGTCCTTTATAAAGTTTATATCTCTGCTCCCTGGCATTACCTTTTATGACACACACAGCCTGGGCCCAACAAAGGTCTCGTTTATGTCAGATCCGGCCCTCGTAACAAATAAGTCCGACAGCCCTGGCCTAGAGGGAACACTGCTTGGCAGTTGGCCCCACCCTCTCCACGGTTAGATGTTGAGACGCTTTGGCCCTTGCTTGCCTTCTGTTTCATCTTATTTAGGACCTCTCTTCTTCTCTCTGTTCCCTGGGCTTGGGGCTGCAGCAAGCATGGACAGTTACAAGCATGGACAGTTCCAAGAGGGAATTAGATAAACATCTGGAGCAGAAGTCCATCAGTGGCTATTAGCCACAGGGTATAGATGGGAACTCTCAGTCTGGGGCAGGTGATGCCCTCTATTCTTGGTGCTGGAGGGGGCAGCAGTGGGAGGGCTTCTAGTGTCCTGGCCCCACTGCTGGACCTCCTGATGGCACCTGGTATATTTTGGCCGCTGTGTGACAGAGTGTTGGACTGGATGGGCCATTGGCCTGATTCAGCATTGGCTTCTCTTACGTTAACCTTTCTGATGTCGATCTGTTCACAACAAGTTTAAATGGACCGACATCAATATGTCACGCAAGATGTGCTTCTGTTTTTGGAAGTAAAAATTCTTTCTCTTGTTACCATTGGAGTCAAACCATCTTTGTCATTTGTTTGAGCAGCATTGTCCCCTTAACTGCGAAACGTGGAGGACTGGGGCTACTGCGTAAAGCTCCTGTGCTTCCAGGGAAAATTAATATTGTTTTTTAACATTTAAACCAATAAAAGTTTTGCTCAGCAAGACCCTTTTTTAAAACTGGAAGGGCTGGGGAGGAAATCCGGAATAGTCTACAGTCACGGGTCCCCTCTTCTCCAAGGAAGATCGGGATGGGGCTGCTGACCATGGGTTTGCACCCCTGCAACCAGAAGAAAGCCGATGGGGGTATGGGAGGAAGTTAAAAGACTTTTGTACGTCAAGACTCCGAAATGGGTTTCACCATTAGAAGCCTTTACTAGCCTGAACTTATTCTCAAAAAAACCTTTTGTTAAAATACGAAGGCCTACTGGATAACAGAAATGAACTGAAAACAGTAGAAAATATTAAAAGATTAAACCCTGCCCTTAGTTGGTGGGAAATAGCACAAATAGAATCAAGGTATACTAAAGACAAAACAATAGGGTTCTGTTTTAAAGCAATGGAAATAAGACAAGAAGCGGGGACCCGCGATATTCGCGGGGGGGGAGAAGGAGCTCCACGTGGAGGAGGAAGAGGAGGAAGCAGCCGCAGGTGAGCCTTCTCCCCCACCCCCTCTGCACTGAGGCCCGGGCCCACCAATCCTTCTCCCCCACAACCCCCCTGGCACCAAGGGTGAGGCCCATGTGGCTCCCAGCTGCCGGGCCCCCCAATCCTTCTCCCCTGCCTGCCCGCACTGGCAGCGAGCCGTGTGGGCCTGCCAAGCCTTCTCCAGCTCCCCCCCGGGCACCAGCGGCGAGGCCTGAGTGGTTCCTTGCCACTGACCTGCTGATCCTCCTCCTCAATGGTCAGAGCGTTCTCTGCACATGCGCAGGGAACACTTTTACTTTGGGGGGGGGGGATTTAAATATCCCCCGTATATTTTTTTCAACTTTTTAGATTTCTCTGCACACCTGGGGAGTGCTCCAAGTGTGCAGGAAAATCTCTCTCTGCCCCCCACGTGCCCCTGATGTGTGGATTTAGATATCCGCACGGAGGGGGCAACTTGGCTATTATATAGATAGATAGATAGATAGATAGATAGATAGATAGATAGATAGATGATAGATAGATAGATATTGCTGTATTCTGAAGAAAAAATGATTAAAAAGTTGTATCTAACAATGTTAGAAGATAAGACTCAAGATGAAGTAGTTAAAAACTCTATGATTAAACGGGCACAAAATTTAGGCCATAATATTGATTTAGACCAATGGCCACAGATGTGGAAAAGAAATGTAAAAATTACTAAAGCTATTGAATCTAAAGAAACTATTTACATAACGTTTTACAGATGCTATATGACTCCAGAGGAATTAGCGGAATGTTATCCTAATTTATCTAATAACTCTTGGAAATGTAAAAAGACCGTAGGCTCGGTTTTTTCATATGTGGTGGGCATGTGATAGAGTTAAAAAATATTGGACTTGGACCCATGAAATGTTCCAAAAAACATTAGAATGTACCATACCTTTTACACCTGAATTATTCTTATGGAATATAAGACCAGAAACTTATCTTATTATACATGTACTGACCGCTACAAGAATATTATATGCAAAATACTGGAGGAAAGGCTTCCCCACTCCTCAAAGTCAACAGCCCAGACAGGAAGACCACTCACCCAAGCCAGAGATGAAGAGGAGCTGCTGCGTGCCGTGCCGGATGGAGTCGGACAGGGTCAGGTTGACGAACGCCTTGATGTTCAGCTTGTCCACGAGCTGCAGCCACGAGTCGGACTGGACTGGCAGGGGATCGGCGGGCAGGCAGTCTGAGAGCAGGGGCAGAGCGTTAGCCATGGGCCCTCGAGACTCAGGGGCAAAGGAGACAAAGGCAGGAAGCCTGGCCTAGCGTTTGGATATGCAGGGGTAGGTAAGGAGGGAGGAAAAGCTGGGACTCTGGGGGGGGGGGGAGGGTCTGTAGCTCAGTGGAAGAACCTCTGCCTGGCATGCAGGAGGTCCCAGGTTCAAGCCCCGGCATCTCCAGTGAAAAGGACCAGGAAGGAGGTGATGGGAAAGATCTCAGCCTGAGACCCTGGAGAGCTGGAAAGAGGGGCCGTGGCTGAGTGGAAGGGCCTCTGCCTGGAGTGCAAGGTCCCAGGTTCAGTCCCCAGCATCTCCAGTGAAAAGGACCAGGCAGGAGGGGATGGGAAAGACCTCAGCCTGAGACCCTGGAGAGCTATAAAGAGGGGCTGTGGCTCAGTGGAAGAGCCTCTGCCTGGCGTGCAGGAGGTCCCAGGTTCAGTCCCCGGCATCTCCAGTTAAAAGGACCAGGCAGGAGGTGATGGGAAAGACCTCCATGCCTGAGACCCAGACCCTGGAGAGCAGTAGAGAGGGGCTGTGGCTGAGTGATAGAGCCTCTGCCTGGCATGCAGAAGGTCCCAGGTTCAGTCCTGGCATCTCCAGTTAAAAGGACCAGGCAGGAGGGGATGTGAAAGACCTCAGCCTGAGACCCTGGAGGGCTGTAAAGAGGGGCCGTGGCTCAATGGAAGAGCCTCTGCTCGGCATGCAGAAGGTCCCAGGTTCAGTCCCCGGCAGCTCCAGTTGAAAAGGACCAGGCAGGAGGGGATGTGAAAGACCTCAGCCTGAGACCCTGGAGGGCTGTAAAGAGGGGCCGTGGCTCAATGGAAGAGCCTCTGCTCGGCATGCAGAAGGTCCCAGGTTCAGTCCCCGGCAGCTCCAGTTGAAAAGGACCAGGCAGGAGGGGATGTGAAAGACCTCAGCCTGAGACCCTGGAGGGCTGTAAAGAGGGGCCGTGGCTCAATGGAAGAGCCTCTGCTCGGCATGCAGAAGGTCCCAGGTTCAGTCCCCGGCAGCTCCAGTTGAAAAGGACCAGGCAGGAGGGGATGGGAAAGACCTCCATGCCTGAGACCCTGGAGAGCCGCTGCCAGTCTGAGTCGGCAATGCTGACCTTGATCACCTAAGGGCTTGATTCAGGCAGCTTCACGCGCACATGGGACTTTGTGAAATCCAGGCTGCTGTGCAAGATCTGTGGTAAACTATCCGCTGGTTGACCGAAGAAACGTGTGTGCACACGAAAGCTTGTGCCCAGAATTAAACTCTGCTGCTAAAGGGGCCCCTGGGTTTGAACTTAGTCCTGCTGCTTCAGACCCCCACGGCGACCCCCACCTGAATCTATCCAACTAGCAGAAAGGAAGCCAGTGTGGTGTAGAATCCCAGAGTTGGAAGGGGACATAAGAGGCCATCTAGTCCAACCCCCTGCTCGGTGCAGGATCAGCCTAGAGCACCCCTGAGAAGGGTTTGTCCAGCCGCTGCTTGAAGGCTGCCAATACTGAGGGGGAGCTCACCACCTCCCCTGGCAGCCGGTTCCACTCTTGCACAACTCTGACTGGTCAAAAAGTTTTTCCAAAGATCCAGCCGGGACCTTCCCGCCTTGAATTTAAACCCATTCTTGCGAGTTCTCTCCCCTGCTGCTGTAGAGTCTAGAGGGCTGGACTAGGGTCTGGGGGACCAGGTTCGAATGATGCCTCTGCCACGGGAGCTCACTGGGTGGCCTCGGGACAGTCACGCTCGCTCAGCCTAACCTCCCGCACAGGGTTGTTGTGAGGATAAAAATGGAGAAGGGCAGATTATTCTAAGTGAGTCCCCAATGGGGAGAGACAGTGGGATGTAGATGAAGTAAATAAACGGGGCAGGGCTTCACCTGGCTGGACCCAGCCCTGGTACTGATTTCACATGATTTTGTACATGGGGCTTCTGGTAAAATCTTGTAGGCGTCCATTCTCTACCACTCTCACATGATGAGGAGAAGAAGAAAAGAGACTGGATTTATACTCCGCCCTTCACTCGGAGTCTCAAGAGCGGCTTACAAACTCCTTTCCCTTCCCCACTCCACAACAGACACCCTGGGAGGTAGGTGGGGCTGAGAGAGCTCTTTTGAGAACCGCTCTTGAGAGAACAGCTCTGACAGAACTTGTGACTGACCCACGGTCACCCCAGCAGCTGCATGCAGAGGAGTGGGGAATCAAATCTAGTTCTCCCAGATTAGAGTCCGCAGTCTCTTAACCACTACACCAGACTGGCACTCCGTGAACACATACTGAATCAGAGTCTTGGTCCATCAAGAAGAAGAAGAAGAAGAGGCGGAGGAGGAAGAGGAGGCGGAGGAGGAGATTGGATTTATACCCCACCCTTCACTACCCAAAAGTGTCTCAGAGCGGCTTACAAACTCCTTTCCCTTCCTCTCCCTTTCTCTTCCCCTCCTTTCCCTTCCCCTCCCCACACCAGATACCCTGGGAGGTATGTGGGGCTGAGAGAGCTCTGACAGAAACTGCTCTTTTTCAAGAACAGCCATGCCAGAACCATGGCTTGCCCAAGGTCATCCAGCAGGTGCAAGTGAAGGAGTGGGGAATCAAACCCGGTTCTCCCAGATTAGAGTCCGCGCACTACACCAAACATTGAAGTCAGCATTTTCTACTCAGACCGGCAGCGGCTCTCCAGGGTCTCTTTCACACCACCTACGCCCTGGTCCTTTTAAATGGAGATGCCGGGGATCGAAAGAGGAACCTCCTCCATGCCAGGGAGATGCTCTCCCACTGAGTCCAGCCCCTCCCCTCTCCCATGTGCATGTGAGCACACTCATCCGCACATCAATAAAACTCAAACGCAAAACTTTTCAGACAAGCTGCTCCCATATCTGCGACACTCCCACAGACCGACAGGCTGGTATCGATGCCGCCTTCTGTCTCTGTTGGATCCCCTCCCCGCCAACAACACCACCTGTTGGAATGTTCGTCAGCATTCCGTAACCTCCGCCGCGGAATCAACGGCCAGGCAGGGCCTGTTTCCCCGTCTACTGTAGATGGGAGCCGCGCTGACATTAGCCACAGACGACTCAGACTGCGTCGTGTCCTCGCATCGGGGCTTTCATTCCTTTTGTTGCATTTATCTGATTGGCAAAACCATTATTCCTCCGCGAGCCTATTTAAAGATCAGCACAGAGCGTTCTGTGCCGTGATACCGGCCTCTTGCTTCGTCATACCCCCCCCTCAAAAAACTTCGGTGCCGACTTTCTCGACGAGGGCTGTGAAACAGCGCCCAAAACTGTGATTTGTGGTCAACGGGCCATTCGCAGAGGGGTCTCGTAACCGGCCCCAGGTCACCCCTCCTCTGCGCAAAAGTCGAAAACGCAGCCATGTTCCTTGGCGCTAACCTGCAATGCCTCTGCTCTCTGATCTGCACAATCATTTAGATTTGATCTCTCTCTCTCTCCTTCTCTTTTTTGGTGCGGTTGAAAAATGAAATTAACAATCCCCCTCTCGGTTCTTCTCCCCCTTTCAGAAAAATCCATTAGTCACCATGGAAACCAGAATGGCTCCAGGAGGGCCCCCGTTTGCGGCCTTCACAAAAGCGGCTAGGAAATCAATTTGGAGCACAAAGGACAAGAGTTAGGCAAACGCCAGCCACTGTGCATGTGGAGCACACCCCAGTGCGTCTGCGGATGCAAGGGGGAAGAGAGGTTCGGATGACGCCTGTGCACCTGTAGCTGGTGCGTCCACGCGCACGTTAACTCTGAAAGGCTGCGGTGCAACGGGACATGAGCAAACGAGGGCCCGGCTCAGGCCTGACTGGCCAGTGTCAGTAACTGCTTGACCCTCCCAGAGGTTCCAGATGAGTGGCTCAAAAAAATTGTCCCAAGCTGTTGCATCATAGAGGCTGAGGCCTTCATAAGAACATCAGAAGAGCCCTGCTGGATCAGACCAGTGAGGGTCCCCCTAGTCCAGCATCCTGCCTCACACAGTGGCCAGCCAGTTCCTCTGGAGGGCCAACAACAGGGCAGAGAGGCTGAGGCCTTTATAAGAAGAGCCCTGCTGGATCAGACCAGAGGTCCATCTAGTCCAGCATCCTGTCTAATGCAGTGGCCAACCACTTCCCCTGGAGGGCCAACAACAGGGCATAGTGGCCATGGCCTTTATAAGAAGAGCCCTGCTGGGCCAGACCAAAGGTTCATCCATGCCAGCATCCTGTCTCACACAGGGGCCAACCAGTTTCTCTGTAGGTATAATAACAAGGCAGAGAGGCTGAGGCCTTCATAAGAACATCAGGAGAGCCCTGCTGGATCAGATCAGTGAGGGTCCATCTAGTCCAGCATTCTGTCTCACGCAGTGGCCAACCAGTTCCTCTGGAGGTCCAACAACAGGGCATAGAGGCCACAGCCTTTATACGAAGAGGCCTGCTGGATCAGACCAGAGGTTCATCCATGCCAGCATCCTGTCTGATTGATTTGTTTGTATGCTCAGGATAAGATTTTCCAGTAAAATGGATGAGGATACATTCTAGTACTTGAAAACATGGCATGGAATATTATGTGAAGACATTGTGAACAGTAGGTTTTCAAGAAAGACCACCCCGGTGCTTCAGTGCGTTCGGATGCAGTTGTGAACGAAACAAAAGTCAACTCCGGGCAGTTTCGTCAACCCACTTTGATGTGCTTATGTAAAAAATGGATGTAAAAATGTGGATATTTCATTTGCACTATAAAACAATATTGTTAAATATACTAGAGAAACTGTATTTCGTTTCATTCGAAAAGCGCTGTGTGTCAGCCTGTTTCCCGGTTCATTATCTTTCTTGGGCTGTTACCATTTATACTGTTTTGTATCACACAGCTGCCAACCAGTTTCTCTGTAGGTCTAATAACAAGGCAGAGAAGCTGAGGCCTTCATAAGAACATCAGAACAGCCCTGCTGGATCAGGCCAGTGGTCCATCTAGTCCAGCATTCTGTCTCACACGGTGGCCAACCAGTTCCTCTGGAGGGCCAACAACAGGCCTGATAGGAACTCTCGGTCTGGGGCAGGTGATACACTCTATTCTTGGTGCTGGAGGGGGCAGCAGTGGGAGGGCTTCTAGTGTCCTGGCCCCACTGCTGGACCTCCTGACAGCACCTGGTATTTTTGGCCACTGTGTGACAGAGTGTTGGACTGGATGGGCCATTGGCCTGATCCAACATTGGCTTCTCTTATGTTCTTATGTTATGTAACAGGGCAGAGAGACCAAGGCCTTCCTAGGAACATCAGAAGAGCCCTGCTGGATCAGACCAGTGAGGGACCATCTAGTCCAGCATTCTGTCTCATGCAGTGTCCAACTAGTTCCTCTGGAGGGCCAACAACAGGGCACAGAGGCCGAGGGCTTCATAAGAAAAGCCCTGCTGGATCACACCAGAGGTCCCCCCAGTCCAGCATCCTGTCTCACACAGCAGCCAACCAGTTTCTCTGTAGGTCTAATATCAAGGCAGAGAGGGTGAGGCCTTTATAAGAAGAGTCCTTCTGGATCAGACCAGTGAGGGTCCATCTAGTCCAGCATTCTGTCTCACGCAGTGGCCAAACAGTTCCTCTGGAGGGCCAACAGCAGGGCAGAGAGGCTGAGGCCTTCCTAGGAACATCAGAAGAGCTCTGCTGGATCAGACCAGTGAGGGTCCATCTAGTCCAGCATTCTGTCTCACACAGTGGCCAAACAGTTCCTCTGGAGGGCCAACAGCAGGGCAGAGAGGCTGAGGCCTTCCTAGGAACATCAGAAGAGCCCTGCTGGATCAGACCAGTGAGGGTCCATCTAGTCCAGCATTCTGTCTCATGCAGTGGCCAACCAGTTCCTCTGGACCAACAACAGGGCATAAAGGCCGAGGCCTTCATAAGAAAAGCCCTGCTGGATCAGACCAGTGGGCCATCCATGCCAGCATCCTGTCTCACGCAGTGGCCAACCAGTTCCTCTGGAGGCCTCTGTGTGACACAGAGTGTGGGACTGGATGGAACATTGGCCTGATCCAACATGGCTCCTCTTATGTTCTTATGTAACTAATCCAGTTACTCTGGCTTACTTTGGGAGAAAACCAGCGGAAGCGTATCACTGCGGGGGCACCTGAACCCTTGCCCCAGTTCACCGCCCTGGATAAGGGCAGAAAGGCATGGGTTCGAATTTTGTAAATCAATACATGAAGGACACAATCACCAACGCCGCACGCTTCCTCCCT
The DNA here is from genome assembly GCA_029375565.1 of Gekko gecko. NCBI lineage: Eukaryota > Metazoa > Chordata > Lepidosauria > Squamata > Gekkonidae > Gekko > Gekko gecko. The sequence goes on along the minus strand of JAPDNY010000008.1, from coordinate 145,002,416 downwards.
CTGCCTCCACCCCTTACCTAAATCATCCAGCTCCACGTGGCCCAGCACGTACAGGCCGCTTTTCTTCAGGTCGTTAATGAAGCTGATGAGCCGCAGAGAGGTCCGCGGGTTCCGCACCATCAGCAGCACTTGCGGGCGCCAAAACTTGACGTGCTCTTTACGGATGTCCAGCATCAGCAGGTATTTGCGGACCTGGGGGAGGCAGGAAAGTGTAAGGAAAGTTGTGATGGGCAAACAGGCATCAGGGAGGGGGAATCCAGTCATCAACCCCCCCCCCCCCAGTTCCTACACTTAAGAAGGTGGATGGAGGAATTCACTTGCTTGTGGGGACAGAATAGAATCAGAGAATCACAGAGCTGGAAGGGGCCATAGAGGCCATCTAGTCCAACCCCCTGCTCAGTGCAGGATCAGCCTAGGTTAGGGGCAGCCGAACTTGCTTAACATAAGAGCCACATAGAATAAACGTCAGATGTTTTGAGAGCCGGACGACATGAACAGATATGACACGTTTTTACTGGGAAATATGGAGGTTTGCTTTTTATTAACCTTAAGCGAGACGGCCAAAAATAATAACAAAAGCGGTAAAAGCAGGTATTGATAATGGTATTTATTTGCCCGACGATGATTTGCTTGCTAATGATATTTAGCTTCCCCCCAGCTGCCCTGTTGGGAGCCACACAATGTGTATGAAAGAGCCTCATGCGGTTCCGGGGCCACAGTTTGGCCACCCCCTGGCCTAGAGCATCCCTGACAAGTGTCTGTCCAGCCGCTGCTTAAAGACTGCCAAGGAGGGGGAGCTCACCCCCTCCCGAGGCAGCTGATCCCACCGTTACACAACTCTGACTGTCAAAAAGTTTTCCCTAAGATCCAGCCGGTACCTTCCCGCCCTTAATTTAAACCCATTCGTGTGAGTCCTCTCCTCTGCTGCCACCAGAAACGGCTCCCTGCCCTCCTCTGAGTGACACCGCCCTTCAAATACTTAGAGAGAGCCATCCTGTCCCCCCTCGACCTCCTCTTCCCCAGAATGAACTTTCCCAGGTCCCTCCTGGGGCTTCTTGGTCTCCAGGCCCTCGGTCATCCTCGTCGCTCTCCTCTGCACCAACTCCATTCTGCCCACATCCTTTCTGAAGCGAGGCCTCCAGAACTGCACACAAGACTCCAGATGTGGCCTGACCAATGCAGTGTACAGCGGGACTATGACATCTTGCGATTTGGCTGTTATGCCTCTGTTGATACACCGGCCAATGTTCCCTCTAAGCTGAGTTACTGTGAGCTAGCTTCAGCCAGGAGAGGATTTTCATGTTTCTTCCGCCACTTCCAGCTATGCTGGCAAAGAGCCTGTCTAAAGGACACAGCCAGAGTGGGGACGTTTATATCATTTCCAGTGTGGCTGAGGAAGGGCGAATGCATCTTCTGTACCCTGAAAACAAACTTATCCTGGAACAGGCTGTATTGAAAAAACTGTTCTGCAAGCCACCAGCACTGGGGGCGGGGGGGGAGAGTAGTGTATGGTAAGCACCTATTGGCTAGCACCTGGAAAGTTGTTCGGTTCCTCCCTGTTCCCAGAGATTTTTTGGGGGGAGGGTATTTTTGTATTTTTATGTCCATGTGTGTGTGCACCTGGAAGTCATGGTGACCTCTGTTGACTCCTACTGGAGCATGGAGGACGTTCAGAGAACAGGCTCGATAGCCTGCCTCTGCCTCCCGACCAGTGTTCCCTCTAAGCTGAGTTGGTGTGAGCTAGCTCACAGTTTTTTAGCCTCCGGCTCATGCGTTTTTGTCTCCGCTCAGGAAGGAGGGCTCCAGAGCAAACTCATTTACGCAGCAGCCAAATCACCCACTCACAACTTTAATGCCAGCAGCTCACAAAGTAGAATTTTTGCTCACAAGACTCCATCGCTTAGAGGAAACATTGCCCAAGACTGCATTAGCCTTAGATGCAGACCTGAGGTTCATCTCTGCTTGCAACTCGCAGGCAATCGCCCTGAGAAGTGACCTAGCGCTATGGCCCTACAGAGCAAACTTACCTTACTAGGTTGTTGTCAGGCTAAGGTGAGACTCACCTACCACCATATCCCAAGCTCCATGTAAGAGTGAGATAAAAAAGAGACTGGAACGTAGAGCTAAACTGTCTCCTGCATCCCTCTAATGGATTAATTTGATACGTGCGGAATCTCCCCGAGAAACTGTGTTTCTCAAGAGCCCCTTTTGTCTCCTATGAAAATCTCTCAGAAGCTTTGCTCGAGAAGAGAAGATGGGATTTATACCCCACCCTTCACTACCCGAAGGAGTCTCAAGAGCGGTTTATAATCTCCTTCCCCTTCCCCTCCCCACAACAGACACCCTGTGAGGTAGGTGGGGCTGAGAGAGCTCTGTTCGAGGACTGCTTGTGAGAGAACAGCTCCGAGAGGATTTGAGACTGACCCAAGGTCACACCAGCAGCTGCATGTGGAGGAGTGGGGAACCAAACTCGGGTCTCCCAGATTAGAGTTTGCGCTTCTTACCTCACAGACGGTTTTGAACTGCCCCGAAATGGAAAGCCTGGGACATGCTAGGAATTTCACAAATTCTCTCAAGAAGTTTCATGAATTTTCTCGAGACGTTTCACGAATTTTCTGAAGAAGTTTCACGAATTTTCTGAAGAAGTTTCACGAATTTTCTCGAGAAGTTTCACGAATTTTCTCAATCTGCCGAAAGCGAGCTTTCACTCTCAAAAGCTTATACCGTGGAAATTGTGTTGGTCTTTAAAGTGCTACGAGACTCCAATCCTGAATTTCCTCAGAACCGGACTGGCAGCCCTTGGAGTTCCACAGACTCTGCAGCTGCGGAATGGGCAGAATTTGGTTCAGGTTTTCATCAGGGGCAAAACTGCAGCTGTGGCATCCGATCGGCTCTCTCCAGTTGGCAGCCAACCAGCTTTCCCTCCTTCGGCCCTCCCAGGACGGGAGCCTCCCCCCCATTTCTGCCGCAGCCGGCCACGCTTGAAGGGGCAGCGTGAGGAGAGGCAGATGGGGAGCGTGAGGGAAACGCGGCACCTGCCTGTCAACCCCGGGATTGGCAGGAGGAGGGTTCCGGCTGAGCGCCCCCACTGCCCGCGCCGGCGCTGAGGGGATAATGAGGGGTGGCAGCCGCTGACAGGACCATATGCCGCCGGTTCCGCCTCGATGAACGGGTGCGGCTCCACGTTGCTGCCAGCTTGTTTAGCGCCTCGGTGGGCGTGATAAAGGCTGGGTGGGCCAGCCGTGGGCCCCGGTGGCTCCATTCCGGGAGACTGGCACGGGGCAGGTCTGCACACATTTGCTTTTTGTCCGCAAGCGTTACACACAGAGACCCGCTACCGACCATGTGGCGTCCAGGGCACAGCAAAGTAGCCACTGTAGTGCCGCCCACTTCCAAATCCAGTCCTTTGTTTAAAACTTACCACACCCTTGCCTCATAAATCGGGGCCCTCATTTGCCTCTACAGAGCTTCACTTCATTCTATTGCCCTCAGTTGCCAGAGCTGGACATGCCGGGGATCGAACCTGGGACACTCTGCATGCCAAGCAGATGCTCCACCACTGAGCTATGGCCCCCATGGGCCTCCCAAATCCTAGTTCTGGGCTCTCACCACAGCTCCACACTGGATAATGCATCAGTCCTCTACCACAAGCTAATAGCCTTGGCTCAAATTCACCCACACGATCTGGACCTGGCACTTGGTCATCTACCTCCCCCGTCCCTTAGGCCAGGGGTTCCCCAACCTTTGAAAACCTGTGGGCATATTTGGAATTCTGACACAGCGTGGTGGGCGCAGCAACATAATGGCTCCTGAAGGGGGCGGAGCCGGCCACAAAATGGCTGCCGCAGATGGCCTTCACTCACACAGTGAAAACCCTGGTGGCAACTGTTGCCAAAGCAACACTGAAAAAAATGTGCAGAGCCAATCAAATCTCCAACGGCCAATCGGAAGCCTTACCGGGCCAAAGGCCAACCTGGCCCTGCCCACTTTATAAAAAACAGTTAGCGGGCACCAGGAAAGACGTCAGCAGGCGCCACACTAGGAACCCCTTAGACTGTAAGATCCCAGTGCAGAGACCAGTTCCCTTTTACTCTGGCCCACAGCTCCGCCCCCTTCCTTAAAGGGCCAGCCCCACATTTCCTTCAGAAAATGATAAGGGGGTTCATTACTTTAGGAGGGGGAGGGTGGGGTGGCTAAATCTCATCTCACTTATTATTAACATTATTGTCTTTATTATTACTTAAAAGTACAGCTGTTTAGAGACAGTCCAAAAAATAACGGCAGAAAATTTTTTGCCCCACAAGCCACAATATCCTGGCTACGGGCCTGCCTTTACTTATTCTACTTTTGTCAGGTAACATGAGCCAGCCGATGGTGCTTTATTCATAAACGTTAAAGGACGGCGTCCCCTTGGGTGAGCACATTGGGGGAGTGCATGTAAAAGCATGCCAAGCCAACCCACAGGCAACCGCTTCACGCACTGGACTCGGCACGCTCAGGTCCACAAAAAGCCCGCCCCCCCGATCCGGCTCCTTGGTCTTTAAGGTGCCACGTCGATCGGCCCTCCAAAAGACACGTCCCCTGACTTTCCTCCCCACCCTTTCAAAAGAATACGCGGAACCAAAGTTTCCCTCAGCCCCGGCCGCTGGGCCCTTCCGACTCAAAATGGCTCCCTGGCTACGAAGTGGGAAAGAAACTGGCCACCTCCTTCTTCCCCTCAGCCCCGAGCGTCAGCCACTACCTGCCTCCCTCTTTGTGTGTTGTGAGAGTGTGTGTGTGTGTATGTCACTCTGACAAGCCAGAGCTCGGGGCAGGCTAATGCATTTATGTTCTCAGCTGCCGGCATTTGTCTTCACTACCGAGGACATGTGCATTTGATCAGCGTCCGTCGGGGTAACATCACCCCGGAGAGTAAATGTTATTACCCCAGACGCGCAGCGGAGAAACTCATTCTTTCTCTCCCCCCCAGCATCCAATCTGTCACTGGCTTCGGGCCAAAACCCCCAGCTCTGCGGGGCTGCGAACGAGAGGTTGAAGAGGGAAAATCCCCAAACGCTGTTTTCCGACGCTGGCTTTTTATCCACCTGCTCTGGGCCTCCTTTTTCTGCGGCTGAGCTGCCAAAACGAATTGAACCGGACTGGCGGCTGCGGCCACCTTTCGTGACCCTGGCTGAACAGGAAGATTTAGTATTACCTTCGTGACCCTGGCTGAAAACAGGCAGGGGGGAGGTGGGGGAGAGGAAGAGAGAGAGAGAGACGGAGAGAGAGCAGGATCTCTTGGAGTTGCCATCCTCCATGTGGGGCCTGGAGCTCTCCTGGAATTACAACTGATCTCCAGACAACAGTTACTCTGGAGAAAACGGCTGCTTTGGAGGGGAAAAGGAGGAGGAGGAGGAAGAAGAGGAGATTGGATTTATAACCCGCCCTTCACTACCCAAAGGAGTCTCAGAGCAACTTCCAATCTCCTTTCACTTCCTCTCCCCACAACAGACACCCTGTGAGGTAAGGTGGGGCTGAGAGAGCTCTTTCGAGAACTGCTCCTGAGAGAACAGCTCTGAAACAACTTGTAACTGATCCAAGAGAAGGTTTTTATATCCCGCTTTTCTCTTCCAGGAGTCTCAGAGTGGCTTACAATCACCTTCCCATCCTCTCTTGACAAGAGCCACCATGTGAGGTAGGCGGGGCTGAGAGAATTCTGAGAGAACTGTGACTGGCCAAAGGTCCCCCAGCGGGCAGCATGTGGAGGAGCGGGGAATCAAATCGAGTTCTCCACATTGGAGTCCACTGCTCTTAACCACTACACTAGACTGGCTCTCTATGTCCCACTGAGGTTCCTCCCCATGTTACACCCCCAAATCTCCAGGAATCTCCCAACCTGAGGTTGGCAACCCTTATATTCTCTTCCTGACATGGTCAGTTTATCTGTCTTCCTCCAGGAGCCCTAGATGGTGTGCCCAGATCTCTACTCATCGTATGCTCACAACAACCCCGTGAGATAGTACAGGATGACAGATAGAGGCTGAGCCACTAAGCTTTCATGGAGGATCTGAACTCAGGTCTTCATGGTCCTACTCTATCTACCAGCCTTAACCCCTGTGTAACAGAATGGGCCTGTGTTCCACCCTGCCTTCCAAGGCTGTGTTCCACCCTGCCTTCCAAGGTTTTCCCAGCACCTGGAGAGGTTTACCTTCCACTTCTGGGTGGCCCACCACAGCCATTTGACGTTTGTATGGAATTGCCCACTGGGAGCGTGAGGGCTCCCAGTTTCCCTTCCAAGTTCTGAGGCCTTGCCTCTGTGTCTCCTGCTGCTCAGCGCCTGATCACCACGGGGACAGTTTACTGTCTTGTGCACCCCTGGAGGAATAGCCACTTGGCAACTGCCTGCCTTACCCCTGGTGCTTCTTTTAAAATAGTCAGTCTGAGATGGTGGAGGTCTACGTGGTACAGAAAACTGCTGCCAGCATCAAAAGTTTAAAGTATTTATGAAAAAGAAAATGTTCCCTCCATTGCCCAACAACTTTTAGCACAGCACCAGATCGAGCAAGGGATTCCAAAAGAAATGGGTAAAACGCAAAAAGGGCTTGGTTAGATTATGAAGTTACAAATCTCTACAGAGCTGCCGTTATGTGGAAGCTTGCTGCAGCTCTTTAGTCTAGCACCATACAGTAAAAATGGCTGCCTTCCTGGTAGAGAGAGCTGCGTGCTCTCATGGCCTGAGCATCCAAGGAAAAGAGACGTCCTTCCTGTTGCAAGGTGTTTTTATCACCTCTCTCTTCCCCTCCCCCTTGACCAGGGCAGGCCAGGTCAAAGAAGCGCTTCCTGCTGCTACTTCTCAGAGATTATTCCTAGATACTTGCCAGTCTGAAGTCCTCCAAAAATCTCTGGTTCCCTGCTTGGAGGCAGGGATAGATCTTGACCCACCCCATTGCCTCTAGCTAGACTTTTAGTATCTCTATGAAGGTAAGCTGAGGTACGTCTGGGAAGCAATTGCACAGACTTCCGCCTTCCCAGCCTGTTCTCTGCCCCGGGGGGGGGGGAGAAAGACCTGTTAAAACACAAAGTGGAGGTTTTGCTCATTGCAAATCTCCCTGGAAAAATGCAGTTCTTCACACCTTACATTACATTGCTCATTTCAGGACATTCTGGTGTTGGAAATCAGGCAGGCGGGGATGGCATAAGGCAGTTTGCTAATTAAAACAGGTCCAATCTGACAACAGTCCCCCCTCTCCCAAAATACTAGAACTCAAGGACATTTAATGAAGCTGATGGGCAGTAGGTTCAGGATGGACAAAAGGAAAGACTACTTTACACAGAGAGTGATTAAAATGTGGAATTCACTGTCAGAGGAAGAGGAGGAGGAGGAGATTGGATTTATACCCCGCCCTTCACTACCCAAAGGAGTCTCAGAGCGGCTTACAAACTCCTCCCCTTCCCCTCCCCACACCCTGGGAGGTAGGTGGGGCTGAGAGAGCTCTTCTGAGAACTGCTCCTGAGAGAACATCTTGGAGAGAACTTATGACTGACCCAAGGTCACACCAGCAGCTGCATGTGGAGGAGTGGGGAAATCAAACCCGGTTCTCCCAGATTAGAGTCCGTGCTCCTAACCACTACACCAAATTGTTTCAGACATAGTGATGGCCACAACCATAGATAGATTTAAAGGGGAAATTAGACAGATTCATGGAGGAGACAGGTCTATCAGTGGCCACTGGCCATGGTGAGTGTCGGTGCGGAGTCATAATAAGCATTCTAGCCCAAGTGATTCCTCAGGCTTCCTTGGGAAGAAGAAGAAGAAGAAGAAGAAGAAGAAGAAGAAGAAGAAGAAGAAGAAGAAGAAGAAATAATTGGATTTATACCCCGCACCTTCACTCAGAGTCTCAGAGCGGCTTACAAACTCCTTTCCCTTCCCCTCCCCACAACAGGCACCCTGTGAGGCAGGTGGGGCTGAGAGAGCTCTTTCGAGGACTGCCCTTGAGAGAACAGCTCCGAGAGAACTTGTGACCAGTGTTCCCTCTAAGCTGAGTTAGTGTGAGCTAGCTCACAGTTTCTTTAGCCTCTAGCTCACACATTTTTCTCTTAGCTCAGGAAGGATGGCTCCAGAGCAAATGAATTTATGCAGCAGCCAAACTGCCAGTAGCTCATAAGGCAGATTTTTTGCTCACAAGACTCCACATCTTAGAGGGAACACTGCTTGTGACTGACCCAAGGTCACACCAGCAGCTGCAAGTGGATGAGTGGGGAATCAAACCCGGTTCTCCCAGAGTAGAGCTCGCACTTTTAATCCACTTCACCAAACTGGAGGTGGTAGGCTCTCCTTTGGAGGTTTTTAAGCAGTGGTTAGATGGCCACCTGACTATTAATTGGGCCAGGGGGGTTGGACTACATGGTCTCTATGGCCCCTTCCAACTCTATGATTCTATGATTGTGAGGGCAGGAGGGGATGAGCCAGTGCTTATATGCCCAGGGTAAGAAGAGGGAGAAGAAGAGGAAGAAGAGGAGAAAGAAGAAGAGGAGTAAGAAGAAGAGGAGGAAGAAGAAGAGGGAGAAGAAGAGAAAGAAGAAGAGGGAGAAGAAGAGAAAGAAGAGAAAGACGAGGAAGAAGAGGGAGAAGAAGAGAAAGAAGAAGAAGAGGAGGAAGAAGAAGAGAAAGAAGAAGAGAAATTCCCTCCCAAGCCAGATCGGACCAGGGACCCTGGAGGTTTTTTGCCCTCCTCTGATCATACACTGCGGCGGGTGGGGGGAGAGCTGAGAATTTCTGGCATTGTGGAGAAGGTTACTAGACTGGGAGTCTTTCCAGCTCTATGTTTCTGTGAGCCCCCAAATTCAGAACCTGGCCTGGTTTTGTGAGGACGGAGGACTCGGGGTTTTTGCTGCGCGGGCCAGCGAGACAGCAGCTGGGTAATAAGAATATTCCATTAAGCGCTAACGGGAGTTTTTTAAGTGCGTGTTTTTATGACACCAAAATTAAAAGGCTGGGGACGGGCAGCGGGCCCAATTTGTCGGGGCTGGGAACGAGTCCCGGGGAAAGGAGGCATGCCGGGGGCGGGGGAAGGGGACGGTGCCGGGGAGGCACGGGGACGGTGCCAACGAGAAGGACAACCCGGCAGTTAAAGTGAGACGCAAAAGGACAAGGTGCCCCCTCCCCCCTTCCCGTGGAGAAGGCATGGGCGGGCTGAAAAATTAATTACTGTGCTGGAAAAAATTGATCCGGGCTAGGCAGACGCAGCGACTTGATTCTCTCCTTCGCAAATGAGTCATTAAAGCCCAGGATTCCCAGAGCAGAGAGCAGTCCCCTCCATCACCGGGGGGGGGGGAGGTAAAGTTCCTGGGAGAGAGAAGGCGGGGGGCAGGTCTCTTCCTCCCCCATCCAGCCAAGTTGGGATGACTGTCCCCTCTTGCAGCAACAGAAATACTTCTCTCCCTTTCTCACAATACTAGAACTGGTGGGCACTCGATGAAATTAATGACCGGGAGGCTTAGAACAGAGAAAAAGGAAGTCCTTCTTCACCCAAAGAGTCATTAACACGTGGAATTCACTGCCTCAGGAGGTGGTGGCAGCTACAAGCATGGACAGTTTCAAGAGGGAATTAGATAAACAGATGGAGCAGAAGTCCATCAGTGGCTATTAGCCACAGGGTATAGATGGGAATTCTCAGTCTGGGGCAGGTGATGCTCTGTATTCTTGGTGCTTGGGGGGCAACAGTTGGGAGGGCTTCTGGAGTCCTGGCCCACTGGTGGACCTGCTGACGGCACCTGGGTTTGGGCCACTGTGTGACATAGAGTGTTGGACCGGCATCTAGTCATGCTGGCCACATGACCACGGAGAAGTCTCTGGACAGCGCTGGCTCTTCGGCTTGGAAACGGAGATGAGCACCGCACCCCTAGAGTCGGATTCGACTGGCTTTCGAGCAAGGGAAATCTTTACTTTCACCTTTAATATAATAGTGTGGTGCACTCCTGGTTCACTTACCCTCCTTCGGCACCTTGGGGGACTGCATCTCTGTGTGTTATGCGCTGTGAAGTTACTTCTGACTCATGGCAACCCCAAGAATGAATGATCTCCAAAATGTCCTATCGCTAACAGCCTTGCTCAGGTCTCGCAAACTGAGGGCCGTGGAGCTTCCTGCACTGAGTCACTCCGTCTCCTGCTGGGTCTTCCCCCTTTCCCTGCTGCCTTCAACTTCTCCCAGCACTGTTGTCTTTTCCAGTGACTCTTGTATTTTCACAATGTAACCAAAGTATGATAGCCTCAGTTTAGTCATAGAAGAAGAAGAGGAAGAGGAGGAAGAAGAAGAGAAAGAAGAGGGAGAAGAAGAGGGAGAAGAAGAGGAAGAAGAAGAGGAAGAAGAAGAGGGAGAAGGAGAAGGAGAAGGAGAGGAAGAGGAAGAAGGAGGAGAAGAGGGAGAAAAAGAGGCAGAGGAGGAAGAAGAAGGAGGGAGAAAAGGAGGGAGAAGAAGAGGAGGAAGAAGAGGGAGAAGAAGAGGAAGAAGAGGAGGAAGGAAGAGGAGGAAGAAGAGGGAGAAGAAGAGAAAGATGAGGAGGAAGAAAAGGAGGAAGAAGAAGAGGAGAAGAAGAGGAGAAGAAGAGGAGGGAAGAGGAGGAGAAGAGGGAGAAGAAGAGGAGGAGGAAGAAGAAGAGGAGGAAGAAGAAGAGGAGAAGAGGAGAAGAAGAGAAAGAAGAGGAGGAAGAAAAGGAGGAAGAAGAAGAGGAGGAAGAAGAGGAGAAGAAGAGGAAGGAAGAGGAGGGAGAAGAGGAGGAAGAAGAGGGAGAAGAAGAGGAGGAGGAAGAAGAAGAGGAGGAAGAAGAGGAAGAAAAGGAGGAAGAAAAAGAGAAAGAAGAGGGAGAAGAAGAGGAAGAAGAAGAGGAAGAAGAAGGGAGAAGAGGGAGAATAGGAAGCAGAAGAGGAAGAAGACGAAACAGAAGAGGAGGAAGAGGAGGAAGGAGAAGGAGAAGAGAGAAGAGGGAGAAGAGGAAGCAGAAGAGGAAGAAGACGAAACAGAAGAGGAGGAAGAGGAGGAAGCAGAAGAAGTAGAAGAGAGATTGGGTTTATAACCCACCCTTCACTCATAGTCTCGGAGCAGCTTGCAGTTTCCTTCTCCTTCCCCTCGCCACAACAGACACCCTGTGAGCAGTGTTCCCTCTGCCGAGTTAGTGTGAGCTAGCTCACAGTTTCCTAGCCCCCCCAGGCTCACGCATTTTTGTCTTAGCTCAGAAAAGGGGGCTCCAGAGAAAACCAATTTCTGCGGGAGATCAATCGCTCGCTCGCAACTTTCATGCCAGTCGCTCGCAAAGCAGAATTCTTGCTCGGAAGACTCCACATTAGAGGAAGCAGTGCCTGTGGGGTAGGTGGGGCTGAGAGAGATCTGAGAGAACTGCTCTTGAGAGAACAACTCTGACCGAACTTGTGACTGACCCAAGGTCACACCAGCAGCTGCGAGTGGAGGAGTGGGGAATCAAACCCGGCTCTCCCAGATTAGAGTCCGCGCACTTAACCACAACACCACTTGGCTCTCTTAGCTTCTAGGGACAGTTCCGGCTTGATGTGATCCACCTGTAGAGCTCTCCTCTCTAATACCCCATTTCAAATTCATTGATTAGATTTTTTTTCATTATTATCATGAGCACAAAGGCGGCGCTTGCTTACCTGGTGGAAAATGAGTGCCTGGCTGATGTATCCCCAGCTGCTGCTGGGCGACAGGTAGTGGAGGGCCAGGAGGAGGACGATCATGAAGGCCACGCTGGCCGAGGCGTAGATGGGACTGATGAAGAAGACCATGACGGTGCAGCCCGCGATGCCCAGCATGCAGGTGTGCCAGGTGAAGTACTGGAAGGTGGGCCTGGGGAGGGAGGAGAGCAGGGGTGTTAGAGGCAAGACCTGGGTACCCCCCAGGGCTTCCTAGACGGCAAAGGGGCCTGCGAACCCCTCTGGCCCAGCTGGGATTGTGTGAATGAGCATGGCGCACACGGGGTTGCCAAGCTTGGGGGGGCCACAGTGGGAGGGCTTCTGGAGTTCTGGTCCGGCTGGTTGAGCTTCTGAGGGCACCTGGGTTTTGGCCACTGTGTGACACCGAGTGTTGGGCTGGATGGGCCATTGGCCTGATTCAACATTGGCTTCTCTGATGTTCGATCAGGCCAATGGTTCGATCAGGCCAATGGCCCATCCAGGCCAACACTCTGTCACACAGTGGCCAAAAATACCAGGGACCATCAGGAGGTCCACCAGTGGGGCCAGGACACTAGAAGCCCTTCCCACTGTTGCCCCCCGCCCCAAACACCAAGAATACAGTGCATCCCTTCCACCAGACTGAGAGTTCCTGGCTGTACCTTGTGGCTAATAGCCACTGATGGACCTCTGCTCCATATGTTTGTCTAATTCCCTCTTGAAACCGTCCATGCTTGAAGCTGCCACCACCTCCTGTGGCAGTGAATTCCATGTGTCAATCACTCTCTGGGTGAAGAAGGACTTCCTTTTATCTGTTCTAACCCGACCGCTCAGCAATTTCATGGAGTGCCCTCTTGAGTTCTTGTATTGTGAGAAAGGGAGAAAAGTACTTCTTTCTCAACCTGCTCTATCCCATGAATAATCTTATAAACCTCAATCACGTCACCGCTCAGCCATGGTTGGCTTGTGGGGCAATTTTTTTTTCTGGTGGGGCTGAAGTTCTCAGTGCAGAAAGAAAAGCCGTTTAGCCAAGAGAAAGCTGTTACCAGGATAGATCTCTAAATTGCAAGATGTCCAGATGACCGTTCTCAGCTGCTGCAAGTGAATCAATTCTGCAAAACCAAAACAATGCTGCTGCCGATAACAAGCAGGCAGGCGGGGCCTGATGACTTCTATAGTCAAGAAAGCTAACACTTAGGCAGAAACACTCTACATAAGAACATAAGAGAAGCCAATGTTGAATCAGGCCAATGGCCCATCTAGTCCAACACTCTGTCACACAGCGGCCAAAATATACCAGGTGCCATCAGGAGGTCCAGCAGTGGGGCCAGGGCACCAGAAGCCCTCCCACTGCTGCCCCCTCCAGCACCAAGAATAGAGTGCATCACCTGCCCCAGACTGAGAGTTCCCATCTAAACCCTGCGGCTAATAGCCACTGATGGACTTCTGCTCCATATGTTTATCTAATTCCCTCTTGAAACTGTCCATGCTTGCAGCTGCCACGACCTCCTGTGGCAGTGAATTCCATATGTTAATCACTCTTTGGGTGAAGAAGTATTTCCTTGTATCTGTTCTGACCTGACTGCTCAGCAATTTCATGGAGTGCCCACGAGTTCTTGTATTGTGAGAAAGGGAGAAAAGTACTTCTTTCTCAACCTGCTCTATCCCATTCATAATCTTATAAACCTCGATCATGTCACCCCTCAGCCGTCGTTTCTCTCTTAAAGGAGACCAGTTTCTTGACACAGAAAGGGTCCTAGAGGTCACCTACTCCAACCCCATTGGCTCAGTGTGGGAATCAGTCCAATCCAATAGAATTTATTGTGTTAGCCATAGGCCATAACAAAGCTACGGATCATTCGACTACAACAATAAAATAATACAATAAAATAGATAAGAGAATAAAACCTGAAACCACATACACGTACAGTAGAATGGCAGTGGGTTAAAATAACCTGTATGTCGTAAGAATGGTCCCTGTGGTATCACCCTGGCTCTAATCTATCTGGCCAAGAGGGGGGAATTAGTCAACTAAAGCACCCCACTCTGCTTAAAGGAGCACACACCTTTTTAAAAAATGTTTTAAAATGATTGGAAAAAAGCATTTACCGGAGAAATTCTTGTGGGGCTGTGCCTTTAAGAAAGGGAGCGAAGCCCCCAGAGGCCCCATTGTAGTTATGGGCCTGCAGGTGGGAGATTAATGGGTGGGGGGATTAATGGGTGGGGGGATGCCACTCCCCTTTGCACCCAGAAGTGCCTTTAGAGTCTTGCTGGGGACTCCCTAGAATTTCATCGGTTAAAACCATAGACATTTGCAGAATGCTAGAACATCCCATATTACTTCCAGTATAACTCAGAAGAAGCCTGGGTGAACCAGGGCTCCCACGGGATGCTACGCCTTCCCCTTCCCCAATGCCCCTACAGTGGTCACTGGGGGTGCGGATGGAGAGGTATTTGTGAATTTCCTGCACTGCGCAGGGAGTTGGACTAGATGACCCTGGCGGTCCCTTCCATCTCTATGACTCTCTGATGCCCCATGCACCAGATGGGCATCAAAGGTAATGAATGGGAGGCCTGGTAACCCTCGGTGCAAAGGCCAAGACAGCCCCGGGACAGAACTCCCGCCGGGGTTATATTAATCTTCTTATCTAATTTTAACCTTCCCCCGTCTCTGGAGCCTCACGGCTGGTTAGCAACATTTAAAGGCAATGAATAGGTAATAAAAATACTCCTGTCCCGAAGGTATCGTTAAGTGAATCCAGCATTCATCTCCAACCGCAAAAGGCTGGCTTGGAGGATCGAGTCTGACGATACCTTCCCAAGACTGTCTCAGGCAGCCCAAGGTTTATACAGGGCAGAGGGGCACAGAAATCGTCCCCTGCAGGTCGAAGGGCATTTGACCATGTGAATTCAACAGGTGCAGCTTAGACCAGCAGAGAGCAATGGGAAGACGGCATCGGTTGAATGTCTGCCTGTCTTTTAACGGTCATGGATAAAGAGCTGTTGTGAGGGGGAAGGTAGCGGCTATAATCCCCACGGTGCAGTTCTGACACAAGCAATCGGGTCACCTAGAGGGGCCAGGTTCTACAAGCACCTTACTGACCTCCATTGGAAACAACATCTGGAGGTGAGGGGCTGCTCACCTGATCCCATGGGGCCCCGGAGACCTCTCTCTTTATGTACTTAATGATCTCAAGCACCAGGAACAAGAGCTGTACACAGCAGGGGTCGTAAAGAGACACGGCTTGAGTCCCGGGTTCAGATCTGCACGTCACAAACTTGCTAGGGTGGTTTCCATGCAGGGATAGTCTTGAATACGGCTGCTGATTCATTGCAACAGCTAGGGTGGTGTCCACACGGTGGGTTTCCCTACAGTTTCCCTGCCCAAGTTCCCTGGCTGCTGCTAGCCCCCCATATCGCGAACCAATGCTTTAAAACTTGGCAGCTGAATAAAGGGTATAAGGATAAAACAATCAGCATATCAAGTCCTTTGAAAACCCAGCTCTCATTTCAGACAGCCTTTTGTTGTGGAGATTCTTAAACGTTTATTTATTTAAAACATTCATTAAGAACATAAGAACATCAGAATTGCCCAGCTGGGTCAGACCAACGGTCCCTCCAGTCCAGCATCCTGTCTCACACAGTGGCCAACCAGTTTCTCTGGAGGGCCAACAACAGGGCAGAGAGGCCGAGGCCTTCACAAGAACATCAGAAGAGCCCTGCTGGGTCAGACCAGTGAGGGCCCCTCTAGTCCAGCATCCTGTCTCACACAGGGGCCAACCAGTTCCTCTGGAGGACCAACAACAGGGCAGAGAGGCCGAGGCCTTCACAAGAACATCAGAAGAGCCCTGCAGGGTCAGACCAGTGGTCCATCCATTCCAGGATCCTGCCAACCAGTTTCTCAGTAGGTCTAATAACAAGACATAGAGGCCGAGGCCTTCACAAGAACCTCAGAAGAGCCCTGCTGGGTCAGACCAGTGGTCCATCTAGTCCAGCCTCCTGTCTCACACAGTGGCCAACCAGTTCCTCTGGAGGGCCAACAACAACAACAGGGCAGAGAGTCCAGGGCCTTCCCCTGATGCCCCTGCCTTCCTTCCATTAGCTGCCTTGCTTTCATCATGGAAGGTTGTTCCATAATCGTGGAGCTGGCACTCTGTGGTGTGCCCGGCGAAGGAGATTTTAGACTGGTGAGACAGTCAGGAGGATTCTCTCTCCCTGTGGTCTAAACTCCCCGGAAGAGGAAGAGAGTCTGTTAGATGCCCTGGTCCCAAGCCATGTAGGATTTAAAGGTCAAAATGAACACCCTGAATTGGGCTTGGGAGTGGTGTGGTAGCCCGCTGAACAGGCAGAAAGAAGAAGAAGAAGAAGAGGAGGAGATTGGATTTATAGTCCCGTCCTTCACTCGGAGTCTCAGGGCGGCTTACAATCTCCATTCCCTTCCCCTCCCCAGAACAGGCACCTAGTGAGGTAGGTGGGACTGAGAGAGCTCTCTCGAGGACTGCCCTTGAGAGAACAGCTTGGACTGAACTGTGGCTTGCCTAAGGTCATCCAGCAGCTCCAAGTGGAGGAGTAGGGAATCGAACCTGGTTCTCCCAGATTGGAGGCCACACACTTAACCACTACAACGAACTGTCAAAGCTCTCAGTTCCATGCTGGGAAAAGGATCCACCTGTTGAATTTCTGCCTGCCAAGCTATTTTTTAAAGACACCGAGCTGGTGTCAGGAAGGAGGAGGGCAGACAGCTCCTGAGAGGCTTGAAAGCCAGGATGCCCAGTGGGTAGACCAACTGGCTATGGGGAGCTAAGCAGGCTCTAACTGGCACAGAGGGAGAATCCGTAAAGATGCACCAGAGGACAAGCTCACTTTTATTTCCTTTGCTGTATTTATACCCAGCCTTTGTCCCTAATAGGAACCCAAATGAGCTTACATTATTCTCCTCTTTTCCATTTTATTCACACAACAACCCTGTGAGGTAGGCTAGGATGCCAATTTATGACTGACCCTAGGTCACCCAGTGAGATTCCCTGGCACAAGGGGAATTTGAACATGGGAATCCCACCAAGAATACGGAGCATCACTGCCCCAGACATAAGAACATGAGAGAAGCCATGTTGGATCAGGCCAATGGCCCATCTGGTCCAACACTCTGTGTCACATAGTGGCCAGAAATACCAGGTGCCATCAGGAGGTCCACCAGTGGGGCCAGGACACTAGAAGCCCTCCCATTGTCCCGCCCCCAA
The DNA here is from genome assembly GCA_029375565.1 of Gekko gecko. Taxonomy (NCBI): domain Eukaryota; kingdom Metazoa; phylum Chordata; class Lepidosauria; order Squamata; family Gekkonidae; genus Gekko; species Gekko gecko. The sequence goes on along the minus strand of JAPDNY010000008.1, from coordinate 144,985,514 downwards.
GCACCAAGAATACAGAGCATCACTTGCCCCAGACATAAGAACATCAGAGAAGCCAATGTTGGATCAGGCCAATGGCCCATCCGGTCCAACACTCTGTGTCACACAGTGGCCAAAAATACCAGGTGCCATCAGGAGGTCCAGCAGTGGGGCTGGGACACTAGAAGCCCCTCCCACTGCTGCCTCCCCCCAAGCACCAAGAATACAGGGCATCCCTTGCCCTAGACAAGAACATTAGAGAAGCCAATGCTGGATCAGGCCAAGGGCCCATCCAGTCCAACACTCTGTCACACAGTGGCCAAAAATTCCAGGTGCCATCGGGAGTTCCACCAGTGGGGCCAGGACACAAGAAGCCCTCTCACTGTTGCCCCCCCCCAGCACCAAGAATACAGAGCATCCCTTGCCCCAGACAGAGAATTTCTATCTATACCTTGTGGCTAATAGCCACTGATGGACCTCTGCTCCATATGTTTATCCAATTCCCTCTTGAAGCCGTCCGTGCTTGTAGCTGCCACCACCTCCTGTGGCAGTGAGTTCCACGTGTTCATCACTCTTCTTCATGCACTTCTTCACGCACACGAATGCTTATATCATGAATGAAACTTTGTTGGTCTTAAAGGTGCCCCTAGACTCAGACTTTGTTCAACTGCTTCAGACCAACACGGAGACCCACCTGGGTCTACAGATCGTACAGTATGCTTTTCATTTAAATGCCAAACCCTGCTCCCCTCACTCCAATACCCACACCACATGTTTGTGAAATTTATATTTTAATCACCCAACTCTTGCAAAGCAATTCTCACCCGTCCTAGTCCAATTATATGTGCAATTAACATTAGGGGACCAGTTGCTCTTCGTTGGAATGTTTTGGGTGTGCGTGTTGGGCAGAAACGAAGACTGTTCCCCCTCTCCCCAAATACTAGAACTCGAGGGCATCCAATGAAACAGATGGGCAGTAGGTTCAGGACGGACAACAGGAAAGACTGCTGTATACAGAGACAGTGTTCCCTCTAAGCTGAGTTAGTGTGAGCTAGCTGACACCTTTTTAGCCTCCGGCTCACACATTTTTGTCTTCGCTCAGGGAGGAAGGCTCCAGAGCAAACTAATTTATGGAGTCACCCAATCGCTCGCTTGCAACTTCAACACCAGTAGCTCACAAAGTAGAATTTTTGCTCACAGGACTCCACAGCTTAGAGGGAACATTGCACAAAGAGGGCTTAAAATGTGGAATTTACTCCTGGAGGATGTCGTGACAGCCACAGGAATAAAAAGCTTTCAAAGGGGATCGCTAGATTAATGGAGGATAAGTGTATCAGTGGCAACTAGCCATGGTGGCTGAGGGGAACCCCCACATTCAGAGGCACAAATCCTCTGCTTCCCAGAGTCAGGAGGCAACATCGGGGGAAGGCCTCGGCCTCTATGCCCTATTGTTGGCCCCTCCAGAGGAACTGGCTGGCCTCTGTGTGAGGGAGGATGCTGGACAAGATGGACCCCTGGTCTGATCCAGCAGGGCTCTTCTGATGTTCTTATGAAGGCCTTGGCCTCTATGCCCCGTTGTTGGCTGTCCACTGTGTGAGACAGGATGTTGGACTAGATGGACCACTGGGCTGATCCAGCAGGGCTCTTCTGGTGTTCTTATCAGGAGAAGGCCTCAGCCTCTATGCCCTGTTGTTGGCCCTGTGGAGGAACTGGTTGGCCACTGTGTGAGACAGGATGCTGGACTGGATGGACCACTGGTTTGAGCCAGCAGGGCTCTTCTGATGTTCTTATGAAGGCCTCAGCCTCTCTGCCCTGTGGTTGGCTGTTCAGAAGAACTGGATGGTCACCATGTGAGGCAGAATGTTGGAAAATGGATGGATCACTGGTCTGATCCAGCAGGGCTCTTCTGATGTTCTTATGAAGGTTTCCGCCTCTGTGCCCTGTTGTCGGCCCTCTAGAGGAACTGGTTGGCCACTGTGTGGGACAGGATGCTGGACTAGATGGGCCACTGGTCTGGTCCAGCAGGGCTCTTCTGATGTTCTTATGAAGGCCTCGGCCTCTCTGCCCTGTTGCTGGCCCTCCAGAGGAACTGGTTGGCCACTGTGTAGGACAGGATGCTGGACTAGATGGACCATTGGTCTGATCCGGCAGAGCTCTTCTTGTATTCTTATGTGTGAACAGGCACACACAGCCGGCGTGATAAAGTAGTTAAGACACCAGGGAGACTCGAGTTCAAATCCCACCACCGCCATGACCTTCAGCTGGGCGGCAAGACACTGCAGCGCAGTCTCTTAACTGACCCCAAAGGGCTGCTAGGGAAATCAAAGCCGGTAATCCCTCCAGCACGCTGCCCAGTAATGTCCTCGGACGACGAGCAGAATACCAAATGCCGCGAACTTTTCTAACGGAATTGGTTTTACGGACCCGGGTCCCCCCAGAGCTGTTTATCTGGCCCCGGGGAGAAGGGATTCAAATTCTCCCGCAGTAATAAAGGCCAGTTGCGGGCGGCTGGCGCGGCCCGCGAACGCTGTTGGTACGGCTGGCCGGACCCAGCGAGGTGTTTGATTGTTTTTAATTCCAGCGTTGGTTTTTAATTCCAGCTCGTGGCGGGGAGGAGGGGGAACAAGGCAGAGGGGCTATCAATCCTACGCGGAGGAGGGGGGGGCTGCGGACAGGCCGAGGCACCGTCGGCAAACAGGTCTCTGCTTGGGAAGCAGAAGAACTTGGCAGCAAGCGAGCGAGCGAGCGATCGGCTGGCTGGGGCGCCCGGCTAAGGGTGGTTGTGTGTTGGGTTTGGTTTGTTTTTTTTTGGGGTTTTGAATACGGCTTAATTAAATTGTTCTCATCTAACCCGCTGTCTTATCTCTATTGCTCGGGAAGATTTAAAAAAGCGGCGGAATGCTAATCATTCCTGCAGCCTGCCTGGCCCCTTCATGCCAGTGTTGCATAACCAACAGCCCCCCTAAACAAGAAGAACACAAAGAGAAAGACGGGGAGGTTGTTGTGGGGTGGGGGGGAGTGTAGAAGAGGCGCATCTTTGGAGAGGAGAAAAGGTGAGGGAGAAGACGCCAATTGCGGTTAAGTTGGCAATCGATGTGCATAAACGTGGTGCTCTCCCGGGGCCGGAGTGTACATTATCGCCGCTCCAAAGCGTGTGGATGTTAACCCCCTCGTGGGGTGGCTGTTGGTCCGCTTTCTCAAGGAGTCGGCCTCTGGTTCTGGAGGTTAAAGGGAGGGCAGGACGGCTCAGTGTGCAGAGAGACCTGAGCCGTGGCACAGCTTGGCTCCCTCCCCTTCTGCGATGTTGGTCTCAAGACTCCACGTGGCTGTGTGAAAGCATGCGTGTGCGTTCGGTCTTTCGCCAAAGACTGGGCCCACTCTGGTGAAGAAGCAATCATTTAAAAGTTGGAGTGGTATAACTGTCAGGCGGTTGAACCCAGGTTCAGATCCCCGCTTGACCAGAAAGCTGGCTGGGTGACATTGGCAACCCGCTTCGGTTTTGGACCGCACCTTCAACACGGCAAGGGCCATTTTAGATCTCCAGGCCTTTGGCCTGTGTAGCTGGCCTGGAGATCCTCCTGTGTGTGGTACAGGCTGAAGTTGCTTAATGTAACAGGAACGGCACTCAACACATGGTTCAGGGCAATGCTCCCTCTAAGCTGGGGAGTCTCGTGAGTAAAAATTCTACTTTGTGAGCTAAAATGCTTGGGGCTCTTTAGCTTGGAGAAACGACGGCTGAGGGGGTGACAGGATCGAGGTTTATAAGATTATGCATGGGATAGAGCAGGTTGAGAAAGAAGTCCTTTTCTCCCTTTCTCACAATACAAGAACTCGTGGGCACTCCATGAAATTGCTGAGCAGTCGGGTTAGAACAGATAAAAGGAAGAACTTCTTCACCCAAAGAGTGATTAACACATGGAATTCAGTGCCACAGGAGGTGGTGGCAGCTGCAAGCATGGACGGCTTCAGGAGGGAATTAGATAAGCATATGGAGCAGAAGTCCATCAGTGGCTATTAGCCACAAGGTATAGACAGGGACTCTTGGTCTGGGGCAGGTGATGCTCTGTATTCTTGGTGCTGGGGGGGCAGCAGTGGGAGGCCTTCTAGTGTCCTGGCCCCACTGCTGGACCTCCTGATGGCACCTGGTATTTTTGGCCGCTGTGTGACAGAGTGTTGGACTAGATGGGCCATTGGCCTCATTCAACATTGGCTTCTCTTATGTTCTTATGCAGCTACTGGAAATAAAGTCATGAGCTAAGCGATTTGGCTGCTGCGTAAACCAGTTTGCTCTGGAGCCCTCCTTCCAGAGCTGAGACAAAAGCGTGTGAGCCGCAGGCTAAAAGACTGTGAGCTAGCTCACGCTAACTCAGCTTAGAGGGAAGACTGCTCAGGGGTCCCAGAATATTACTTCTCTGTGCTTTTAAAGGAGGGGCATATATAGAGTTGGTGGGGAATGTTACCCAGGGGCAACTATAGGAAGGGGTATGGGGGGGTGAGGAACAACAACAACTGGAAGAATTTCTTTTAGGCTGGGCACTGATGAAGAAGAAGAAGAAGAAGAAGAGGAAGAGGAGGAGGAGGAGGAGGAGGTGGAGATTGGATTTATACCCTGCCCTTCACTACCCAAGGGAATATCAGAGCGGCTTACAAACTCCTTTCCCTTCCCCTCCCCACAACAGACACCCTGTGAGGTAGGTGGGGCTGAGAGAACTCTAACAGAAACTGCTCTTTCAAGGACAGCTCTGCCAGAGCTTGTGACTGACCCAAGGTCACATGAGCAGGTACAAGTGGAGGAGTGGGGAATCAAACCCGGTTCTCCCAGATTAGAGTCCGCGCACTTAACCACTACACCAAACTGGATTAGAGTCCGGGGTGTGTGTGTGTGTCAAGAACAACGACACCTGGATGAATTTCTTTTAGGATGTCCATCGTTATAGGAACGATGCAAAAACACAAGGCAAAAGCTATCAGCGGTGGGGGGGTGGCCATCCAAGAAGCCGGGAATGATGGGAGATGCTCCATTCGCTTCTCGCTCTCCGGCTGCACCGGGCTGATCGATGCAGGGTAAGGAGAAACGCCCTCCAACCTCGAATTCACCCCAATGATTCAGCCTTCGGGTGACACTCTATCCCGGTCACAGGACAAACCTCGGCAAATCTGTAGCTAGCAGATAAACCATCTAACCCCCAAGCAAAGAGTAATTTCAGGCTTGCATATGCTGATGGCTCTAGCCGAAGCGGGACAATGGTTTGCCATCCCGCACCTTGCTGGAATGTCTCTCCTAAAAGGGAGGGAGATACGGACAGGCAAATGGCTAGAGAGTCCTCTCTCCCTCTTCAGTCTGGAAGACCGATCTCGCAGGTGCTACGGGACCCGAATTTAGCTCTTCTCCTGTAGTGTCACCCTCGGAAACTATCTGACCGAGAGCGACAAGCCACGGACTACATTTTCACCCGTGGACTCCATCTTGCAAATGTGGCAAGGGAAAAGAGGGAGGAGTCCGTAGCGAGAGAAAGGTTAAAGCCCTTGGGGCTCTTTAGCTTGGAGAAATGACAGCTGAGGGGTGACATGATCAAGGTTTATAAGATTATGCACGGGATAGAGCAGGTCGAGAAAGAGGTACTTTTCTCCCTTTCTCACAGTACAAGAACTCGTCGGCACTCCATGAAATCGCTGAGCAGGATAAAAGGAAGTACAAGGTTATGCACATTGGAGCCAAAAATCCTAACTATAAATACATGTTGATGGGGTCTGAACTGGCAGAGACAGAACAAGAAAGAGATCTTGGAGTCGTAGTGGATAACTCAATGAAAATGTTGAGACAGTGTGTGACTACAATAAAAAAGGCCAACACTATGCTGGGGATTATTAGGAAGGCTATTGAAAACAGAGCAGCCGATATCATCATGCCCCTGTATAAATCAATGGTGCAACCTCATTTGGAGTACTGTGTACAGTTCTGGTCACCACACCTTAAAAAGGATATTATAGCTTTGGAAAAAGTGTAGAAAAGGGCAGCTAGAATGATTAAAGGGTTGGAACACTTTCCCCGTGAAGAAAGGTTAAAGCGCTTGGGGCTCTTTAGCTTGGAGAAACGACGGCTGAGGGGTGACATGATCGAGGTTTATAAAATTATGCATGGGGATAGAGCAGGACGAGAAAGAAGTACTTTTCTCCCTTTCTCACAATACAAGAACTTGTGGGCACTCAATGAAATTGCTGAGCAGTCAGGTTAGAATGGATAAAAGGAAGTCCTTCACCCAAAGAGTGATTAACACTTGGAATTCACTGCCACAGGAGGTGGTGGCAGCTGCAAGCATGGATGTCTTCAAGAGAGAATTAGATAAGCATATGGAGCAGAGGTCCATCGGTGGTTATTAGCCACAAGGTATAGATAGGGACTCTGGGGTAACTGATGCTCTGTATTCTTGGTGCTTGGGGGGGGTCAACAGTGGGAGGGCTTCTAGCGTCCTGGCCCCACTGCTGGACCTCCTGATGGCATCTGGTATTTTTGGCCACTGTGTGACAAGAGTGTTGGACTGGATGGGCCGTTGGCCTGATCCAACATTGGCCTCTCTGATGTTCTTATGAGAGAATTCATGTAACACTGAATTTTGCTTCCCCCCAAAATCAAGTTTCTACCATCACAACTGCAAGGCTACACTTAAAAGCCCATGGAAAATATCTGCTGAGTTTCAGAAGAGGGGACCGCATATGGTTTCCAGCAGACAGGAGGCTTCGAGCAGCTCCCTCGCCCCTCCTCGTGTCTAAATTATGCATCAGTAAATCATGCACATTTGCTCTATTTGCATAATGTATACAATTATGCAGACAGTTTGCACAAATCCTCCCCCCACCCCCCGGGTGCTCTTGCGCTGTGGTTGGTGCAGATTGCGCATATACAGGATTTTACATTTTAAAGGGGTCAACGCACCGAGCCCCGGCTATACTGCACAGAGCCAGCTTTCACGGACAGTCTGGAATTTGCCCACGTTTCCTTCTCAAGCACGGCTTTCCTTCGAGCATCACTTTTCCTTCTCAAGTTCAGATCCTTCCTTCTCTCCCCAAGACACCCCCCCCCCGCTAGTCAGAAGGGCTTGCAAACTGAGTGATTTCCATGGAAGAATTCAGAGGGGAGGGGCCGTAGCTCAGTGGAACAGCCTCTGCCTGGCATGCAGAAGGTCCCAGGTTCAGTCCCTGGCAGCTCCAGTTAAAAAGACCAAGCAGGAGGTGATGTGAAAGACCTCCTCCTGAGACTCTGGAGAGCTGTAAAGAGGGGCCGTGGCTCAGTGGAAGAGCCTCTGCCTGGCATGCAGAAGGTCCCAGGTTCAGTCCCCGGCATCTCCAGTTAAAAGGACCAGGCAGGAGGATGTGAAAGACCTCGGCCTGAGACCCTGGAGAGCTGTAAAGAGGGGCCGTGGCTCAGTGGAAGAGCCTCTGCCTGGCACACAGAAGGTCCCAGGTTCAATCCCCGGCATCTCCAGTTTAAAGGACTGGGCAGGAGGTAATGGGAAAGACCTCTGCCTGAGACCCTGGAGAGCTGTAAAGAAGAGCTGTGGCTCAGTGGAAGAGCCTCTGCCTGGCATGCAGAAGGTCCCAGGTTCAGTCCCCAGCATCTCCAGTTAAAAGGACCAGGCAGGAGGTGATGGGGAAGACCTCAGCCTGAGACCCTGGAGAGCTGTAAAGAAGAGCTGTGGCTCAGTGGAAGAGCCTCTGCCTGGCATGCAGAAGGTCCCAGGTTCAGTCCCCAGCATCTCCAGTTAAAAGGACCAGGCAGGAGGTGATGGGGAAGACCTCAGCCTGAGACCCTGGAGAGCTGTAAAGAGGGGCCGTGGCTCAGTGGAAGAGCCTCTGCCTGGCATGCAGAAGGTCCCAGGTTCAGTCCCCGGCATCTCCAGTTTAAAGGACCGGGCAGGAGGTGATGGGAAAGACCTCCTCCTGAGACCCCGGATAGCCACTGCCACAATACCGACTTCAATCAAACAAGGGTCTGATTCAGTGTAGGGGAGTTTCATATCTGTTTGGAGAGGGGCTTGTGGCTCAATTGTTGAGCACTGGCTTGGCCTGCAGAAGGTCCCAGGTTCAATCCCTGGTATCTCCAGTTAAAAGGACCAGGCAGGAGGTGATGGGAAAGACCTCAGCCTGAGAACCTGGAAAGCTGCTGCCAGTTTGAGTGGGCAATACTGACCTTGACGGATCAAAAGGCTGGTTCAGTATAAGTCAGCCTCATGTGTCCAGAGACTAAGGCCACTCCAGAGAGCTATTTCTCCACTCAGAGGCGGTTTCCATGTGCAGCACTAAAAGGGCTTTCTGCATCTCTCCCCTTTGTAATGCAAATGGAAACTCTGCCTTCACCAGGACCCTTTTGGATTACGAAAAAGGGGTCTTGTCTGCCCCAGCATCTGACAATTAGAGACATTACAGCCCTGAACCCAAAGGCCCTGTTCGGCTATCATGGCAAATAGCCTCCCAGATACCGAACCTCCATAAATATGTCCAGCTCCCTTTTAGAAGAAGCAGAATCATAGAATCATAGAATGTTAGAGTTGGAAGGGACCTTACAGGTCATCTAGTCCAACCCCCCTGCACTCTGCAGGAGCACAGCCGAAAGATAGCCCTACAGCATACCCGAAAGATGGTCGTCCAGCCTCCGTTTGAAAACATCCAGGGAAGGAGCATCCACCACCTCCTGAGGCAGACTGTTCCACTGCTCAACCACTCTTACAGTTAGAAAGTTTCTCCTGATATCTAGCCGGTAACAACTCCCTTGTAATTTCTGCCCATTAGATCTAGTCTTGCAATCCGGAGCAAGAGAGAATAGAACTGCTCCATCTCCTATATGACAGCCCTTCAAATACTTGAAGACTGCAATCATGTCCCCTCTAAGCCTTCTCTTTCCCAGGCTAAACAGACCCAACTCTTTCAGCCTTTCCTCGTAAGACTTGGATTCCAACCCTCTCACCATCCCGGTCGCCCTCTTCTGGACACGCTCGAGCTTGTCAACATCCTTCCTAAAATGTGGTGCCCCAAACTGGACACAGGACTCCAGGTGAGGCCTGACCGTAGCAGAACAGAGCGGAACCACCACCTCCCATGATCTGGACACAACGCTTCTGTTAATGCATCCTAAGATTGCATTAGCCTTCTTCACAGCACACTGCAGGCTCATGTTCAGCTTGTGATCAACCAGAACACCCAGATCCCTTTCACATGTGCGGCTGTCTAGCCAAGTCCCTCCCATTCTATATCTGTGCCTTTGATTTTTTTTGTGCCCAGGTGTAGGACTTTGCACTTATCTCTACTGAAATTCATTTTATCTGCCTCAACCCACTGTTCCAGCGTACCTAGATCATTCTGAATCCTGACTCTGTCTCCTTCAGAATTAGCAATCCCACCCAGCTTCGTGTCATCTGACAAATTTGATAAGAAGAAGAAGCAGAAGAGGAGGAGGAGGAGATTGGATTTACACCCCGCCCTTCACTCGGGAGTCTCAGAGCGCCTTACAAACTCCTTTCCCTCCCCCTCCCCACAACAGACACCCTGAGAGGTTGGTGGGGCTGAGAGAGCTTTCTTGAGAGAACTGTCCTTGAGAGAACAGCTCCGACAGAACTATGGCTTGCCCAAGGACATCCAGCAGGTGCAAGTGGAGGAGTGGGGAATCAAACCCGGTTCTCCCAGGTTGGAGTCCATGCACTTAACCACTACACCAAACCGGCTCTCACACCAAACTGGAGGAGAGGAGAACTAAGTAAGTGAAGAAAATAAATACAGGGGCAGAAAAAGAATTGTTTCTACTTGCACTCGGGCAGCTCGACAAAGTTTGCAGTCGGTAGCCTAAGACATAGGGAACAGAGGAGGAACGCAGGCTGTTCACAACTTCTGGGATCATTTACAGCCCAAACTCCTACGTTCTCCTCGAAGCCAGCTCCATTTAAAGGCCTTATCAAAAACTCAGTTTCCAATTGGAGCTGTCTGGTCCCATCTTCACGGAGGCACCGGAGCCGTTAACGGGTTTTCTCCCTTGTGGCAAAACCGCTTGGCCAATGCCAAACCCACTTTCTCCAAAGCGAAAGAAAAGGATTCTTCAAAAACCTCATTTGTGTGCTCCGCTGCGGGGCCTGGCTTTTGATCTCAGTCCGTGGACCGGCAAAGGCGATGAGATGAGCCCCCAGTCCCAGAACATAACAAGAGGCAAAAAAACCCCACACCTTATATGGAACCAGGGACAGAGCTTAACTACCTTCTGTTTCCGAGAACAGTTGTGAAAATTCCAAGCCAGGCCTGAAGTCCACACGCCCACTTCACGAGATGTTAAAGTGATGCACACTGGGACCAAAAACAACAACACCCCAACTTCAAGTCTGGGTTAACGGGGTCTGAACTTGCTGAGACAGAGAGAGGGAAAGATCTCGGGGTCATAGTGGAGAGCTGAACGGAAGTGTTGACCCCGTGTGCTGCAGCGGCGAAGAAAGCAAACTCTATGTTCGGGATTATCAGGAAAGGGATTGAGAATAAAACAGATGATATAGTAATGCCCCTGTATAGATCTATGGTGCGGCCTCATTTGGGATGCTGTGTACAGTTCCGGTCACCGTGTCTCAAAAAGGACACTGCAGAGCTGGGAAGAGGACAGAGGAGGGGAACCAAGATGATGAGGGGGGTTGGAGGGCCTCCCCTATGATTACGCATGGGGATAGAGCAGGTCGAGAAAGAGGTCCTTTTCTCCCTTTCTCACAATACAAGAACTCGTGGGCACTCCATGAAACTACCGAGCGGTCGGGTTAGAACGGATAAAAGGAAGTCCTTCTTCACCTAAAGAGTGATTAACACGTGGAATTCACTGCCACAGGAGGTGGTGGCAGCTACAAGCATGGATGGCTTCAAGAGGGAACTGGAGAAACATACGGAGCAGAGGTGGGGGGACATGATCAAGGTTTATAAAATTATGCATGGGATGGAGAGAGCTGATCAAGATAATTTCTTCTCCCTCTCCCCAAATACTAGAACTCGATGGCATCCAACAAAGCTGATGGGCAGTAGGTTCAGGACGGACAAAAGGAAAGACTTCTTTACGCAGAGAGTGATTAAAAAGTGGAATTCGCTGCCGGAGGATGTAGCGATGGCCACGGGAATAAACAGCTTTAAAAGGGGATTAGATGGATTCATGGAGCATAAGTCTATCAAGGGCTACTGGCCAGGGTGACTAAAGGAAACCTCCATATTAGAGGCACCAATCCTCTCAATCCCAGATCCAGGAGGCAACATCAGGGAAAAGCCTCAGCCTGTTGCTGGCCCTCCAGAGGAACTGGTTGGCCCCTATGTGAGACAGGATGCCAGACTAGATGGACCACTAGTCTGATCCAGCAGGGCTCTTCTGATGTTCTTAACAAGGACATAAGGAACATACATGTGAACATACACGAAGCTGCCTTACATGTGAACATACATGAAGCTGCCAGATCAGAATATCAATCCATCCAGGCCAGTACTGTCTACTCAGATTGGCAGCAGCTCTTCAGAGTCTCAGACTGCCTGATCCTTAACTGGAGATGGGGGGACAGATTGAACGTCGGGCTTCCTGCATGCCGAGCACACTGAGCCATGGCCCCTCTCCAAACACAGAAAGCTGGCTTATACTGAACCAGGCCCTTGTTCCATCAAGGCCAGTCCTGTCTACTCAGACTGGCAGTGGCTCTCCAGGGTCTTAGGCAGAGAGGTCTTTCACGTCGCCTCCTGCCTGGTCCTTTTTAAACTGGAAATGCCGGGGATTGAACCTGGGCCCTTCTTCTTGCAAATGAACATATGATTTAAAAATGGTTTCCTGCATTCCTGCAGCTTAAAGTCACGTAATGAAGATCCTTGTGCTGTGATGGCAGATGCTGTCGAAGCAACTTCTTAAAAATCTGCACAGCCAATCAGATCTCCATACGCCAATCAGAAGCCTTGCTAGGCAAACACCCAACCTGGCACCACCCATTTGGCAGGCACCAGGAAAGGAGGCAGTGGACGCCCTGGCCAGGAACCCTGCTCTAGAGTCTTGGCTATATCACTGCTGTCCAAGGTGCTGAAAAGTCCCCCCGCTACCCATCCTTGACCTGAGAGCTGTTCCCCGCAGAACTCCTTCTCTCCAAGGTGCTGAAGAGTCCCCCCACTACCCATCCTCAACCTGAGAACTGCTCCCCACAGAACTCCTTCTGTCCAAGGTGCTGAAGAGCTCCCCCCACTACCCATCCTTGACCTAAGAACTGCTCCCCGCAGAACTCCTTCTGTCCAAAGTGCTGAAGAGCTCCCCCACTACCCATCCTTGACCTAAGAACTGCTCCCCGCAGAACTCCTTCTGTCCAAAGTGCTGAAGAGCTCCCCCACTACCCATCCTTGACCTAAGAACTGCTCCCCGCAGAACTCCTTCTGTCCAAGGTGCTGAAGAGCTCCCCCCACTACCCATCCTTGACCTAAGAACTGCTCCCCACAGAACTCCTTCTGTCCAAGGTGCTGAAGAGCTCCCCCCACTACCCATCCTTGACCTAAGAACTGCTCCCCGCAGAACTCCTTCTGTCCAAGGTGCTGAAGAGCTCCCCCCACTACCCATCCTTGACCTAAGAACTGCTCCCCACAGAACTCCTTCTGTCCAAGGTGCTGAAGAGCTCCCCCCACTACCCATCCTTGACCTAAGAACTGCTCCCCGCAGAACTCCTTCTGTCCAAGGTGCTGAAGAGCTCCCCCACTACCCATCCTTGACCTAAGAACTGCTCCCCACAGAACTCCTTCTGTCCAAGGTGCTGAAGAGCTCCCCCCACTACCCATCCTTGACCTAAGAACTGCTCCCCGCAGAACTCCTTCTGTCCAAAGTGCTGAAGAGCTCCCCCACTACCCATCCTTGACCTAAGAACTGCTCCCCGCAGAACTCCTTCTGTCCAAGGTGCTGAAGAGTCCCCCCACCGAACTCCTGTCCAAGGTGCTGAAGAGTTCCCAAGGGCTACCCATCCTTGATTGGAAGAAGAAGAGGAGGAGGAGGAAGAGGAAGAAGAGGAGGAGGATATTGGATCTATATCCCGCCCTTCACTCGGAGTCTCAGAATGGCTGACAAACTCCTCTCCCTTCCCCTCCCCACAACAGACACCCTGTGAGATAGATGGGGCTGAGAGAGCTCTGACAGAAACTGCTCATCCAGCAGCTGCAAGTGGAGGAGTGGGGAATCAATCCCGGTTCTCCCAGATTAGAGTCTGCACATTTAACCACTACCCCAAACTGGCTCTTGGAGAACCACTCCCCGCAGAGCTCCTTCTGGGACTAGCAAGGCCCAAATGGGAACGAGATAGCTGCGTAACCACAGCCTATTTTGGTGACAAGAGAGGCGCCAGCTTCCCTAGACAACAAGTTTACTTCACAGACTGCGTTCCTGTAACTCTCTCCTTTGTTGTGCTGTGGTTTGTTAGGAGATGAACTTTGAAAATGCTTTTATTTGTTATTTTCTGACCTGCATGCACACCAGGAATGGTGACAGCAAGTGTCTTTGCTTTGGGAGAATGTATGCTTGAGTTAATGTGACTCTCTGTGTAAAAGGAGGTACCACACAGCCTGTACTTCCATGCAAATGAGGTCACAGACATGCCTTGCACATACTACCCAGGAGGCCTTGGGAACAAGAAGCCTCCATATTAGCATCTCCATTACGGTCCCTTCAACAGAATGTAGAAACAACAGCTTTCCCACCATTGAAGAAGTTCTACACCTCACGTAACCCACAGGATGCTCGACATTTACATGTGTGAAGTTCCCACCTGAGAATGGCCAGATCCATCTACATACCTAAAGGTTTCCATGCCAACCCATCTTGACACTTTGACCAAAAACCTCCCTTGTAGTAAGGTGTAGGCTTTCAGTATTGCCCCACCTTAGTAGGAGGGAACCCCCACATCCTTTAGCCAATGGTATAGGGATGGGATGGACCTAGAGACACCCCAAGCCAGCCCCCATACTAGCTGATAAAACGGGGTGCAACCTTTTGTTCAAAGGAGAGAAAAGGTTCGAGCAGGAAGAGAGAGAAGAGGGGAAAAGAAATCACGCGCGCACTCCTGCAGCCCCCTGCAAGAAAAGCAACCTTTGTAACTTAAGGTAACTCTCGTGTGCTCTCTTGGAATCCGGACCAAGAGACCCTTTACAATTGTTGGCAGGCTCCAACAATTGTAAAGTGAGAGTTTCCCTAGTTAGAAACAATCCTTGTTCCTGAACTGTGGAAGGTCGAAAACTACTAGAGCAGATAAGTATATGCCTTCCCCCTCCCTCCTAAACATACCTTTAGCTTAAACCCCAAATATTGTTTTCCATTTCTACTGTAACTAAAGGAACTTGAATGTATGTGTGTGTGAATCTGTTTTTGTATGCCTGTCAATAATAAGAACTTTAAGTAAAGAGAATCTTGATTCAAATTAAGAAACCTTGTTAAGCGTTTTCCTTTTGAAGAAATAGGACTTCCCAGCACGAAACTTGCTTTCTCTGTATACACTGGCAAAAAGACCTCAATAAGTTAGTCAGCCACTGCGTAGATAAGCAGTCTGGCTAACAGGTTGACAGGCCCCAGCACCACCAGAGGGGTTGATCATGTCAGCTGGGCTGCGCCTTGCCCAATTCTGCATACCAGCACACAACTGAGACACCTCCAAACTCCTTGGGTTTGCACCCATGATGGCAAAGAAGGCAGGAACTGCCGGTCACCACAACCACTCTGTCCTGCTACTGATTGTACATGATCGTATACCACATGTGCATACAATATACTCTGATGCTCGTACTGAAGCTCGGCATTCAGCAGCCTGAGAAGCTAAGCTTTTATTTTAAAAAGCAAGGTTCTAGTCCTGAATAGACCCACATATAGAAGGAGGAGGAGGAGGTTTGGATTTATACCCCACGGTTCATTCAGAATCTCAGAGCGGCTTACAATCCCCTTTCCTTCCTCTCCCCACAACAGACACCCTGTGAGGTCGCTGGGGCTGAGAGGGCTCTGAGAGAACTGATCGTGAGCAGTGTTCCCTCTAAGCTGAGTTAGTGTGAGCCAGCTCACAGTTTTTTAGCCTCCGGCTCACACCTTTTTGTCTCAACTCAGGACGGATGGCTCCAGAGCAAACTAATTCATGCAGTAGCCAAATCGCTCAGCTCACCACTTTAATGCCGGCAGCTCACAAAGTAGAATTTTTGCTCACGGGACTCCACAGCTCAGAGGGAGCACTGCTTGAGAGAACAGCTCTCAGAGAACCAGGACTGACCCAAGGTTACCCCGCTGGCTACATGTGACGGAGTGGGGAATCAAACCCGGTTCTCCCAGATTAGAGTCTGCACTCCTAACCACCACGCCAAACTGACTCTCAATGCCAATGTCTGTTTAAACCTCAGAAACCCCAGGGGGTTTTATAAGCAGAACGTACATGAAGCTGCCTTTTACCAAATCAGACCATCATTCCATCAAGCTCAGTATTGTCTACTCAGGCCGGCAGCAGCTCTCCAGGGTCTCAGATGGAGGTCTTTCACATCACCTACAAACTCTCTGGGACCTCAGGCAGTGGTTTTTCACATCAGCTGCCACCCGGTTTTTTCACCTGACGATGCTGGAGATTGAATGACCTTCTGCATGACAAGCACCACTGCCACCACTGAGCCATGGCCCCTCTCCCGACACACTTGAAGTTGCCTGACCACTGAATCAGAGCCTTGGTCCACCAAGGTCAGCATTGCCTGCTCAGACTGGCAGAAGCTCTCCGGGAACTCAGGCGGAGGTCTTTCAGGTTGGTGCAGTGGTGAAGTGTGTGGACTCTAATCTGGGAGGACCAGGTTTGATTCCCCCACTTCTCCACTTGCACCTGTTGGATGACCTTGAGCAAACCGGAGTTCTGGCACAGCTGTTCTTGAAAAAGAGCAGTTTCTGTCTGAGCTCTCTCAGTCCCGCCTACCTCCCAGGGTGTCTGTTGTGGGGAGGGGAAGGGAAAGTCGTTTGTAAGCTGTTCTGAGACTCCCTTGGGTAGTGAAGGGCGGGGTATAAACCCAATCTCTTCTCTTCTTCTACCTCACAGGGTGTCTGTTGTGGGGAGGGGAAGGGAAAGGAGTTTGTAAGCCGCTCTGAGACTCCCTTGGGTAGTGAAGGGCGGGGTATAAATCCAATCTCTTCTCTTCTTCTACCTCACAGGGTGTCTGTTGTGGGGAGGGGAAGGGAAAGGAGTTTGTAAGCCGCTCTGGCACTTCTTTGGGTAGTGAAGGGTGGGGTATAAACCCAATCTCTTCTCTTCTTCTACCTCACAGGGTGTCTGTTGTGGGGAGGGGAAGGGAAAGGAGTTTGTAAGCCGCTCTGAGACTCCCTTGGGTAGTGAAGGGTGGGGTATAAACCCAATCTCTTCTCTTCTTCTACCTCACAGGGTGTCTGTTGTGGGGAGGGGAAGGGAAAGGAGTTTGTAAGCCGCTCTGAGACTTCTTTGGGTAGTGAAGGGCGGGGTATAAATCCAATCTCTTCTTCTTCTTCTACCTCACAGGGTGTCTGTTGTGGGGAGGGGAAGGGGAAGGAGTTTGTAAGCTGCTTTGAGACTCCCTTGGATAGTGAAGGGCAGGGTATAAATCCAATCTCTTCTTCTTCTTCTTCTACCTCACAGGGTGTCTGTTGTGGGGAGGGGAAGGGAAAGGAGTTTGTAAGCCGCTCTGAGACTCCCTTGGGTAGTGAAGGGCGGGGTATAAATCCAATCTCTTCTCTTCTTCTACCTCACAGGGTGTCTGTTGTGGGGAGGGGAAGGGAAAGGAGTTTGTAAACCGCTCTGAGACTCCCTTGGGTAGTGAAGGGCGGGGTATAAATCCAATCTCTTCTCTTCTTCTACCTCACAGGGTGTCTGTTGTGGGGAGGGGAAGGGAAAGGAGTTTGTAAACCGCTCTGAGACTCACTTGGGTAGTGAAGGGCGGGGTATAAATCCAATCTCTTCTCTTCTTCTACCTCACAGGGTGTCTGTTGTGGGAAGGGGAAGGGAAAGGAGTTTGTAAACCGCTCTGAGACTCCCTTGGGTAGTGAAGGGCGGGGTATAAATCCAATCTCTTCTCTTCTTCTACCTCACAGGGTGTCTGTTGTGGGGAGGGGAAGGGAAAGGAGTTTGTAAACCGCTCTGAGACTCCCTTGGGTAGTGAAGGGCGGGGTATAAATCCAATCTCTTCTCTTCTTCTACCTCACAGGGTGTCTGTTGTGGGGAGGGGAAGGGAAAGGAGTTTGTAAACCGCTCTGAGACTCCCTTGGGTAGTGAAGGGCGGGGTATAAATCCAATCTCTTCTCTTCTTCTACCTCACAGGGTGTCTGTTGTGGGGAGGGGAAGGGAAAGGAGTTTGTCAGCCGCTCTGAGACTCCCTTGGGTAGTGAAGGGCAGGGTATAAATCCAATCTCTTCTTCTTCTACCTCACAGGGTGTCTGTTGTGGGGAGGGGAAGGGAAAGGAGTTTGTAAGCTGCTTTGAGACTCCCTTGGGTAGTGAAGGGCGGGGTATAAATCCAATCTCTTCTTCTTCTACTTCTTCTTCTACCTCACAGGGTGTCTGTTGTGGGGAGGGGAAGGGAAAGGAGTTTGTAAACTGCTTTGAGACTCCCTTGGGTAGTGAAGGGCGGTGTATAAATCCAATCTCTTCTTCTTCTTCTTCTTCTACCTCACAGGGTGTCTATGGTGGGGAGGGGAAGGGAAAGGAGATTGTAAGCCACTCTGAGACTCCTTTGGGTAGTGAAGGGCGGGGTATCAATCCAATCTCTTCTTCTTCTTCTTTCACATCACCTGCTGTTTGGTCCCTGCAGGGGACCGGGGATTGAACCTGGGGCCTTCTGCATGCCAAGCAGACGTTCTACCACTGAGCCACATCCCCTTCCCAAACACACATGAAGCTGCACTATACTGATTCAGAATACTGCCCCCTCAAGGTCAGGATGGACTGGCTCTCCAAGGTCTCAGGTGGAGGTCTTCCACATCGCCTTTTGCCTGGTCCATTTAACTAGAGATGCAGGGATTGAACCCGGGACCTTCAGCATGCCAAGGAGCCACGGACCCTAACCCGAAGCACACACGAACATTCACGAAGCTGCCTTATACTGATTGGTCCATCCAGGTCGATAGTATCTGTCCAGACTGGTGGCAGCTCTCCAGGGGACTGAACCTGTGACCCTCTGCATGCAAAGCAGATACTCTTCCACTGAGCCACAGCTCCTCTCCGACTTCTCCAGCATGCTACGCTGCGGCCCTCCTTACGGCCGGGGAGGGGGGAGGCTGAAGAAACGGTGCCAAACACACACAAAGCCGAGGTAAATATACTTTATTTGCCGTAGTCACAAAGCCCAGATCGTCTCACTGCAGAAATCAGACTTTGTTTTACAGCAGGGTATAAACAGCCCTGTTTATCATGCAAACGGTCTCGGCTCTTCTCCCCCGGATGCAGTCACTGGCGCAGCCATCCCACGGCTTGGCTGGGTACCAGCACGCAACTGATCGACCCCCAACCCCCTGGGTCTGCACCAGTGTTCCCTCTGAGCTGAGTTAGTGTGGGCTAGCTCACAGTTTTTTAGCCTCTGGCTCACACGTTTTTGCCTTCGCTCAGGGAGGAGGGCTCCAGAGCAGACTGATTGACGCAGCAGCCAAATCGCTTGCTCACAATTTTCGTGCCAGTAGCTCACAAAGTAGAATTTTTGCTCACAGGACTCCACAGCTTAGAGGGAGAATTGGTCTGCACCCATGTGGGCATCATCTGAGGCAAGAGGACACGGGAGGTACAAGCCGCCCGGCTCACTTTGAGGGGATCGGCGCACGCCCGGACGGGCCAGCCTGCCGGTTGTGCGGCAGACAGTTACTGCTTCCGTCGGCCGCTCTCCACTGCAGCCAGCTCCCAGCACAGTATATCAAGGCCCTTCTCTGTGATTTACAGAGCGTGGTACAATATAATCACAACTTGGCAACAATGTACCAAACAGATTTACTTCTCCCGAGCAAATATGCCTCGGAGTAATTCATTACCCAACGGGATGCCCGTCTCACAACTCATCGTCAATCTACTAACCAATGGGGACGGACCTCGCAACTCATCTCCAACTCCCCCGTCCAACGGGACCGGAGCTCGCGGCTTCATCATCCGCGGGCCGCCCAATGGGAGAAGAGCTGCCCGCTTCTCCATCGATCCGCTGTCCAATGAGATGGCGGGACTGGAGACGCACTGCCCCAAAGGGGCCCAGGAGCCTGCAATTCACCATTAAGTGATGCGCTTTTGGGTTTATGGAAGCCGAGATTTACGGCTTATAAACAACTTATTATCCGACACGTTTCAGCTCATTGAAAAACAGAACTGCCGGTCGTAAACAATTCATTATCCTCCATGTTGCCAATATGCGGGCAGGCCGAGGCGGCCGTGAATCAGACAACGTCAAGAGTGATCAGCGAGGAGGGCGTGTGGCGGAGAGGCGGAAACTGTGGCAAAGGATTCCGGCGACGGACAGTCCTAACGAGATGGGGGATCCCTGTGACTCTGCCCACTGGACACCCGTTCCCATACTTTCTTGCCCTGTCTTCCTTCACACTCTCCAACAGTTACTCTCCCACTTTCCTAGGTATGAGTTCCAGAACATGCACGGCAGGACCCAAAGCATAAAGTCACGGAGTTGGAAGGGACCTCCAGGGTCACCTAGTCCAACCCTCTGCACAATGCAGGACATTCACAAGTACCACCCCCCACCCCCCCACTGACCCCTGTTCCACACTCAGAAGATGACAAAAAACCTCCAGGATCTCCAAGCCAAACTGGCCTGGAGAACAATGGCTTCCTGACCCCAAAGTGGCGATCAGCATTTCCCTGGGCCTGTAAGAAGGGGCCACGAGAACTAAGCACTGAAGCAACCCTTCCTGCGCTCCCTCTCATGATCTGCCTAAGTTCACAGGATCTGCATTGCTGTCAGATGGCCATCTAGCCTCTGTCTGAAAACCTCCAACCACCTCCTGAGGAAGCCTGTTCCACTAAGGAACCGCTCAAACTGTCGGGAAGTTCTTCCTAAAGTTTAGCCGGAAACTCTTCTGATTTCATTTCAACCCGTTGGCTCTGGTCCGGCCTTCTGCGGCAGCAGAAAACAACTCCGCGCCATCCTCTATAATACGAAAGCCCTTCAGGTACTCGAAGATGGCTGTATCACCTCTCAGTCGTCTCCTCTCCAGGCTAAACCTCAATGCCTCCCTGTGTCCCGGTAAAGACAACTTATCTACCGGACACTGCTGGCACCTTGGCAAAAACAGCATTGCGGGACGTGCAGTTGAGAATCAACCCAACCTCTAAAAACGGGGAGGGGCTGTGGCTCGGTGGCAGAGCATCTACCTGGCATGTGGAAAGGCCCAGGTTCAATCCCTGGCAGGTCCAGTTGAAAGGATCTAGTTGTAGATGGTGTGAAAGACCGCTGCTGGAGACCTTGGGGAGCCGCTGCCGGTCTGAATAGACAATCCTGGCTTTGATGGGCCGAGGGTGTGATTCCGTAAAAGGCAGCTTCACGGGTTCATGTGGCTTCTCGTGCCCCCTAATACACTGGGCAGGCTGCTGAGCCCCCGAACCTGTTCCCGAAGATGGTTCTGGGCCTGGAATCTGGATAGATTAGGCCAGGGGTGGCCAAACTGTGGCTCGGGAGCCGCATGCGGCTGTTTCGCACATATTGTGCGGCTCCCGGCAGGGTGGCTGGGGGAGCTAAATATCATTAGCAAACAAGTATCATTGGACAGATAGATATCATTATCAATATCTGCTTTTACCCCCTTTTGCTATTATTTTTGGCAGTCTCATTTAAGGTTAATAAAAAAGCAAACTCGCGTAAAAAGGTAAAGGCTTCCCTTGCTCGAAAGCCAGTCGAATCCGACTCTAGGGTTGCGGTGCTCATCTCCGTTTCAAAGCCAAGGAGCCAGCTCTGTCCGAAGACGTTTCCGTAGTCATGTGGCTGGCATGACTAAACACCAAGGTGCACGGAACGCTGTGACCTTCCCACCAAAGTGGTACCTATTTAAAAGGTAAAGGTAAAGGTTCCCTTGCTCGAAAGCCAGTCGAATCCGACTCTAGGGTTGCGGTGCTCATCTCCGTTTCAAAGCCGAAGAGCCAGCGCTGTCCGAAGACGTTTCCGTGGTCATGTGGCCGGCATGACTAAACACCAAGGCGCACGGAACGCTGTTACCTTCCCACCGAAGTGGTACCTATTTATCTACTTGCAATTTCTTGCTTTCGAACTGCTAGGTTGGCAGGAGCTGGAACTAGAGACAGGAGCTCACCCTGTCATGCGGCACCCGGGTCTCGAACTGCTGAACTACTGACCTTCCACAGCCTGCAGTTCAGCGTCTTAACCACTTGAGCCACCGCAGCTCCCTACCTATTTATCTACTTGCAATTTCTTGCTTTCGAATTGCTAGGTTGGCAGGAGCTGGAACTAGAGACGGGAGCTCACTCTGTCATGCGGCTACTCGAGTCTCGAACTGCTGAACTACTGACCTTCCACAGCCTGCAGTTCAGCGTCTTAATCACTTGAGCCACCGCCGCTCCATCAAACTTGCATATTTCCCAATAAAAACATGTAATATCTGTTCATGTCTTGTGCAATGCGCCCTTCTAAGCTGTGAAGTCTTGTGAGCAACAATTCTGCTTTGTGAGCTATTGGCATTAAAGTTATGAGCAAACGATTTGGCTGCTGTATAAATTAGTCTGTTCTGGAGCCCTCCTTCCTGAGCGAGGACAAAAATGTGTGAGCTGGAGGCTAAAAAACTGTGAGCCAGCTCACACGAATGCAGCTTAGAGGGAACACTGGTCTTTGGCTCTCAAACATCTTCTAGTGTCCTGGCCCCACTGCTGGACCTCCTGATGGCACCTGGTGTTTTTGGCCACTGTGTGACAGAGTGTTGGACTAGATGGGCCATTGGCCTGATCCAACATCGGCTTCTCTTACGTTCTTATGTCTGGGGCCAGTGATGCTTTGTATTCTTGATGCTTGGGGGGTGGGCAACAGTGGGAGGGGCTTCTAGTGTCCTGGCCCCACTGCTGGACCTCCTGATGGCACCTGGTATTTTTGGCCACTGTGTGACACAGAGTGTTGGACTGGATGGGTCATTGGCCTGATCCAACATTGGCTTCTCTTATGTTCTTATCTGATGTTTACTCTACGCGGCTCTTACGTTAAGCAAGTTTGGCCCCCCCTGGATTAGGCTTTATGTTGGTAAACTGGAAAGACGACATCTAAACACGCACAGAGTGTTCTCTCATCGACACAACCGGGTTCTCCCCAGGCCCCTGGCAGAGTAGCTTCCATTCCCTCCCCACAAGCCCTTTCAGCTCCCTTCTGTACCGAATTTGTCCCTGTCTTCCCTCTCCACCAATGCTGCCATTCTTCAGCTGCCCTACTCTGCGTTCCCTCTTCCTTCCCACAGCCCAAGGGCACCCCTGCCCCACAGCCAAGACGTCCTTCTGTCTAGGCTACTGTCAAACCCAGCTTCTGTCAAGTCCAGTGGGTGACACACACAATAAGCAGAACAAATGGAAGGCCGAGGCCCTCCCCTGCAGGACACAAATGTCTCGGGTACCCTTCGTGGTCCCAGAAGAACACACAGTAAACTCTGGTGGATGGTGGTCAAGGGACTTCTTTCCTTCACTTCCCTCCTTTCGCCACAGCTGTGTGGAGAGGCACACAGGCTAAACCTCTAACCTGAGATTGCTGATGTTCCGGGCTTGGACCCACTGAGGGTAGGGAGCCCACAGTGACCAGAGAATGTGACGCTCCCTCAAAGTCCAGTCATGGTAGGGAATGCTCTCAGCTATATGGCTACCTAGGCCGGTGGCTCCCAAACTTTCCGGAATCGTGACGCACAAGTCCAGATCTACTTGGAGGATAAGTCTGTCTATGGCTACTAGCTATGGTGACTGAGGGGAACCTCCACATTCAGAGGCACTAAGTGTTTGAATCCCAGAGCCAGGAGGCAAAATTGGGGGAAGGCCTCGGCCTTTATGCTCTCTTGTTGGCCATCCAGAGGAACTGGTTGGCCACTGTGTGGGACAGGATGCTGGACTAGATGGACCTCTGGTCTGATCCAGCAGGGCAATTCTGATGTTCTTATGAAGGCCTCAGCCTCTCTGCCCTACTGTTGGCCCTCCAGAAGAACTGGTTGGCCACTGTGTGGGGCAAGATGCTGGACTAGATGGACGTCTGGTCTGATCCAGCAGAACAATTCTGATGTTCTTATGAAGGCTTCAGCCTCTCTGCCCTACTGTTGGCCCTCCAGAAGAACTGGTTGGCCACTGTGTGGGACAGGATGCTGGACTAGATGGACCTCTGGTCTGATCCAGCAGAACAATTCTGATGTTCTTATGAAGGCTTCAGCCTCTCTGCCCTACTGTTGGCCCTCCAGAGGAACTGGTTGGCCACTGTGTGGGGCAAGATGCTGGACTAGATGGACGTCTGGTCTGATCCAGCAGAACAATTCTGATGTTCTTATGAAGGCTTCAGCCTCTCTGCCCTACTGTTGGCCCTCCAAAGAACTGGTTGGCCACTGTGTGGGACAGGATGCTGGACTAGATGGACATCTGGTCCGATCCAGCGGGACAATTCTGATGTTCTTATGAAGGCCTCAGCCTCTCTGCCCTGCTGCTGGCCCTCCAGAGGAACTGGTTGGCCACTGTGTGAGACAGGATGCTGGACTAGAGGGACCATTGTTCTGATCCAGCGGGGCAATTCTGATGTTCTTATGAAGGCCTCAGCCTCTGTGCCCTGTTTTTGGCCCTCCAGAGGAACTGGTTGGCCACTGTGTGAGACAGGATGGACCCTCACTGGTCTGATCCAGCAGGGC
This sequence comes from Gekko gecko, assembly GCA_029375565.1. NCBI lineage: Eukaryota > Metazoa > Chordata > Lepidosauria > Squamata > Gekkonidae > Gekko > Gekko gecko. The sequence goes on along the minus strand of JAPDNY010000008.1, from coordinate 144,961,697 downwards.
TCCTCTGATGTTCTGGTGCTGGTATAGTGATCCATCCGAGGCTGTTCGAAGGTTCTGTGGAACTCTAGGCAAACCATGACCTTGGCTTAGGCAAACTACATTCTAGCGGTACCTGAAGAAGTGAGCAGTGCCTTGTGAAAGCTCACACCCTGCCACACATTTTGTTAGCCTTTAAGGAGCTACTGGACTCTTGCTCTTTTCGACTGCTGTGATCCACCTGCTTCCGCATTCCGTTTTCTACAGTGGCCTACCCAGACGTTTTTGAGAAGCCCGCACAAATCGCACAAAGAGTGCAGCTGCCACAACTATGAATCCTCGGCATGTGGAGGTTACATTCCAGCCTTTGACTGCCCTCTCCGTCTCCATTACTCCTTCTAATCCGCTGTAAGATTCTCATTCACTTTAGTGACCGTCAGGACAGGGTTTTACTCGAGCGACACGTATACGCAGTGAAGAAAAAATACCAACTAATGTCCCAGGACAAGAGATCAAGAGTCCAATAGCACGTTAAAGACTAACAAAGAGCCAGTTTGGTGTAGGGGTTAAGTGTGTGGACTCTAATCTGGGAGAACCGGGTTCGATTCCCCACTCCTCCCCTGGCAGCTGCTGGATGACCTTGGGTCAGTCACAAGTTCTCTCAGAGCTGTTCTCTCAAGGGCAGTCCTCGAAAGAGCCCGTTTGGTGTCGTGGTTGAGTGCGCGGACTCTAATCTGGGAGAACTGGGTTTGATTCCCCACTCCTCCACTTGCAGCTGCTGGATGACCTTGGGCAAGCCATAGTTCTGGCACAGCTGTCTTTGAAAGAGCAGTTCTCGAAAGAGCCAGTTTGGTGTCGTGGTTAAGTGTGCAGACTCTAACCTGGGAGAACCGGGTTTGATTCCCCACTCCTCCACTTGCACCTGCTGATGTGACCTTGGGTCAGTCACAAGCTCTGGCACAGCTGTCCTTGAAAAAAAGCAGTTTCTGTCAGAGCTCTCTCAGCCCCGCCTACCTCACAGGGTGTCTGTTGTGGGGAGGGGAAGGGAAAGGAGTTTGTATGCTGCTCTGAGACTCCGAGTGAAGGGCAGGGTATAAATCCAATCTCTTCTCTCTTCTTCTTCATCTTCTCTCTTCTTCTCCTCTCTCAGGCCCACCTAACCTCACAGGGTGTCTGTTGTGGGGAGGGGAAGGGAAAGGAGATTGTAAGCTGCTCTGAGACTCCGAGTGAAGGGCGGGGTATAAATCCAATCTCTTCTCTCTTCTCTCTTCTTCTTCATCTTCTTCTTCTTCTTCTTCTCATCTCTCAGGCCCACCTAACCTCACAGGGCGCCTGTTGTGGGGAGGGGAAGGGAAATGAGGTTGTCAGTCGCTCTGAGACTCTGAGTGAAGGGCGGGGTATGAATCTAATCTCTTCTTCTTCTTCTTACGCATTTGTTCCAGGAGGTGATCTTTTGTGAGTCACTGCTCACTTCTTTGGATAGCAGTGACTCATGAAAGCTCGTCCCTTGGCACACATTTTTGCTGGTCTTCAAGGTGCTGCTGGGCTCTGGGCTCTGTTCTACTGCTACAGAAAGGCTAACACGGCCACCCACCTTCAACTAATCCGTGGACAGATCTGGGTTTCCAAAACACAAAATATCCTATCCATTTTGTTGTTGTTCAGTCGCACAGTCGAGTCCGACTCTTCGCGACCCCATGGACCAGACCACGCCAGGCCCTCCTGTCTTCTGCTGTCCTCTGAAGTTTGCTCAATTTCATGACATGATCGAGGTTTATAAGATTATGAATGGGATTGAGCAGTTTGAGAAAGAAGTACTTTTCTCCCTTTCTCACAATACAAGAACTCGTGGGCACTCCATGAAATTGCTGAGCAGTCGGGTTAGAACAGATAAAAGGAAATACTTCTTCACCCAAAGAGTGATTAACACACGGAATTCCCTGCCACAGGAGGTGGTGGCAGCTGCAAGCATGGACAGTTTCAAGAGGGAATTAGATAAACATATGGAGCAGAAGTCCGTCAGTGGCTATTAGCCACAGGGTATAGATGGGAACTCTCAGTCTGGGGCAGGTGATGCACTCTATTCTTGGTGCTGGAGGGGGCAGCAGTGGGAGGGCTTCTAGTGTCCTGGCCCCACTGCTGGACCTCCTGATGGCACCTGGTATATTTTGGCCGCTGTGTGACAGAGTGTTGGACTGGATGGGCCATTGGCCTGATTCAACATTGGCTTCTCTTATGTTCTTATGTTCTTATGTTTGTTGCATCGATGACACTGTCTCACCATCTCATCCTCTGCCGTCCCCTTCTTCTTTGACCTTCAATCTTTCCCAGCATCAGGGTCTTCTCCAGTGAATGCTCCCTTCTCATTGGGTGGCCAAAGTATTTGAGCTTCAGCTTCAGGATCTGGCCTTCCAGGGAACAGACAGGGTTGATTTCTTTTAGGATTGAATGATTCAATCTCCTTGCAGTCCAAGGGACTCTCAAGTGTCTTCTCCAGCACCATAGCTCAAAAGCATCTATTCTTCGGCGCTTGGCCTTCCTTATAGTCCAACTCTCGCAGCCATACATGACTACGGGGAATACCATTGCTTTGACCATGTGGACTTTTGTTGGCAGGGTGATGTCTCTGCTTTTTATCATGCTGTTTAGGTTCTACCCCATCCTATCCATGTATCTATCCAAATCTCCACAATGGAAATAGGAGGGGCCACGCTAGCAGTAAATTGCTGCAGGCAGCCTCCGGAGTCCAACGCACGGGTAACATTCGCACCCGTGACTCGACAGATCGTCCTCGCACTCTGCATCTGTCAAAGAAAGATTTAGCTGACAAAAACTCTGGACGGCAAGGAGGCGAGGCCTTAAGGAGTCACAGGGGCTCTGAGCTCACTTCCAGTAAGTGTTCCCTCTAAGCTGAGTTAATGTGAGCTAGCTCACAGTTCTTTAGCCTCTGGCTCACACGTTTTTGTCTTAGGAAGGAGGGCTCCAGAGCGAACTAATTTATGCAGCAGCCAAATTGCTCACTCACAGCTTTAATGCCAGTAGCTCACAAGGTAGAATATTTGCTCACAAGGCTCCACAGCTTGGAGGAAAGATGGCGTTCCAGCGCAAGGCCCCGTTGGCTTAGAAACCTCCTCAAACTTTCCACGAGAAGGTAAAGTTAGATCTCCGTTCATGGAATATATGAGAGAGAGAGAGAGGAGGGAGAAATATGACTCAGATGTAGATGGAGGGCACATGGTGTGCGCATTGGCGCACATACACGCCCGCCGAACCCACGAAGAACTGAGCATCTCCTTGCAGGCGGGGAGGGAAAGACGCTGTCTCGTGAGCTCCCCCCCCCCCCAAATGCTCTCCGTTACTGCTCGCAGGTTACTACGTGGGCTGCTATTCAGATCCTTCTCGGGGTGGGGCCGGGTGGCCGAGGAGCAGTGGGGCTCCGTCGCTCCATCTGAAAAGCTGTCAATCCCCCCAGCTTCCCCGCTGCGTTCCCGGACAAAAAAATCCCCACCACCCACCCGCTCCCGTGCGCGGGCTCCATAATAGAACTTAATCATAACAGCCATTAGCTGGGCCGAACGGCTACAATTACGGCTATCTCCCACGGCAGAGCTCTCCCCCCTCCTCTCCCCGGCACTAGTGCACCCAGCTGGGATAATGGCTCTCAGCTTCCTTGACAACACGGATGGGGCTCCCCCAGCCTCCTCCCCCCACCCCGTATCCATTCTGGGCGTTTGAGCCGCAAGCAAGAACTGCCCTGAGGAGAGACGAACTTTCGTGCCGACCGCAACAGGCCCCCCGGACGAATTTTCGCCCCTTCTCCCTGCACCCCTCTGGCCAAACACGATCCATCACGAACCATAGCGCCCCCCCCAACCCCACACAGACACCCCAGAATGAACAAACAAGAAAAAAAACCCTGCTTGTGTTCCCGTCTCAAGATTGCCTTCAGGTCCCGAGAGCTGCCGGCCACGAATTCGGGCGATTTGCTTTCCGAGCCCTACGATCCGGCCAATCAGAAAGGTTGATTAAATTCCCCCTCCCCCCAACAAATTTCAGAAGCAGGCTAGCCTGCCTGAAGACCCCTTGGCACTGAGCCTGGCTCAGACCCCATTACTGGCCAGTCTCCTCTTCTTCCTCTCTTCTGATTTGTGGGTTTTCGCCCACCTCCAAGATTAGGTTCACTTGCGTTTTCAGGCCCGGAACACGAAGGTCAAAACTGCAGAGAAGAGGACGCTGATAGTGAACAGTCTTTGTGACAGAAATAGCCCTGGATGACAGCAGGGTTGCCAGTTCTGGGTTGGGAAATTCCTGGAGATTTGGGGGGGGGGGGTGGAGTCTGGGGTGGGGGGGTGGGAAGGGACCACAGCGGGGTATAATGCCATAGAATTCACCTTCCGAAGCAGCCATTTTCTCCAGGAGGAAGAAGAAGAGGAGGGAGAAGAGGAGGGAGAAGAGGAGGGAGAAGAGGAGGGAGAAGAGGAAGAGGAAGAAGAGGAGGAGGAGGAGGAGATTGGATTTATACCCCGCCCTTCACTTGGAGTCTCAGAGTGGCTTACAAACTCCTTTCCCTTCCCCTCCTCACAACAGACACCTTGTGAGGTAGGTGGGGCTGAGAGAGCTCTGACAGAAACTGCTCTTTCAGGAACAGCTGTGCCAGAGCTTGTGACTGACCCATGGTCACATCAGCAGCTGCAAGTGGAGGAGTGGGGAATCAAACCCGGTCCTCCCAGATTAGAGTCCACGCACTTAACCACTACACCAAACATTCCAGATCTCCAGGTCCCATCTGGAGGTTGGTGGGCCACGACTCATCTGGCTCTGGTTTCTCCTCCCTTTGTGCCAGAGAAAGTAAAAACACCAATTTTCTCCAGTTCAAATAGAAAATGGCCGGATGACTGTGGGCATAGGACCTTTCTGGATACCCCACCCACAGCTGTTATGGGGAGAAGAAGGTGGAGGAGAAGGAGGAGGAGAAGGAGGAGGAGGAGAAGAGGAGATTGGATTTATATTCCACCCTTCATTCAGAGTTTCAGAGCGGCTCCCAATCTCCTTCCCCCTTCCCCTCCCCACAACAGACACCCTGGGAGGTAGGTGGGGGGCTGAGAGAGCTCTTTCGAGAACTGCCCTTGAGAGAACAGCTCTGAAGGAACTTGTGACTGACCCAAGGTCACACCAGCAGCTGCGTGTGGAGGAGTGCGGAATCAAAGTAGCTGCGTGAGTGTGAGCCAGCTCACAGCTTTTTAGCCTCCAGCTCACAAATTTCTGCCTTAACTCAGGAAGGGATGGCTCCAGAAGAGCAAACTAATTTATGCAGTAGCCCAATTGCTGCCTCACTACTTTAATGCCAGTGGCTCACAAAGTAGAATTTTTGCTCACCAGACGCCACAGCTTAGAGGGAGCGTTGATCTTGGGCAAGGGTGGGCGTTGCATGCATGTGCGCGGAACCGATTAGACAGGTGAAAGGGCCCATCTGTGGGCAATGGACCAGGCAGAGAAATGCGGGGTGGGGGGAGTGCCCTTTTGGCTCCCCCCTTCCCCACCCCCCTCCATTCTGTACTCAACGCCGGAGTGCGATTAGCCAGGCCGGGGCGGGGAGCCCACAAGCTGTGATTTTCTCTAATTGTTGTTTTTGCTGAAAGGTAATTAAAATCCCTTTTTATTTCGTGTGTGTTGGAGACCTCAGCAGCGGCTGTGAGAGAAGGGGGGAGAGATGGAGGGACAGAATTGCCATTTTAAAGTTCGGGGGTGGGGGGAGATGACAGTGATGGGGAGGGCGGTTCGACTGAAATGAAGAACTGGAGCAGCGGTTACTTCGGGGGGGGCAATGCTGGGGCTCAGGCTAGGGCTGCCAACCTCCAGCTGGCAGCTGGAGATCTCCTGGGATTACAAGGGATATGACGGGGAATGTTGAGTAGACAAGAGAAGCCACATTGGATCAGGCCAATGGCCCTTCCAGTCCAACACTCTGTCACACAGTGGCCAAAACCCAAGGGACATCAGGAGGTCCACCAGTGGGGCCAGAACTCCAGAAGCCCTCCCACTCTTGCCCCTCAAGAACCAAGAATACAGAGCACCACTGCCCCACACATAAGAACATAAGATAAACCACACTGGATTAGGCCAATGGCCCATCCAGTCCAACACTCTGTGTCACACAGTGGCCAAAACCCAGGTGCCATCAGGAGGTCCACCAGCAGGACCAGAACGCCAGAAGCCCTCCCACTGATGCCCCCCAAGCACCAAGAATACAGAGCGTCACTGCCCCAGACATAAGAACATGAGAAAAACCATGTTGGATCAGGCCAATGGTCCATCCAGTCCAACACTCCGTGTCACACAATGGCCAAAACCCAGGGGCCATCAGGAGGTCCACCAGTGGGGTCAGAACTCCAGAAGCCCTCCCACTGATGCCCCCCAAGCACCAAGAATACAGGGCATCACCGCCCCAAACATAAGAACATGAGAAAAGCCATGTTGGATCAGGCCAATGGCCCATCCAGTCCAACACTCTGTGTCGCACAGTGGCCAAAACCCAGGGGCCATCAGGCGGTCCACCAGTGGGGCCAGAACTCCAGAAGCCCTCCCACTGATGCCCCCCAAGCACCAAGAATACAGAGCATCACTGCCCCAGACATAAGAACATGAGAAAAGCCATGTTGGATCAGGCCAATGGTCCGTCCAGTCCAACACTCTGTGTCGCACAGTGGCCAAAACCCAGGGGCCATCAGGAGGCCCACCAGCAGGACCAGAACTCCAGAATACAGAGCATCACTGCCCCAGACATAAGAACATGAGAAAAGCCATGTTGGATCAGGCCAATGGTCCATCCAGTCCAACACTCCTGATGGCCATTGGGTTTTGGCCGCTGTGTGACACAGTGTGTTGGACTGGAAGGGTCATTGGCCTGATCCAACATGGCTTCTCTCATGTTCTAAGCCTTATGCCAAGCTTTCCTGGTGAATAGCAATGAGGCTTCTTCTGCATAAAAAGAGGAGTGGGATAGGACAGGGCCTTTCCAGTTGCGGCACCTCAGCTGTGGAACAGCCTCCCCCGGTGCTAAGCTTGTTAACCTTTCGATGCCAGGTTAGAACTTTTCAATTCCCACAGGCATTTTCAGCATGGCACCTCCTTTTGACTCGGGTTTATCTCCGCTTACTGCTATCTTCACGTATGTGGCACTGCACATGGGCGTCATTTTCTACACACCCGTTTTCCGTGCTGCCAGCTTAAAACCGCTGAAGTGTTTCTGGCCAGTGATTTAAGGGGCTTGACGCCGGGGGAGGCTGTCTGCTTTAACGACGGTTGTCTTTTTTGCCCAACAGCTGGCCAAACACATTTGGGGAGGGGATATAAAATGTTTTAAATCGGATAAAACAAATCAGCACAGCCTGGGCTGCGGAAACCACCTCCGCTTGACCGAATGCTCCTGACCACATTAAACTTCCACGCCTCTGGTCCTGGTGGCCATCTTGAGTTTGCAAGGAGCCTTAACTGGGCAGCTCAAGATAAGGGAAATCTGCCTTTAATTTCAAGATGGCTGCCTTGGCCTGCAGCAGACCTGAAACGGTGGCAGGGAGGCGTGGCTGAGGCGTGGCTACAACAGGGATGTTTTAAAGTCAGTTTTGTTCACTATACTTACTGCATAGGGCCTGGCATACACAGTAATGGGGAATACTGTGGGGTGAATTATCTTGACCTTAGCTTGCCTCGGTAAAGGTAAAGGTTTCCCTTGCTCGAAAGCCAGTCGAATCCGACTCGAAGGGGCGGTACTCGTCTCCGTTTCCAAGCCAAAGAGCCAGCGCTGTCCGAAGACATTTGCATGGTCAGGTGGCCGGCGTGACTAAACACTGAGGTGGCATGGCATGCTGTTACCTTCCTACCGAAGCGGTACCTGTTTATCTACCTGCAGTTTCTTTCTTTCAAATTGCTAGGTTGGCAGGAGCTGGGGCCACTTGGGTCTCGAACCGCCGAATTACAGACCTTCCGGTCTGCAGCTTCAGCGTCTGAACCTCTGAGCCACTGCGGCCCTGTGGAGTTAATGCCAATAGCGGGGGTGACTCCTCTCGCCGCTTTGGCACCCCCTCAAAATCTGGAGCCCTAGGCGATTGCCTAGGGGTGCCCGCTTGGTCAGGCCGGCCCCCGGTGCCGTCTCCTCTTCCTGACAGCGGTTCTCCCAATTCCTCAAGCCAGGGCCCAGATCCCAGCCACTGAACCTGGGACCTTCCACGTGCAAAGTGCGCTATGATGCCTCTGCCTCGCACGCCCCGGGTGCCTTTTATTGAAACTGCGTAGGAGGTATGCTGCTATCGCATCCAAATATTGCAATCAATTCGGCTGCTTTACAGAGTCAATAAACTTTCCCCATTAAACTTAAGAGCCCGCATCTTTCCCCCGAAATAGAGATTCTGCTCCTACCGCCAGGATAAAAACGCCTCGTTTTTGTTTAATATTAATCTGACACTCGGAACAAATCAACAACCTGCCTCGGAGTAATTCTACCGAGTCAGACTAGCGACACACCCGGACGAAGGGGGGGCGGGGGACTCTATCACCTGGTGGCGGCTCTCCAAGGTCACAGATGGAAATGGGCCTTGACCCCCCGCCACCCTCTCACTCCCAAGGTCTTTTCAGCTGGGGGGAGCAGGGATTGAACCCGGGACTTTGTGCACAAGCCCCAAGATCGAGTCATCATCCCTCACCCAAAGTACATCACATCGAAGACAGGAGGACCTGGCGTGACGTGGCCCATGGGTCTGCGAAGAGTCAGACTTGACTGTGCGACTGAACAACAACAACTACTACTCTGGAAGTTTACCTACTTAGCCGCTAAAGATGAAGAAGCCGGTAACTGAACAGCGAGGTTCAAACTCAGGTTTGGCTTGACTCGGGTTTCCCATCGACCCGTCTTGCCAGTCCTAAAAATCCGACTCTGATCCAGCCAGATCCCTCTAAAGTTGCCGCTTTGGCTGACTTTACTCAGACATGGCATCACGCCCCACCTCCCTCCTGCAAAGCGGAGAGAAACCAACTTATCTGCAATCTGACGTTTCCTATATATTATAGACCGTGGAGCCCCCCAGCACCTCTCAGTCTGGTGTAGTGGTAAGAAGCACAGACTCTAATCTGGGAGAACCGGGTTTGGTTCCCCACTCCTCCACATGCAGCTGCTGGTGTGACCTTGGGTCAGTCACAAGTTCTCTCAGAGCTGTTCTCTCAAGAGCAGTCCTTGAAAGAACTCTCTCAGCCCCACTGACCTCACAGGGTGCCTGTTGTGGGGAGGGGAAGGGAAAGGACATTGTAAGCTGCTCTGAGACTCCTTTGGGTAGTGAAGGGCGGGGTATCAATCCAATCTCTTTTTCTTTTCCTCCTCCTCCTTCTCTCCTGGCGCCCGCCAAGAAAGCCAGTTTGGTATAGTGGTTAAGTGTGTGGACTCTAATCTGGGAGAACCGGGTTTGATTCCCCACTCCTCCATTTGCAGCCACTGGATGACCTTGGGCAAGCCATAGTTCTGATAAAAGCTGTTCTCTCAAGAGCAGTTCTCAGAAGAGCTCTCTCAGCCCCACCTACCTCACAGGGTGTCTGTTTTGGAGAGGGGGAGGGAAAGGAGTTTGTAAGCCGGTTTGAGACTCTGAGTGAAGGGCGGGGTATAAATCCAATCTCTTCTTCTCTTCTTCTTCTTTACAGAAAGTGGACAGAACCAGTTCCGGAAAGCAGCCATACTGGTCTGCAGTAGAACAGTTAGTAGCATCGTAGAGGCCAAAAAGCTTTCAAGCTGCTGGTGTGACCTTGGGTCAGTCACAAGTTCTCTCAGAGCTGTTCTCTCAGGAGCAGTCCTCGAAAGAGCTCCCTCAGCCCCACCTACCTCACAAGGGTGTCTGTTGGGGGAAGGGGAAGGGAAAGGAGATTGTAAGCCACTCTGAGACTCCTTCAAGTAGTGAAGGGTGGGATATACATCCAATCTCTTCGTCTTCTTCTAAATAAATATTTTTTTAAAAACGACAGCCAGGTTATTGTTGGGGGGGGGCAGGATACCCCTGTGCTGAAAGATCTGTACTGGCTGCACATATCATCCTGGACAAAATTCAAAGCTCTGGTTCCGATCTTTAAAGCCCTAAAAGGGTGGGGAGCAGAGTAGGGTACTTGAAGGATGGTCTCCACCTAAAGAGTGATTAACACGTGGAATTCACTGCCACAGGAGGTGATGGCAGCTACAAGCATGGATGGCTTCAAGAGGGAATTGGATAAATGTATGGAGCAGAGGTCCATCGGTGGCTAACAGCCACAACGTATAGATAGGTACTCTGGGGCAAGTGATGCTTTGTAATCTTGGTCCTTGGAGGGGGGGCAACAGTGGGAGGGCTTCTAGTGTCCTGGCCCCACTGCTGGACCTCCTGATGGCCCCTGGTATTTTTGGCCCCTGTGTGACACAGAGTGTTGGACTGGATGGGCCGTTGGCCTGATCCAACATTGGCTTCTCTTATGTCCTTATGGATAAACATATGGAGCGGAAGTCCATCAATGGCTATTAGCCACAAGGTATAGATAGGAACTCTCAGTCTGGGGCAAGGGATGCTCTGTATTCTTGGTGCTGAAGGGGGCAACAGTGGGAGGGCTTCTAGTGTCCTGGCCCCACTGCTGGACCCCCTGATGGCACCTGGTATATTTTGACCACTGTGTGACACAGAGTGTTGGACTGGAGGGGCCGTTGGCCTGATCCAACATTGGCTTCTCATGTGTTCATATTGTCCAGGCTGCTAGTTAATTTCCTCTTTGGACTGCTCTTTGAGACCTTGTCTTCAGAGGTTAAGGCAGGTGGCAAACAGAGACTCCGCTTTTTGGGTGGTGGCACCTTTGGAACACCCTCTCCCCATGGGGCTCGTCTGGCGCACGCATTTCTTTCAGGCTCCCGGTGAAAGCATTCTTCTCAACCCAGACTTTTGGACTAACGGGTATTACAGTCCGCGTCCGGCCCGAGAATCAGTTTCTCTCTGCGGCTTCTTAGGCCGCTGCAATGCTCCGGTTTTATTTATGGCGTCAGTGGGTTTCCAGCAGTTTCTGTAATGGGCTTTGTTTTTTTTTTACTGGGTGTGCACAACTGGTTTTGTTTTATCGGCCGAGCTGTAAGCCCGTCTCAGGGAGGTCTCCGGAGAGGCAGCCTATACATGCCCTAAATAAATAAGTGAACAAATTATCAGCTGGTGCGTGAAAGCAAAAGGGAAAGGGGGGGACCGAGAGGGTGGACGGCACGGTGCAGGAACGCGGACGGCCTCTTCCGCTTGCGCAAACGATGCACACACGCCTGCCCTGTAACTGGTAACACAACCTTTATATGTCACGCCGGTCTTTGCACATGTTCAGAGGCTCAGTAAACAGCCTGGCATACGCTTCAGAGGCTATAGAACCATAGAGTTGGAAGGGGTCCATAGAGACCATCTAATCCAACCCCCTGCCCAATGCAGGACCAGCCTAAAGCATCTCTGACAAATATTCGTCCAACCTCTTCTTGAAAGTTGTCAGTGGAGGGGAGCTCACCATCTCCCTAGGCAGCTGATTCCACCTCTGAACCTCTGCAAAAAAGTGATTTCTAATATCCAGCCGATACCTTCCTGCATGTAATTTAAACCCGTTGCTTCGGGTCCTCTCCTCTGCTGCCAACTGGAACGGCTCCTTGCCCTCCTCCAAATGATGGCCTTTCCAATATTTAAAGAGAGCAATCATGTCCCCACTCCGTCTCCTCTTCTCCAAACAAAACATTCCCAGGGCCCTCAGCCTTTCCTCATAGGGCTCCGTCTCCAGACCCCCGATCATCCTCGTCGCTCTCTTCTGCACCCTCTCGATTTTGCCCGCATCCTTTCTGAAGGGAGGCCTCCAGAACTGCACACAGGACTCCAGGTGCAGCCTGACCAAAGTAGTATCCTTGCTGGTCAGTTCGATCTGACTCCAGTAGCATCAGAGAGACCAGACAAGACTCTCAGAGTGTAGACTTCCGAGAGTCAATGGGTACCTGGCGAAGTATCTAACGAACGGAGCTTTGATTTCCAAAAGCTTCTAACCTGAAAATCTTTTTGGTCTCTGAGATGCCACTGGACGTGGATCTGGATGTTTAGAGGCTGATAATCGGGCCTCACCCCGGCCTGGTGGAACGTACTCCCATTTGAGATCAGAGCGCGGTGGAACCTATTACTGTTCTGCAGGGCTTGCTAGACGGAGCTGTTCCTCCAGGCCTTTGGTTGAGGAGGCGGGCGTTCAATTATTCTAGCCTCCCTTGCCCTGTCTTGGGGCAAGTGATGCTCTGTATTCTTGGTGCTTGGGGGGGGCAACAGTGGGAGGGCTTCTAGAGTCCTGGCCCCGCTGCTATGTGACAGTGTTGGGAAGAAGAAGAGGAAGAAGAGGAAGAGGTAGAAGAGGAGGAGGAGGAGGGAGAAGAAGAGGAAGAGATTGGATTTATACCCCAGTGGCTCCAGAACCACAGAAAGGGGTGTGTAGCAGTGAGACAGAAGAAGAGATTGGATTTATAACCCGCCCTTCACTCGGAGTCTCAGAGTGGCTTACGAACTCCTTTCCCTTCCCCTCCCCACCACAGACACCCTGGGAGGTAGGCAGGGCTGAGAGAGCTCTGACAGAAACTGCTCTTTTTCAAGGACAGCTCCGACAGAACTATGGCTTGCCCAAGGTCATCCAGCAGCTGCAAGTGGAGGAGTAGGGAATCAAACCCCCAGATTAGAGTCCGCACACTTAACAGCTACACCAAACTGGCTCTCATGGGAGATGCGCCTTCCTTTTGCCACGCGAGGACCCCACTGCTTCCTCAATGACACACAAGAGGTCTCTAACCATAGCCTCACCCTACCCTATTCCCATTAGAAGAGGAGGAGGAGGAGGAGGTTGGATTTATACCCCACTCTTCACTCGGGAGTCTCAGAGCGGCTTACAAACTCCTTTCCCTTCCCCTCCCCGCAACAGACACCCTGTAAGATAGGCGGGGCTGAGGGCAAGTGATGAAGGGCAAGAAGAAGAAGAAGGAGAAGGAGAAGAAGGGTTTGATTCCCCACTCCTCCACTCACACCTGCTGGATGACCTTGGGCAAGCTCTTGGAAAAGAGCAGTTTCTGTCAGAGCTCTGTCAGCCCCACCTATCTCACAGGGCGCCAATGGCCCATCCAGTCCAAGACTCTGTATCCCACAGTGGCCAAAAACACCAGGTGCCATCAGGAGGTCCAGCAGTGGGGCCAGGACACTAGAAGCCCTCCCACTGTGACCCCCCCAAGCACCAAGAATACAGAGCATCCCTTGCCCCAGAGTCTCTATCTGTACCTTGTGGCTAACAACCACTGATGGACCTCTGCTCCATAGGTTTATCCAATTCCCTCTTGAAGCCGTCCATGCTTGTAGCTGCCACCCCCTCCCGTGGCCGTGAATCCCATGAGTATAATCACTCTTTGGGTGAAGAAGGACTTCCTTTTATCCGTTCTACCCCGACTGCTCTTCAACTGTGACAAGGGTGACAAAGTTGCTCTTGTGACAATGTCTGTATCCACTTAGCTCCGGCTGCACCGTGGCTCTCTTCCTCTGCCACGAGGACGTACCTGGTCGCGTGGCTCCTTGAAAAACCACTGATCCTCCATCACAAAAGGGCTAGTGATGGAGGAAGCGAGCAGCGCGTACGGAACGCGGAGCAAAGCGCCTTCGGAACACGGTCAGGGGAACCGGGTCAACGTTCCCCGCCCTCACTAGGACTTTTGATCCGAAAAGGGAAAGGAAGAAAACAAGAAGACCAATTCACCCTTCAACACAGTAACCGACGTAAGAAACCAACCTGTTCCAGCCACGGCGATGGGCCGTGCACAAGGAACTCTAGTGCTGGGATAACTAATTGTGTAAACCAGGAAAAGAGCTAGAAGGAGGGTGGGAGACCGAGACAGAGAGGGACCTTGTGACCTTAATCAAATGGCCGGGATTACAGTCCATCTTTAGCTTCACAGACTGCAAGACAGGAGCAGAAGTGAAGAGGCCCCAATGGAGGAGGAGGAAGAGATTGGATTTATACCCTGCCCTTCACTTGGAGTCTCAGAGCGGCTTACAAACTCCTTTCCCTTCCCCTCCCCACAACAGACACCCTGGGAGGGAGGTGGGGCTGAGAGAGCTCTGACAGAAACTGCCCTTTTTCAAGAACAGCTGTGCTAGAACTATGGCTTGCCCAAGGTCATCCAGCAGGTGCAAGTGGAGGAGTGGGGGAATCAGACCCGGTTCTCCTAGATTAGAGTCCGCACACTTAATCACTACACCAAACTGGCTCTCACGGGAGATGCGCCTTCCTTTTGCCACCCGGGGACCCCACTGCTTCCTCAATGACGCACAGAGGTCTCTAACCGTAGCCTCACCCTACCCTATTCCCATTAGAAGAAAAGGAGGAGGAGGAGGAGATTGGATTTATTCTCTGCCCTTCACTCAGGAGTCCCAGAGCGGCTTACAGACTCCTTTTCCCTTCCCCTCCCCACAACAGACACCCTGGGAGGTAGGCGGGGCTGAGAGAGCTCTTTCCGGAACTGTCTTTGAGAGAACAGCTCTTATCAGAACTGCGGCTTGCCCAAGGTCATCCAGCGCCTGGGGAGTCACATCCGGTTCTCCCAGATTAGAGTCCACACACTTAACCACTACACCAAACTGGCAAGATCACCTTTAATAAGAACATAAGAGAAGCCAATGTTGGATCAGGCCAACGGCCCATCCAGTCCAACACTCTGTCACACAGCGGCCAAAAATACCAGGGGCCATCAGGAGGTCCAGCAGTGGGGCCAGGACACTAGAAGCCCTCCCACTGTTGCCCCCCCCCCAAGCACCAAGAACACAGAGCATCACTTGCCCCAGGGTCCCTATCTATAAAGTAAAGGTAAAGGTTCCCTTGCTCGAAAGCCAGTCGAATCCGACTCTAGGGTTGCGGTGCTCATCTCCGTTTCAAAGCCGACGAGCCAGCGCTGTCCGAAGACGTTTCCGTGGTCATGTGGCCGGCACCAAGGCACACGGAACGCTGTTACCTCCCCACCGAGGTGGTACCTATTTATCTACTTGCAATTTCTTGCTTTCAAACTGCTAGGTTGGCAGGAGCTGGAACTAGAGACGGGAGCTCACTCCGTCTTGCGGCACCCGGGTCTCGAACTGCTGAACTACTGACCTTCCACAGCCTGCAATTCAGCGTCTTAACCACTTGAGCCACCGCAGCTCCCCTCCCTATCTATACCTTGTGGCTAATAACTAGAAGCCCTCCCACTAGAAGCCCTCCCACTGTTGACCCCCCTCCCCAAGCACCAAGAATACAGAGCATCACTTGCCCCAGACCGAGAGTTCCTATCTATAAAGGTAAAGGTAAAGGTTCCCTTGCTCGAAAGCCAGTCGAATCCGACTCTAGGGTTGCGGTGCTCATCTCCGTTTCAAAGCCGAAGAGCCAGCGCTGTCCGAAGACGTTTCCATGGTCATGTGGCCGGCATGACTAAACACCAAGGTGCATGGAATGCTGTTACCTTCCCACCGAAGTGGTACCTATTTATCTACTTGCAATTTCTTGCTTTCGAACTGCTAGGTTGGCAGGAGCTGGAACTAGAGACAGGAGCTCACTCTGTCTTGCGGCACCTGGGTCTTGAACTGCTGAACTACTGACCTTCCACAGCCTGCAGTTCAGCGTCTTAACCACTTGAGCCACCACAGCTCCTTTCCTATCTATACCCTGTGGCTAATAGCCACCGATGGACCTCTGCTCCATATGTTTATCCAATTCCCTCTTGAAGCCGTCCATGCTTGCAGCTGCCACCACCTCCTGTGGCAGTGAATTCCATGCGTTAATCACTCTTTGGGTGAAGAAGGACTTCCTCTCTCCATCCCGATGACTTGCCCAAGGCGGCAAAGGAAGTCTGTGGCAAAGGGCGGAACTGAATCCTCAGAAATGCCACTACAGACTTGTGTGATAAGGGACCATGCTATTAAGCCACTAATCAATCAGTCGTCCCCTGGCGCCCTGGAAAACCCCGTCTCCTCCGCTTAGCGATAAGGATCCTAAGATCGCTCCGGCAACAGCAAAATCCGTTTCGGTCCTTTTAGCCCTTGCGTCCAAAATAAATGGGGAAAGGGAATCTTCTGCTGCCCAAGACTGGTTAATCAATGAGCTTCTAAGGGAATAACAAAGGAAAAAAAGAGGCTTGTGCGTTTGCTGAGTGCCGCGAAGTTGCTCCCAACTTAGGACAACTCTAGGAATAAATGGAGCAAGAGTCATAGAATCATAGAACCGCAGAGTCGGAAGGGGACCATAGAGGCCATCTAGTCCGGCCCCCCTGCTCAACGCAGGATCAGTCTAGAGCATCCCTGGCAAGTGTCTGTCCAGCCGCTGCTTGAAGACTGCCAGGGAAGGGAGGCGGCTGATTCCACCGCTGAACAACTCTTACTGTAAAAAGGTTTTTCCTAATGTCCAGCCGGTACCTTCCTGCCCTTAATTTTAACCCATTCTTGTGAGTCCTCTCCTCTGCTGCCAACAGGAACAGCTCCCTCCTCCAAGTGACAGCCCTTCAAATACTTCCAGAAGAAGAAGAAGAGAAGAGATTGGATTTATACCTCGCCCTTCACTGCCCAAAGGAGTCTCAGAGCGGCTTACGATCTCCTTTCCCTTCCCGTCCCCGCAACAGACACCCTGGTGTTCCCCTCTAAGCTGTGGAGTCTTGTGAGCAAAAATTCTACTTTGTGAGCTACCGGCATTAAAGTTGTGAGCGAGTGATTTGGCTACTGCATTAAATGAGTTTGCTCTGGAGCCCCATCCTTCCTGAGCTGAGACTAAAATGTGTGAGCCGGAGGCTAAAAGACTGTGAGCTAGCTCACACGAACTCAGCTTAGAGGGAACGCTGCTGCTGGGAGGCAGGTGGGGCTGAGAGAGCTCTGACAGAAAATGGCTCTTTTTCAAGGACAGCTGTGCCAGAACTACAGCTCGCCCAAGGTCATCCAGCCAGGTGCAAGTGGAGGAGTGGGGAATCAAACCCGGTTCTCCCGGATTAGAGTCCGCGCACTTAACCACTGCACCAAACTACACCAAAGAGAGTAATCCTGTCCCCCCCTCTCAGCCTCCTCTTCTCCAGACTGACCATTCCCAGGTCCCTCAGCCTTTCCTCCTGGAGCTTCTTGGTCTTCAGGCCCCCCTGGTCATCCTTGTCGCTTTCCTCTGCACCCACTCCATTCTGCCCACAACCTTTCTGAACACTCCAGGTGTGGCCTGTCCGATCCAGTGTACAGCGGGACTATCGTATCTTGCGATTTGGATGTTATGCCTCTGTTGGTACGCGTCAAGAGCGCACTAATCCAGTAGCACCTTAAAGACTAACCAAATATGTGGCAGGATGTGAGCTTTCGTGAGTTACTGCTCACATCTTCAGATATCCGAAGAAGTGGGTGGTGGCTCATGAAAGCGCATCGCCTGCCACGTATTTGGTTAGTCTTTCAGGTGCGCCTGGACTCTCGCTCTTTTCTACTGCTAAAGGCAAAGGTTTCCCTTGCTCGAAAGCCAGCCGAATCCCACTTTAGTGTTGCGGTGCTCATCTCTGTTTCCAAGCCGAAGAGCCAGCGCTGTCCGAAGACGTTTCCTCGGTCATGTGGCCGGCATGGCTAAACGCCGAGGCGCATGGAACGCTGTTACCTTCCCACCGAAGCGGTCCCTATTTATCTACTTGCAACAGGGTCCTCCACCCACAGCATGACCCCGGCTTTGCAGGGCCTTGCAGATATATCAACGAGTCAGCAGGCAGTTCTGCGGCCAGTCCTGCAATTTGGCCTCACACTGCAGGCACTGCTTTGGAGTATTTGAGAAGCAGAAATGTCTTCTGTGGAACAAGGGACAAGGTAGCTAGCAAGCTCCTTCAAAGGCGGCTGTGGAAGTATGGTGGTAACGGTTGCTAGCCAATAGGTGCTCGCCACAGCTGGCTTTAACCCAGATCAAAATAGGACCAAACCATGCCAAAAGAAAGGAAGGAAGGGAGAGAGGGAGGAAGGAAGAGAAAGAGAAAGAGAAAGACAGAGACAGAGAGAAAGAAAGAGAGCGAGCGAGAGAGGAAGAGAGAGAGGAAGGAAGGAAGGAAGGAAGGAAGGAAGGAAGGAAGGAGAGAGAGAGAGAGAGAGAGAGAGAGAGAGAGAGAGAGAGAGAGAAAGAAAGAAAGAAAGAAAGAAAGAAAGAAAGAAAGAAAGAAAGAAAGAAAGAAAGAAAGAAAGAAAGAAAGAAAGAAAGAAAGAAAGAAAGAGAGAGAGAGAGGAAGAGAGTAAGGAAAAGGAAAGAGAGGAAGAGAGAGAGGAAGAAAGAGAGAGAAGAAGAGAGAGAGGAAGGAAAGAGAAAGAAAGAAAGAAAGAAAGAAAGAAAGAAAGAAAGAAAGAAAGAAAGAAAGAAAGAAAGAAAGAAAGAAAGAAAGAAAGAAAGAAAGAAAGAGAGAGAGAGAGAAAGAAAGAGAGAGAGAGAAAGAAAGAAAGAAAGAGAGAGAGAGAGGAAGGAAGGAAGGAAGGAAGGAAGGAAGGAAACGGAAGGAAGAAAGAGAGAGAGACAGACAGACGAAAGAAAGAAAGAAAGAAAGAAAGAAAGAAAGAAAGAAAGAAAGAAAGAAAGAAAGAAAGAAAGAAAGAAAGAAAGAAAGAAAGAAAGAAAGAGAGAAAAGAGTTTTGCCAAGTCCCCTGCGGCCACCTGCGGGGGATGGGGGGTAGGGTTACCAGATCCAGGTCGAGAAACTCCTGGAGATTTGGGGATGGAGCCTGGGGAGGACGGGGACCTCAGTGTGTGTGTGGGGGTACAGTGTCACAGAGTCCACCCTCCAAAACCTCCCTTTTCTCCTGGGGAACGGATCTCTGTCATCTGGAGACGAGCTATAATTCCAGGAGATCCCCCCTGGTCCCACCTGGAGGCTGGCATCCCTATGCAAGACTGTCCCATCCTCCCCAGCCCAGCCCAGTCCACCTGGGACAGAGAATGGTCCGTTGGCCCCGAAGGCTGCATTTCATACGCTGTGTCTGTCTCTTCACCCTTCAACCCTACACTCTGGCAAGCGCTGGAAACTGAGTTAACTGCTAAAAAAAAAACACAGGAGGGGGGGGAGCCGTTCCAGGAATGCTGTCTCTCTCCCCCACCCCAACTCCCCACCGTCTCCTGCTCCCCTCCGTTTAATTACCACTAATGTAAACGGTGCTCCATAAAAACCGCTGGCGCACCGCCCCGAGGAGCTGAGCGGGACAAGTCCCATAAATCCACGGCAAAGAGCTGGGAAGCCCTCTCCAGGTCTTTTTCTCGGCTCCCTCGAACCCCCCACCCCACACACACCCGCCTCCCCTTTCTTCCTCCTCGGCTAAAAACGGTATTTGCTCAAGGGCAAAAGCTTTTTAAACAGGATCATAAATGCTTATTACACGGCCAATGTGCTCGGCTTGATGGGATTAGCAAGGGGGAGAAATTGATCGGCGGGGGCCGCCTCTCCCCCCCCCCAACGGAGCTGGAGAGTGCCTGCCTGGAGGGGGAGGGGATCCCCGAGTCGACCTGCGGGGGGGGGGGCGGGTATCTTCTGCAAGCAGAAGAGGGGAGGGAGGGGAATAAGGTGCCTCCTCCCCATCCAGAGGGGGTATACAGCCAGGAGCTGGGAATCTTCCGCACAGCGTAACTCAAGGTGAGGCGGTGTCCGGGGTTCGTGGCTTCTGGGGGGGGGGGGGCCTACTGCTGCCGACACCCCCACCGATGTGTCTCCCCCCCTTGTCATTCGCACTCACGCCCTTCCGAAACTTGTCACCTCTGCTCCCAGTTGCCCCATACTACTGGAGAAGGAGAAGAAGAGGAGGAGGAGACTGGATTTATACCCTGCCCTTCACTACCCAGAGGAGTCTCAGAGAGGCTGACAAACTCCCTTCCCTTCCCCTCCCCACAACAGACACCCTGGGAGGTAGAAGAAGAAGAAGAGTTTGGATTTATACCCTGCCCTTCACTACCCAGAGGAGTCTCAGAGTGGCTTACAAACTCCCTTCCCTTCCCCTCCCCACAACAGACACCCTGGGAGGTAGGCGAGGCTGAGAGAGCTCTGACAGAAACGGCTCTTTTTTCAAGAACAGCTCTGACAGAACTACGGCTTGCCCAAGGTCATCCGGCAGGTGCAAGTGGAGGAGTGGGGAATCAAACCCGGTTCTCCCAGATTAGAGTCTGCGCACTTAACCATGACACCAAGCTGGCTTGTGGATGGTGCACAAAGCATTTGTGCTCCTGGGAGGGCCGTCAACCTCCAGGTGTTAGCTGGAGATCTGCCGGGATTGCCAAATGTCAGTTCCCCTGGAGCAAATGGCCGCTTTGGAAGGTGGACTCTATGGCGTTGTATCCTCTCTAGACCCTGCCCTCCTCAGGCTCTACCCCCTATGGCATTGTATCCCACTGAAGCCCTCTGAAGAGACTGCTGAATTGCAATCGATAACGGAAGCTCAAGACAATGCGTCCACCGGGACTGAATCAAGACCCAGGTTTTCCTGTCTCATTACTAATGCTGGTTTCTCCACGCCTATTACCCCGCTGCGTATCTCACCTAAATCCAATCACGCCTGCCGTTGTCATTCCCCTGCTATTGTCATTTGCCTGCTAATGTCTTTCGGCATCTGAAACCACTCCACTCTCCAAGACAGAAGGACAGGTGGACTCCCATTCTCGCTGTACCCGAAGAAGTGAGCAGTGACTCACGAGAGCTCGTCCCCTGCCACAAATTTGGTCAGTCTTTAAGGTGTTCCTGGACTTTTGCTCTTTTCTACTGCTACAGACAGACTGACACGGCGACCCATCCGGATCTATTTTGGGGGTGAGAAGGGCTCGAAGTGGGGGAATTCAAGGGAAAGGCAGAGACGGGAGAGTGCAAAGGATGGGTGTAGAACCAACTCAAGATTTATTTACCTGATTTATTCATTTACTGTATTCATATCCCATCTTTTCTTCCAGCGGGGACACCCAAGCAGCTTGCACGGGTCTCCTCCCCTCTGAATTATCCTCACAACAGCCCTGTGAGGTAGGTTAGGCTGTGAGTGTAATGACAGGCCAAAGGTCACCCAGCAAGCTTCCATGGCAGAATCATAGAATCCTAGAATGTTAGAGTTGGAAGGGACCTTGCAGGTCATCTAGTCCAACCCCCTGCACTCTGCAGGAGCATAGCCAAAAGGTAGCCCTACATACCTACAACATACCCGAAAGATGGTCGTCCAGCCTCCACTTGGAAACGTCCAGCGAAGGAGCATCCACCACCTCCCGAAGCAGACTGTTCCACTGTTCAACCACTCTGACAGTTAGGAAGTTTCTCCCGGTATCGACTCCCTCGTCATTTCCACCCATTATATCTAGTCTTGCAATCCCGAGCTGGTGTTGTGTAATGGCTAAGAGCGACAGACTAGTATCTGGAAGACCTGGGTTCGAATCCCCACTCATGCCATGGAAGTTTGCTGGGTGACCTTGGGCCAGTCCCACTCTCTCATGCTAGCCTACCTCACAGGACTGTTGTGAGGATAAAATAAAGGAGAGGAGAAGCACGTAAGCCGCTTTGAGTTCCCCCTGAGGAGAAAGGGAAAGGGAAAGGGTAAAGGTTTCCCTTGCTCGAAAGCCAGTTGAATCCAGCTCTAGGAATGCGGTGCTCATCTCCATTTCCAAGCCGAAGAGCTGGCGCTGTCCAAAGACATTTCCATGGCCATGTGGCCGGCATGACTAAACGCCGAGGCACACGGAATGCTGTTACCTTCCCACCAAAGCGGTCCCTATTTATCTACTTGCAATTTCTTGCTTTCGAACTGCTAGGTTGGCAGGAGCTGGGGCCAGAGACGGGAGCTCACTCCATCATGCGGCACTCGGGTCTCGAACTGCTGAACTACCGACCTTCCAATGTGCAGCTCAGCATCTTAACCACATGGGGTACAAACAATTGAAATAAATGAAACCAGTCGGATCTCTGCTTGAATAGGCAATCCGTCCCTGAACTTCCTTCAGGGATTTTTCAGACCCCGACTGGTCAGAAACCCTATGTCAACGTCCTGCCTAGTTCCGGTTTTTTTAAACTTTTTGTTTAGGAGGGCTTTTGAGGAGACAGATGGCGGACGGTGATTTTTTTCTTTTTCCAGAGTACAGATTATTTTATGATCGGCTGCTGTGTGTCCCTGAGATCGCGTTCAAGGGTTTTATTTTCGGGGTGTCATAATTTGTCTTTTTACTGCTTGGAAGGCTGCCACGAGAGCATCTGAGTGGGCCAGGAGGCAGAATTAGGACTTCAGAGATAAAACCGGGAGCAGTCAAAAGGTTTCTCGCTCCCCTGGCCTCTTCACACCCGATTCTCCTCACACCTCCCCAAAACCTGCTTCTCCCTGGATTCAAACATCTCCTCAGAACACTTAATCCACGAACCCATTCAAGAGATCCCCAAACATTTTTGAACCCACAGACTCCTCAGGAAATCTAACACAGGGTGTTGAAGCAACCACAAAATGGCTGCCATGGGAGGTGGAGCCGGCCACAAAATGGCTGCCAAAGGGAGTGGAGCCGGCCACAAAATAACTGCCGCAAGAGGCATAGCCAGCCGCAAAATGGTTGCCAAAGGAGGTGAAGGCAGCCACAAAACGGCTGCCATGAGGGGTGGAGCCAGCCACAAAATGGCTGCTGAAGGAGGTGGAGCCAGCCACAAAATGGCTGCTATAGGAGGTGGAGCCAGCCACAAAATGGCTGCTATAGGAGGCGGAGCCAGCCACAAAATGGCTGCCAAAGGAGGCGGAGCCAGCCACAAAATAGCTGCCCTGGGAGGCGGAGCCAGCTGTAAAATGTAAGGGAATGAGACTGTGCGCAAGTCTAACAGTTAGCTCTTCTGCATGTTAGGGAGAAGCTCTGTTCTAACAGGGTGCTTTTAAAAAATGAACCTATTGTTTAAAAATTATTTTCTCACATACAGCTTACGTTCTGATGGAGATACTTGTGCGGTGGTGGCAGCTGCCACCTAAGCAAACTTTAAAAAAAATCTGCACAGACCATCAGATGCCAACGGCCAATCAGAAACCCTGCTGGGCAAGCCTCCCCCCCGGCCCCATCTAATTTCCAAAAGCAACTGACAGGTGTCAGGAAAAGTATCGGCAGACACCACGGTGCCCCCTGATGCCACGTTGGGCACCCTCTGCTTTAGCAAAACCCTACTGTCCTCGTCCCAGCGTGAAACAAAGCCCCCGACGGATGCCACCACTGCCTCTTGATCCCAACATGAAGAACTTCAGATTGTAAGGTTATCGGGGCAGGTTCCTGTCTCCCGGATGTTATTCTGTTTAGGGTTCTGTAAGGGAAGATCTTGTCTCACTAACCTGTTAGTGTTTTTTGAGGGAGTGAACAAACATGTGGACAAGGGGGACCCAATAGATATTATTTACCTTGACTTCCGGAAAGCTTTTGATACAGTTCCTCATCAAAGGCTCCTAAGTAAGCTCAATAGTCATGGGATAAAAGGACAAGTCCTCTTGCGGATCAAAAACTGGCTTATAAATAGGAAACAGAGAGTGAGTATAAATGGGAAACTTTCTCAGTGGAGGGTGGTAAGCAGTAGGGTACCACAGGGATCAGTACTCGGTCCGATGCTTTTTAACTTGTTTATTAACGATTTGGAATTGGGAGTAAGCAGTGATGTGGCTAAATTTGCAGATGACACGAAGTTGTTCAGGGTGGTAAAAACCAGGGAGGAGTGTGAGGCACTCCAAAGGGATCTGTGGAGGATGGGTGAGTGGGCGTCAACGTGGCAAATGGGGTTCAATGTGGCCAAGTGCAAAGTGATGCACATTGGAGCCAAAAATCCTAAATATAAATACACGTTGATGGGGTCTGAACTGGCAGAGACGGACCAAGAGAGAGATCTTGGAGTCGTAGTGGATAACTCAATGAAAATGTCAAGTGTGTAGCTGCAATAAAGAAGGCCAACGCTATGCTGGGGATTATTAGGAAGGGAATTGATAACAAATCAGCCAGTATCATCATGCCCCTGTATAAATCATTGGTGCGACCTCATTTGGAATACTGTGTACAGTTCTGGTCGCCACACCTCAAAAAGGATATTATAGCATTGGAAAAAGTGCAGAGAAGGGCAACTAGAATGATAAAAGGGTTGGAACACCTTCCCGATGAAGAAAGGTTAAAATGCTTGGGGCTCTTTAGCTTGGAGAAACGACGGCTGAGAGGTGACATGATCGAGGTTTATAAGATTATGGGATTGAGCAGGTTGAGAAAGAAGTACTTTTCTCCCTTTCTCACAATACAAGAACTTGTGGGCACTCTATGAAATTGCTGAGCAATCGGGTTAGAACAGATAAAAGGAAGTCCTTCTTCACCCAAAGAGTTATTAACGTATGGAATTCACTGCCACAGGAGGTCGTGGCAGCTGCAAGCATGGACAGTTTCAAGAGGGAATTAGATAAACATATGGAGCAGAAGTCCACCAGTGGCTATTAGCCACAGGGTATAGATGGGAACTCTCAGTCTGGGGCAGGTGATGCACTCTGTTCTTGGTGCTGGAGGGGGCAGCAGTGGGAGGGCTTCTAGTGTCCTGGCCCCACTGCTGGACCTCCTGATGGCACCTGGTATATTTTGGCCGCTGTGTGATACAGATTGTTGGACTAGATGGGCCATTGGCCTGATTCAACATTGGCTTCTCTTATGTTCCCTTATGTTCTGTAAAGCATTACGCACTCTGAGAAGGTACCCAACATTTCTAACAATGTTTCTAACAGGGATAGTTGGTCCTCCTTTACATATTAAAAAAAGAGCAACCCATAAGGTATGGGGTAGGGAGATGGGAGACCACGGGTGCAGCCCAACATAACAGCTATGGATTAGCAACAAAATATTTATATACTTCATTTGTACCCCTGTGAAGTAGGTGAGGCTGAGAGAGTGTGACTGGGTCAAGGTCACTCATAAGAACATAAGAGAAGAAGAAGGAGAAGGAGGAGGAGGAGGAAGAGGAGAAGAAGAAGGAGAAGAGGAGGAGGAGGAGGAAGAGGAGGAGATTGGATTTATACCCCGCCCTTCACTACCCAAAGGAGTCTCAGAGCGGCTTACAAACGCCTTCCCCTCCCCACAACAGACACACTGTGAGGTAGAAGAAGAAGAGATTGGATTTATACCCCGCCCTTCACTACCCAAAGGAGTCTTAGAGCGGCTTACAAACTCCTTTCCCTTCCCCGTCCCCACAACAGACACCCTGTGAGGTAGGTGGGGCTGAGAGAGCTCTTGACAGAAACTGCTCTTTTTTCAAGAACAGCTCTTATCAGAACTACAGCTTGCCCAAGGTCATCCAGCCAGGTGCAAGTGGAGGAGCGGGGAATCAAACCTGGTTCTCCCAGATTAGAGTCCGCGCACTTAACCACTACACCTCATGACAGAGAAGCCAATGTTGGATCAGGCCAATGGCCCATCCAGTCCAACACTCTGTGTCACACCATGGCCAAAAATACCAGGTACTATCAGGAAGTCTAGCAGTGGGGCCAGGACACTAGAAGCCCTCCCCACTGTTGCACCCCCCCAAGCACCAAGAATACAGAGCATCCCTTGCCCCAGACTGAGTGTCTATCCATATCTTGAGGCTAATAGTCACCGATGGACTTCTGCTCCATATGTTTATCTAATTCCCTCTTGAAGCTGTCCATGCTTGTAGCCACCACCATCTCCTGTGGCAGTGAATTCCATGTGTCAATCACTCTTTGGGTGAAGAAGGGCTTCCTTTTATCCGTTCTAACCCAACCGCTCAGCAATTTCATGGAGTGTCCATGAGTTCTTGTATTGTGAGAAAGGGAGAAAAGTCCTTCTTTCTCTACCAGCTCTATCCCATGCATAATCTTGTAAACCTCAATCATGTCACCCCTCAGCCGTCATTTCTCCAAGCTAAAGAGCCCCAAGTGCCTTAACCTTTCTTCATAGGGAAAGTGTTCCAACCCTTTTATCATTCTAGTTGCCTCTTTTTTGCACTTTTTCCAATGCTATAGTATCCTTTTTGAGGTGTGGTGAGCTTCCATGGCACAAATGGGAATTCAAACTCGGATCTCTCAACCGCCACGGGAGATGGGTTTCTCCCTATAATCTTTTTTTAACTTGTGATGCCTGCACATCGGCAGATGTCACGAAAGACAAAGAGAAAGACTCACCAGTCCCTGTCTTGTAATTAATTAATGAACGAACATGCATAAAAGGCATGGATATTATACCGCAGGATATCCCTGCTCCATTCAGGCCAGATAATGCATCACGCTTTCGGCATTCCAAAGTGCTTCTCCCGCTTTATTTGGTCATCAACCTTACAAGCACCTTGTAAGTTAGACCAGTACCATCATTATCTTCCAGATATTACAGATGGGAATGGGGGTAGGGGAAAAGCATATTGCTTAACGCCAGCAAGTGAATGTAACTCAGAGAACTGAACCGGGGATGATGGGGGGGACGGGGGGACGACAATCTCCCAAATTACAGCTCAGTATCTACACCATTTTGTCATCCTAGTTTCTCTTGCCTCCGTCTCCTATGCCACAAGATTTGTTAATTCAGAACATCAGAAGAGCCCTGCTGGATCAGACCAGTGGTCCATCTAGTCCAGCATCTTGTCTCACACAGTGGCCAACCAATTCCTCTGGAGGGTCAACAACAGGCCATAGAGTCCGAGGCCTTCATACGAACATCAGAAGAGCCCTGCTGGATCAGACCAGAGGTTTATCTAGTCCAGCATCCTGTCTCACACAGTGGCCAACCAGTTCCTCCAGAGGGCCAACAACAGGGCACAGGGGCAAAGGACTCCATAAGAACATAAAGAGAGCCCTGCTGGATCAGACCAGTGGTCCCTCTAGTCCAGCATCCTGTCTCACACAGTGGCCAACCAGTTCTTCTGGAGGGTCAACAACAGGCCATAGAGTCCGAGGCCTTCATATGAACATCAGAAGAGTCCTGCTGGATCAGACTTAAGATCTATCTAGTCCAGCATCCTGTCTCACACAGGGGGCAATCAGTTCCTCTGGAGGCCCAACAACAGGACACAGAGGCACAGGCCTTCATAAGAACATCAGAAGAGCCCTGCAGGATCAGACCAGTGGTCCATCTAGTCCAGCATCCTGTCTCACACAGTGGCCAACCAATTCCTCTGGAGGGTCAACAACAGGGCACAGGGGCAAAGGCCTCCATAAGAACCTCAGAAGAGCACTGCTGGGTCAGACCAGTGGTCCCTCTAGTCCAGCATCCTGTCTCACACAGTGGCCAACCAGTTCCTCTGGCAGGATAACAACACGGCACAGAGGCAAAGCCCTCCATAAGAACACCAGAAGAGCCCTGCTGGATCAAACCAGGGAGGGTCCATCTAGTCCAGCCTCCCGTCTCACACAGGGGCCAACCAGTTCCTCCGGAGGGCCAACAACAGGGCACAGAGGCCGAGGCCTTCCCCTGTTGTTACCTCCTTCTGACTGACTGATTTCATTAGATTTCTCGGCCGCTCAGGGCAGTTTACAGCAGAATAATTCAATACATTATAAAACCAATTAGAAGCCTAAGAATTCAATATTAAACACATTCAAACATAAATATTTGAAGACATTTTAAGAACAAGATGGCATATCCAGCATTCAGTTTTGGGGGAGGAGGGGGAGTCCTAGCACTGGGGGTCCAGAGGCTGACTGCCTCTGAATGTGGAGGCTCCCTTTAGCTAGTGGCCACTGACGGACCAGCCCTCCGTGCTCTTCCTTGGGCTGCATGGTGCAGGGCCAGTTCTCCTCTCAAGGAATCCCTTTCCCTGTTCCCCAGTACTACCACGCATCAGGGCACGGCCACACACCTGAAGTTTGGAGCGGACGCCCATTCCAGCGCCAGGCAGGCCAGATCCACGGTGGCGTAGACCAAGAGGAAGAAGATGGTCACCACGGCGGCGATGGTGTTCAGCTTCCCGGAGAACAGCACCACCTGCGAGGGGGAGCAACAGAGACGGGGGGGGGGGCGGGTTACGGACAACCGTGAAAGAGCTCCGGAACCCGGGAGCCCGACTCAGGGGCTGCCGGCCGTCTGGTGGGCCTTTGGGGCCTTCCACTGGCTCCTGGCCTCGTAGCCCCGCCCCCCATTCCCTTCTCCCCGTGGCCTCATCCCTCCCTTCCATAGTTATGAAGCAGCTCGGGTTGCCAGCCTCCAGGTGGGGCCTGGGGATCTCCCGCTTTTACAACGGATCTCCAGTTGACAGAAGTCCGCTCCCCTGGAGAAAATGGCTGCTTGGAAGGGCGGACTCCGTGGCATTGCACCATGCGGAGGCCCCTCCCTTCCCCAAACCCTCCCATCTCCCGGATCCACCCCCCCCCCAAAGTCTCCAGGTGTTTTCCAACCCAGACATGGCAACGCTAGAAGCAGCACCATTTCATCAAGGCCGCTGAGGAGGTGTCTTTCCCTCAGCACAGAGTGCGCCTGCAGCCTCTCGCCCTCTCTTTTTTTAAAAAAAACAAGATTTTTATTGGAATATATTCAACATTTTTAAACATAATTTCCAATTCAAGTTATAGATTATATCCCTTCCCCCTTCCCCCCTAATAGGCTTCCAACACTGCTATTGCCAATAACAAAAAAACAATAAAAGTAATCAGGTTTAAACTTATAACAATCTATAAACCAGGTAGGTAAGGTAAAGGTTCCCTTGCTCGAAAGCCAGTCGAATCCGACTCTAGGGTTGCGGTGCTCATCTCCGTTTCAAAGCCGAAGAGCCAGCGCTGTCCAAAGACATTTCCGTGGTCATGTGGCCGGCATGACTAAACACCAAGGTGCACGGAACGCTGTTACCTTCCCACCAAAGTGGTACCTATTTATCTACTTGCAATTTCTTGCTTTCGAACTGCTAGGTTGGCAGGAGCTGGAACTAGAAACGGGAGCTCACCCCGTCATGCGGCACTCTCGGGTCTTGAACTGCTGAACTACTGACCTTCCACAGCCTGCAGTTCAGCATCTTAACCACTTGAGCCACCGCAGTTCCTTTAAACCAGGTAACTTATGTTTTATATACAAAAATCTAACTTAATCTGACATAACTTCATTTTCAATAAGAATCAAACTTATACATTTTCCCTTTCATTTTATGTTCAGTTTCCATATAGATTTTCAGGTCTTCCCATTCTTTTAAGTATTGTTCTGCCATTTGCCCGTTTAGTTTTTTAGTCATTTTGTCCATTTCAGCTAAAAATAGCATAGCCTCTCACCCTCTCAAGAGCTTCCTTCCACGGAAGAAGAAGAAGAGGAGGAGGAGGAGGAGGAGGAGGAGGAGGAGGAGGAGGAGGAGGAGATTGGATTTATACCCCACCCTTCACTACCCAAGAGAGTCTCAGAGCAGCTCACAAACTCCTTTCCTTTCCCCTCCCCACAACAGACACCCCGTGAGGTAGAAGAAGAAGAGATTGGATTTATACCCCGCCCTTCACTACCCAAAGGCGTCTCAGAGCGGCTGACAAACTCCTTCCCCTTCCCCTCCCCACAACAGGCACCCTGTGAGGTAGAAGAAGAAGAAGAAGAGATTGGATTTATACCCCGCCCTTCACTACCCAAAGGCGTCTCAGAGCGGCTTACAAACTCCTTTCCCTTCCCTCCCCACAACAGGCACCCTGTGAGGTAGAAGAAGAAGAAGAAGAGATTGGATTTATACCCCGCCCTTCACTACCCAAAGGAGTCTCAGAGCGGCTTGCAAACTCCTTTCCCTTCCCTCCCCACAACAGGCACCCTGTGAGGTAGAAGAAGAAGAAGAAGAGATTGGATTTATACCCCGCCCTTCACTACCCAAAGGCGTCTCAGAGCGGCTTACAAACTCCTTCCCCTTCCCCTCCCCACAACAGGCACCCTGTGAGGTAGAAGAAGAAGAGATTGGATTTATACCCCGCCCTTCACTACCCAAAGGCAGCACTCCCTCTCAAAATGCCAAAGGCTCAAGAAGTTTGGGTACTCCCTGTGTTAAGTGGAGGTGCCAGGGGGGAAAGACCCTCAACAAAAAGCATGGACTCAAGTCGCTGAGCCCCAGTCTCTCAGCACCAGAAGACACGCTCCCCGGTTCAGCCCCTCGAACCTTCGGCTAAAAACCGTTCTCGAGAAATGAGGTGGGCGAAAATCCTTAGTGGGGCCTCTGAGAATGGGTAGACAAACTGGGGCACTGTCTCTCCCAAGATGGATTGGGGCCCTGGTGCATTCCTTCCCCCATAGCTGCTATTACCTCCAGTAGGAGAAAAAAGAAGAAGAGATTGGATTTATACCCCGCCCTTCACTACCTGAAGGAGTCTCAGAGCAGCTGACAATCTCCTTTCCCTCCCCCTCCCCACAACAGACACCCTGTGAGGTAGGTGGGGCTGAGAGAGCTCTTTCGAGGACTGCTCGCGAGAGAACAGCTCTGAGAGAGCTTGAGACTGACCCAAG
Organism: Gekko gecko; assembly: GCA_029375565.1. Lineage (NCBI taxonomy): Eukaryota > Metazoa > Chordata > Lepidosauria > Squamata > Gekkonidae > Gekko > Gekko gecko. Next base: position 144,931,286 of record JAPDNY010000008.1, on the reverse strand, counting down.
GTCACACCAGCAGCTGCAAGTGGAGGAGTGGGGAATCAAACCCGGTTCTCCCAGATTAGAGTCCACGCTCCTAACCACTACACCAAACTGGGCTCTCTCACTTCCTCCGGTGGAGCTAGCGACACAAAAGCAGGGCGAGGGATTGAACACAGTGCAGAAAAGCTCCAAACCCACAGACGAAAGGGGTTCACGGCCGCTTTCTAAACCTTTAA